>CAJQZJ010018033.1:15753167-15809629 GCA_907164525.1 Lophiomys imhausi | reverse complement strand
GTGTGTGTGTGTGTGTGTGTGTGTGTGTGTGTGTGTGTGTGTGTGTGCCCTGTACACAAATACAGGTCAGGAGAGGATATCAGGTGTCCTACTCTATCACTTTCTGCCTATCATCTTTCTATATGGTGTGTCACTAAATATGGAGCTAGGCTTGCAACAGGAATCCCTTGCAATCCTCCTGTATCCATCACCTACATTATTAAGGTTACAGACATATATTACCATGTCTGCAGTTTTATATTAATTCTCAAGCATGATCCCAGTTAATCAGTTTTGTGTAGCAGGTGCACTTACCCACTGAAATACAATTCCAGCCAATTGCTGTTTTCTCACTACTGCAAAATTCATTCTTATGTAGACAAAAACAAACTAAGCAAAAAAAAAAATGCTTTTATCTAGAAAACAAAATGCTAAATGTACCTTCTTAAGTAATTACTAAATACATTCTGCATTTCAAAGTAGATTACATGTACTTTCTCTAACACTAGTAGATGCAGAGTAAAATCAAAGTAGTAATAAACATATCATCTCTACTAGTTTAATCTACATTGCCAGGCCCAACAAATGTCTTTTACTACTTAAAAAGGCAAAAGATTTTTGCTGTTCATTTGCAAAAATATAGTTTTACCATCTGGAAATATTTGGACTAGAGTTTGAGAAAAATATTCTTTGGATAAAAAGAGAGTTACTCTAATATCTATAATTAGATTCTGTTTCTATATTAAGTACTACTTGATTATTTCAACTGGTAACAAAGATGTTCTGATTTTAATGGTATGAGGCAGTACAAGATCTAAGTATTAAGGAAAGGGACATATTTTATTCTGATGTTATTTTCTATAAAATTTGATTTCATACTTGGAAATAAACATGATTAGGTGCTATTGTCAATATTTCCTTTATATCCTTAGAAAGTAGATTTCAAATGTGTAACTATAGATATATTTTGTACTTTGCAATTACTGTAAATTCTGATATAGCTTAGAAGAGTGGATACTATTAGAAAATGACATTTGTAGTTTCAGAAATAGTGTATATAAAAAGTTATAACCATACATTACATGCGATATTTTGAAATAGAGATAATTTAATACAATTATCATATATTGGATTTATGCTACGCTATTCCAAGTTTAAGGATTTTTATAAACTATAATCCTTAACATTGTATCTGAGTTTTAAGGGTTTCAAAAGTCTCTCATTTTGTGGTGCTAAAAATGCATCTTATTGGAAGAATACTTTCCTAATATGCTCAAGGTCCTAGATTCAGTCCCCAGCACTATGCAGCTATTTATACATGAACACACACACACACAAGTTTGACACATAATAATATGCATATATGAATTACACATTTATAATTAAAATGTAACACATTATATAATGATGAATGATGACATCAATGTGGCATTCATTATAACAATATAAATATAATTACTTTATAATGAAATTTTGTAATTTTCTGTATTTAAACCTATAAATATATCCAGGTGAGACACATACCTTTGATACTAGCACTCTGACAAATGAGTCAAGAATACCTTAATGTATTTGTGAGGACTGTGGTTCACTTAGCGAATTTATATATATATATATAAAATTTCCTATGAATTAGATTGATACTAATATGTATGTACCAGATTTCATGTGTATATATGCATATATATATGCACAAATCAAGCCCCTCCATTATTTTCTCAATCACTGATAACAAATATTCTCTCTCCTTTTGTTTGATCCTTAACTTTCATATTCCACATAAACAAAATTTCTTGGTGTAAATTTGTTCAGCTTACTCAACAAAAATATTAAAAATGTATAGCAAAAACATGGCTTTATCTTTTTATTTGGTAGATTATACAATATTAGTTAAATATGTTTATACATGTATACATTGTGGTGGTTTGAATGAGAATTGTGTCTGTAAGCTCATATAGTTCAACACTTGATCTCAGTTGATAGGGAAAATATGGGAAGATTGTGGAACCTTTGGGAGGTGAAGCATTGCTGGAGAAGATATAGCACTGGGAGTAGGTTTCGAGGAGTCATTAGTTTGCCCCACTTCAAGTTCCTTCTCTCTGCCTCATGTTTAAGTTTGAGGTTATGATCTCTAGGCTTTCTGCTGTGGCCATAATAAATGTCACATTCTTACCTCATGTCATGATGGACTGGAATCTCATGGAAACAACATGCTAAAACAAGCTACTCTATAATACTTTTATATTTGTTGTATTTTACCACATAAACAAAAGTGTAACTAATACACACACACACACACACACACACACACACACACACACACACACACTCACTCACACACACATTTATATAGTATTTCCTTTGTCCTTGGTCTTGGTCTTAGGATCTTTCAGTATGTTGGCTTATAAACAGTTCTATAATAAGATTAAAAGTAATTCATAATATTTTAGAATATTAATTTATTGTCTTTATGTATAGGATATGTATATGTGTATATATATTTATATGTATGTATATATGCACAAAAGAAGCTTTTCCATTATATTTTTACTTTCTAAAGGAAACTATTGCAGGATATTTGGTCAATTGTGAACCCAAGATTGTGAACTAGAAAAAAAAATTGCTAGTTATATGGCTTAGCCCGAGCACAGACCTTTAATCCCAAAGAACTTTCTCTTCATTGTAAGTAAGATTACATAAAGTCAACCATAGGACAAGAGATGGAGCAAGCAACCAGCTGATGAGGAGTGAACATAAGAAAAGAACATAGAGAGTGAGAAGAAGTCTGGAGGACTATTGGAAAGATGCACAGGAAGTAGAAAGGATAGACTGTTGATGTAACCTTGAAGCTACTTGGACTTTGCTGATAATCACTGGCCCCATGGTCTGGTTGCTGCTCAGACAAGGACATTGTTATGTATATCCGTCTTTGTTGTCTAAACCTTGTTCTATGTAGTTTAAAGTTGAATGATTGAATAAAATCCTAGAGCCTGGATTGGGTGGAAGAGACGTAGGCAAGAAAAACATTTGGCCAGCTTCTGAGGCAGATAGGTTAATGGGATGAAGAAGAGAGGATTAGGAAGAAGAAGACACACCTATACTTTATAGGATTTTATTTGGGAATAGAATCATGAACTAGCTTAGATGTGCTAATTACACAATCCAGGCTAAGGCTTCTTAAAATCCTTCAGGTGTCTTTGTTATCATTTATAATGGCAGGTTAAGGAATAATAACACAAACCAATTAACTTTAATATAAATATTGATATTAATTTAATTAATTATTTCTACATATGTTGGTGCCAGACTTACAGCAATTAGAATCCATGCTTACAGCCTGAGAAGGCTGCAGTGAAAGGTGGTTTCCTAGCCAAAGAGCAGGGAATTGAATCAAATAGGAAAGAGGAAAGCTAGTGTTGCTGTGACTGTGTACTGAAAAAAATAGCAGCCTGCTAGAGAAAGCTAGCTACCAGAGATAACTACCTAGATTAAAAATGGAGGAATTCACTGTGTCTCAATACATTTGGATTCCAATTGAGTTTGTTTCTCTTAGCATACAAATAATTTTTACACTGACAATTGTGGTTCTGTGTATCCTTTTTGAGAAAGATCAGACTAAGATAGGTTTAGAGAAGGAAGGAACTTACAGTAGGAATGCTAAATTACCAGAAATGACAATAGAAGTAGGAAAAAACGCACTTCTAGATAGATAAGACAAAATGGAGGGCAGCTGGAGCACAACGCTCCCTGGCTACTAGGTATTTGTTATGGCTTTCTGGAATTGGGTAACCAATGAAATGCAACTGAAAGTAGATTCCAAGTAATGATGAACAAAATTGCATCATGGAATGGTACAATGAGAACAAGACTTTTGGGACGTTTTTGTTTCTTTGCTTGATTTTTTTTTTTTTTTGGACATCTTTAATGTTCCCTATATCGAGAGGTAGAAAGGACTTTTTATGGTTTAGCATTGCTGCAATCATGGGAGATTTTTGAGGATTTTTGGAGAGATTTGGGATTCAGGTGAAATATTTGAGCAGGGCCATGGTGACATACCTGTAATCCTAGCACACTGGAGGCAGGAGAGTTGGATATCTGAGAATTCCAGACCAGAATTATCTACACATTGAAGTCAGGGCTGCACCCCTTCTAATAAGATAAGGTTGCTTGCTAAGGACAGTCTGGAATTCAAAATGACACGTTTTTTTGTTTTGTTTTGTTTTTTTCCATGAAGGTACTATGTAAGTTTTTGGTTAGTAATAAATAATAATATTCTTATTGATCTAATGGCTAAATATACATCTTAAAAGAGAAAGGGATGGCAATCCAGTCTTCTTAAATGTGGGTCTCCTACTGGAGAAGTGGAGCCAAAAGGCATTTCTCCCTAAAAGAGATATATTCTGTTGGTCAATGCAAGAACCAAGAGTTAGGTTGGAAGAAGATCATGCAAGCTACAACCTCCCAAGACAACACTTAATAAAAGCTAACATAAAATAACATATCATGCTACTCTACACCAATCTTCTCAAGAATGGGGCTCCCATGGATAAATTGGAACTGACTAATGCAAAATAATTTAATTAATATTATTGTTTAATAAAATTAAATTCAATTAATTAAATTCATACTTTGATCCCAAAACTTGAGAGACAAGGAAAAACAGGTTCCTTGTAAGTTCTAGGCCAATGTAATCTACAGAGCAAATCAAGACAGCCCAAGTTATACAGAGAAACCCTGTACCAATGATGAGAGATAAATAAACATAGAAACTAAATCTCCAAAGAAAGGAGAAAAGGGAAAAGAATATATGTCTTTGATTCATAATTATGAGAGACAAAGACAAAGACAGATCTCTTGTGAGTTTGAGGCCAATCTAATCTATAAACAGCCAGAACTACACAAAATAAACCTGTCTCAATCAATTCATCAATTTATGTCAACTGTGAGAATACTTAAACTCCATAAAGTCTTATAACAAATTTTCTACTTAAAAATTATTTTATATAGCTATATACATGTAATGTATATATATATATGTCTTACCCAGTCTGAGCTGTTTTTTTGGATATATATATATATATATATATATATCCAATAAAAATCTTGTTGGCTACATAGAATCCATATGATTTATTATTACATGTCATCCTTCCATATGGCATGAATGGAGATTTACAAATGTCATTCTTCTGTTCAAAGAGCAGAAAATTCTTGATTGATCAGTGCATCCTGTACATACAAGGCATATTTGTAATTACAGATCTATATATTACTTGTGAGAAATTATGTATTTTCAGAACAAAAGGCCAAGACAGCAATAAAATGGAGATGGCCTCAACAAGATTCATTCTCCACGATGCTGAGACACTGAGACATATTTATTCCAACATCCTATTTTATCCAACTCCAGATGACTTCAATTCACCAGTTCACCCAGCCTTAGACTGTTCCATTAAGCTCCACTTCCAGGACAGCTTCAGAGAAAGTTGTGGATCCCAACTGCCCTTTAGATTGTTCTGAACAGGACTTCATTTGGGTCTGTCTGCATTTTCAATATTTGACAGATTGAACAACAAATGTTACTATTCTTTTTCATTTTTATTTAAGCCCCTAACATATTTTCTTTGCTCAAAATCAGCAGGAAGCAAATTTTCACAGGTAGAACTTCCCATTCTCAAGAAAGGGTGGATGAGTTTTGGTTGTTTTATGGCTTATGGATGTTTGTTTTTATAAACAAGTTTAAGAACTTAAACTGAAGTTAAAAGGAAAAGAATATAGACATATAATATAGAAATGATAAGATATAAGGGTAGATTTTTTTAATCTGCTTTGAAACTTAGAGCTATTGCTATTCTCTAAATAAGGTTAATTTTTGATTCATTGGTATAAAATTGTGTATGTTGAAACAGACTTAAGGTTATTTTGACATACATGTATGTATATTTCAACTCTTATGTAAGGTATTGTGCCTATGCCACTCATTTAAAAGTATAGGTTTCCTTCCAATTCATTTATGGTATACTATTGCAATCTATTTAGGAGATTGTGTAATGCAGGTTGATGGCTAGCTAGTCAAGTTCATGGTCGTGTGAAATACTAGTCTTAATTTATCACTAAAAATATACTTTCTAGGTTAAACAGATAGTGAATAGTTAAAAACTTATAATTTGCCTGTTCAGACACTGAATAGATATATGAGAGATTATAGATGAATAGATAGATAGATAGATAGATAGATAGATAGATAGATAGATAGATAATAAATAGATGTCTCCAAAACTCTGAGGCATACAGAAAATGGCATTTAATGATATTTTTATTATTTTAAGAATTCTTTGGCTGAAGATAGTCAGCACCTGATAGCTCTCATTTGACATGGAGGGAGACAAAGAACATCAAATTCTCCATCAGGAGGTAATTCTTACTGGGCAGAAATAGTTCCACTCTCTCAACAGAATATATACAGTCCAAAGATGGACCAGAGCTTAAATGAAGGTAAGTCAATGGCCTGATTCTGCAGTGACAGAGTGGATAAATCCTTATTTCCTGCTGCACAATTAAGTCTGTGAGGTATGCTTGGTCAGAAGCCTGAAGAAATGGTCCAACAGTATCAAGCGATATTTCAGAGTGTCCAGGCAGAAAACTGTCATTTTTCTTTTTGGGAAGTTGCTTGCCTGCACTTCCTACTCACTCAAATAATAACTTTATTATATCTTCTTACATCTCCCATGGAGTTGAAGACATAATAGATATACATTTTCAATAAAACTTAGTTGTTTAGTATCTAGGATATGATTTTAGACTGATAAATACAAAATATGATAGAAAATGATTTCAGTAAGAAATTTAGAGTCATTCAGATAAAATAGATGATTTTTTTTCTTCAAGGTCTGATATAAATAGGCTAAACATTATGTAAGTAACTTTTGTGTATTGTTTTCCTGATTGTTCCATATTGGTCATTCTGTACATAGTTTTTTTTTTTTTTTTAATAGCTGTTTTACTAGAAAAAAAAGTGGGGGGATTACTGGGGTAACCTGAAAGCTGCTTGTATTTTGTGGCTAACTACTGGCCCCAGGATCTGTTTGCCTCTCAGAAAAGGGCATTGTCATGTAATCTGTGTATTCCATCTTTATTGTTTAAACCTTGCTCTCTGTAATTTAAAGTTGATTGGCTGAATAAAATTCTGGAGCCTGAATTGACTGGAAGAGAGGTAGGCAAGAAAAAGTTTGGCTTCTGGGGTAGAGATATTAATGGGAATAAGAAAGGAGGAGGAGGAAGTAGAAAACATGATATAGGTTAAATAGAAGAACTCTATCTCCATGTGGCCTGGAGCAGTAGCATAGCATGAAGAAGTACAACACAGGGGAAGAATGTATATTACATGGGATTTTATTTTGGAATAGAATCGGAAACTAGCTTAGATGGGCTAATATTATACACTCCAGGCTAAGGCTTGTTAAATCCATCAGGTGTCAGTGTGATCATTTATAATGGCAGGTTAAGGATTATCACTGCTGACCATTTAACTTTAATATAAATACTGGTAATTATTTAGTTAATTATTTCTACAGTAAACATTCAGTTTGAATGATAAATAAGGCAGCATGGAGAAGAGGCTTTTTCCTTCTGGTATATTGGAGAAGCAGGATGGTCAGCTGGATGCTTTCTCTGCCTCTTTGGCCTAGTCTGTCTTCACTCCAGCATCTGGCTTCTGAGTCTCTATTGGTAAAATGAAACATTTGGGATTTTATTTTAAAAACAATATTTTGTCATTCTAATGCATGGGACTTCTACCCAGAGAAATCAAATCAACTATGGACAAAATGAGATGCCATCAGATTTGATAAGTCACCTGGTAAGTACTCAAGGGGAAAGTTAAGGATAGGAAATAGCATAATAGAAAGCTTTAGGACTCTGTATAAGGCTACTTTAGATGGCTTGAACATAGAAGCAGAAAATGAAAAGCATATAACTTACTAAAATTGACTCAATACCCAATTATGATTATTGTAATTTTGGTATTTTATGTTTTATTCTTAATAGGCATAATGACTTTCTGTGCCCACTCAAAGAAAAAAAGCTTTAGGGATACAGGAAAAAGAAAAAAAAATATGAAAAGTGTTTTGATAAGATTCAAGACTTAGGAAGATTTGCAAATAAAAAAAAAATACTCAGAAACAGAAGAATTTAGACAAGCCTTAGAAAGACCTATAAATGACAATAAGAAAAATTCTCAGAAATAGAGAGAGGAATTTAGATAAGACTTAGAAAGACTGAAAAATGAGAACAAGAAAAATACTTAGACACATACAGAGGAATTTAGACAAAAGCCTATCACACCACTGTATAATGAAACTGAATGAGGGTGGGCCAAGGTTGTTAGAAAACCAATCTTAGTTTATCCAGTTACTATTCACATCAGAATTATCCCATTGACTGTATAAGTTTCTTTTCTCAAACACATAACCTGTGTCCTCCTTCCTGCTCCTGGCTTCTTCCCATCAACCTCTCTGTCCCAGAAGCCAGCAAACATTTGCACCACCTATATCTATCTCTGTTCAATCACAGGCCTTGGAATTTTATTAAAACCAATCAGAGGCAATAGTGAGGAAGCAAAGTAACAGACAGCAAGCAGACCTCTGGGAGAAATGACTAACATTTAGAATACATAACACATCACTGCAACAGTGCCAAGGTATGATCTTAAAATTCATGTTTTCTTTGTAACTCAGCATATTGACTTTCACCTAGCAACTGATCTTGAGAAATAACAATAACTCTAGCCTTATAGCATTGTTCTATGGCCCTAGTGTCCTCATTATATAATATTCACCATTGTAACTTAGGAACAGGTTCCAATATTGTTGTTGACAAATCTTTCCAGTTAATGGGATAATTCTGATCTGAGTACCCCATAAATTTAATATTTGCTTCATATAGAATGATTACTTAACATAGGAAACAATTGCTTTCTGAAATCTAATATTTCTATAGAATTCCATTTAATTTCACTTTAACCTTTGGGGTTTCCTATGATCTCATGGTACATCTTGTATAGTAACTGGATACACTAAGATTGGTTTTCTAACAACCTTGATAAGATGCACATATGAACAGTTTGGATCCAAAGTTTGATTGTATTTTGGCTATTTTGTCCTGTACTCATTCTCACACAGGATTTCTTATGCAGAAAGATGATAATATCATAGAATGAATATTTTTAATACACAGACTAAAACAATAAAGATATATATATATACATATGTATCTATATAGATAGATAGATAGAGAAAGTTTCTGAATTGATTATGTAAGGAAAATGAGACTTCATCAATAAACAGGAATAGATGCAGCAGAAATTGTATTACCCTTTATTATGGTAAAATTGACTCATTACGTGCAGAGAATGAACATTGCCACAGAACTTTCAGTAACTTTTGAGAAGAGATTAACAATTATTCCAAAAGCAAGAAGCTTCAGTTTATAAAAAAAATTAATTCGATTTTCCTTCATATAGTAAAAGGGACACCAATTTCTGGATCATTTACATTTTATATGGATACAAATAAACCTGGAAAGGCAGGTTATACATCAGGAAAAATAAGTCAAGTGCCTTAGAGTCCTCATGATTCAGTTAAAAAATCAGAGTTTTATGCCATTCATGTATTTTATGACTTTTAAAGAATCTTTTTATATAGTTACTAACTCTCAATATGCAGAAAGAGTAGTTTTAAATATTGAAACAGCTGAACTTATTCCAAATGATTCAGAATTAGCTTCAGTGTTTATTCAATTGAAATAAGTAATCAGAAATATAAGTCATTCATTGTATATAACACATATGAGAAATCACATGGGTCTACCAGGCTGTCTATTAAAAGATAATTATGAAATTAAACAGCTATTAATAAAAATATATTAGAATGTATTAATTCAATTTATTAGAATGTATTAGCTTTAGAATTTCATGAGAAACACCATGTTCAAAACAAAAGGTTTGAAAAGGAAATTTTCTATCACTTAGCAACAAACCAAGGAAATTATAAGCAAATGTCCTAGTTGCTCTATGTATAACCAAACGCCATTAGGTGCAGGAACAAACTGAAATGGTACACAAAAAAATGAAATTTGGCAAATGGGTGTGTTTCATTTTGCAGAGTTTGAAAAATTAAAATATGTGTACCATGCCATAAATACATATTCAGTATTTTAATGGGCAACTGCTTAAATTCTGAAAGGGCTAATTCTGTAATTAGAAATTTATTATAAGTTATGGTTGTTATGGGGATACTTGTTCTAATCAAGACTGACAATGCTCCAGCATTTGTCTTTAGTAATAGGAAATATTTTTTTCATATTTCAAAATAAATCCTAGTACAGATATACCACAGAATCTTCCTAGACAAGCAGTTATAGAAGGATCTAATCCTATTTTTAAAAATATGCTTAATAAACGGAAAGGGATAATAAAGACCCCCAGAGATAGATTCCATAGTGCTTTATTAACTTTAAATTTTCAAGTGTTAATGAAAAAAGAACAACCTCTGTGGAGAGGCACTGGATAGTAGAAAAAAACTGCTCAATTAAATTAGCTGGTATATTTTAAAGAAGTTTTAATCACAGAATAGAAACTGGGATATGTGTTATGTTGGGGAATAAATTTTGTCTTTGCTTCCACAGGAGAAAAAAAGCTGTGGACATCATCAAAAATGATAAAGACTAGATTCAAAGAGGACAGGTGATTGTTCATCAGAAGCTTGGTCATTCAGACCAAATTAACTTACAAAGACTAACAATTGCCTTTCATTTGATTGGGCATAGAAAAACAAAAATAAAAAAATAATAACACTTTTGAATGATAATTTGCCAAAGGCATACTTTCTGGCATGCCCTACTGGCATGAAATGAAAAACAGATTTTCAAACTACAAACCACTCAGGAAATTCAACTGAGTTCATAAGAGATCGACAAACATTTTACAGGACTTTGAACTCAAAAATACTTAATCCTAAGACTGGCAAATGCATCCAAGCTGGGCATCATGGAAAGCTTGGAAAAAAATAGCTTCATTATTGCAAATGAAGTAAATAAAAATTCACTTTGTTAGAATTAAAATCTTTCCTTTACAGAAAAGAGGGTGCTACCCTTAGAGGCACTGAGAATTTTGCTGCTGCATCACATATTCATGAGTAGGTGGATGAGAGAAGAGAGGCTATGTTTACATTCAGTGTTCTGACCTATGAACATCTGAATGATTAGTATCCTATTATTTCCTGAAAAACAGCAACACTGAGACTACCACAAGTTCAGCTCCAGGGGGCCTAGACTGACGCTACCCTGTGACAACTACCAGTACATCACTAGGAAAGCCTATATCAGCTTCCAGGACAAGAAGCAAACCAGAGACTAGAAGAACCCTGCATGGAAACAATGACCCCAGGCAGATGGTCACTTGGGAGAGCTGAACAAGGAGCAAACCCTAGACAATCACCATACTGGTACCATGAGGCCTGGACAGGGAGCTAGCCTGAGATGAACACCAGTCTGCTGCCACATGGGGATGGGGTTCAGACTATGCTGGAGATGACCTCTTCCAGGTATCACAATGCACAAGCACTCCTGAGACCACACCTGAGACAAGCCCAGACACTCAGATACCCCAGAAACTACTAAGATGAGCCAGTAAGTGGCAGAGAAATGGAAGAGAAAGAGAAATAGATGGATGTGGGTGCAAGGAAGAGAGTCAGAATTGGAGGCTTGAGGGAAGTGAGAAAGAACCTGATGTGAGTAGCCAGTGATGCCATGTGGGACCATGGTGAGGTCCTGGACTCTGCTGCTAGCAGGGGCCAGGTCTGGATCTGTGGCTCTGCAGCAGCAGACATCTGTTACACCAAAAGGCAGGTATACATCCTGCTGCGACACAGGTGCTTGAGTGAAATGGCCCTCCCACTCATCTCATCCACTCTCTCAACTCTCATCACCCATAGCAGATGGGAGACCAAGCTCTAGAGTAATGAAAGCAGGAAAGCTGCTGCTATCTTTTACCAGCTCAGGAGGGCAGGCCTCTCATCTGAGCAGCATAGTACAGCTGGTCCTGTATATGAAGGTGTAGGTGAACTGGCCCCTAGGGTGTGAACATGGGAGAGCCAACCTTGATTTTTGTCTGTTTTGTGATGATGTTGGCAAGGGAGTGATTCCTCCCTTCCCTTTTGCCCTCACCACCAGTAGAAGATAGGATGTTTGGCCCCACTGGAGTCAAGAGAACAAGCGAGCTGTCCCTGACTTTTACATCCTGCAGAAAGTGGGAGAGCAGGCCCTGCACCTCACCTGGACAGCACAGTACAGCTTGTCATAGATGTTGGGTTTGTGGGTAAGCTGACTTGAGGTTGTGAGTGTGGAAAAGTCAGCCTTGTCTTTTGTCTGCTTTGTGGTGGTGTTAAGAAGGGAGAGATCTATTCCCCTTATTTTGGCCTCACCATCAGTATCAGAAAGGTAAACTGGGCCCAATGGGGTCACAAGAGCAGAAGAGTTGTTTCTGCCCCTCACAGACTGTTACACAAAGGAAAGCAGGCTCTGCATCTCATCTTGGCAGCACAGGAAAGCTAGCCCTGGATGTGGGTATTAAAGGTGAACTAGTCCAGAAGGTGTGAGCCCATGAGTGCCAGTCCTGACTCTTGTCAACAGAGTGGTGGCATTGGCAAGGGAGAGATCCTCTCTACTCTTTTGCCCAGTAGCATTGGAAAGATTTAGTCTAGATGGGGTCATGAGACCACAAGAGCTTTGCCTGTCCTTCATCACCTGTACACTTGGGAGAGCAGTCCTTGAACCTCACCCAGGCAGCACAGTAGAGCTGGACCTGGATGTGGAAGTTGTGGGTGAGCTGGCTCCAAAAGGTGTGAATGTGAGAGAGCCAACTCTATCTTTTTTTCTGCTTTGCAGAGGTATTGCTGAGGGAGAGACCCCCTTGTCTCCCTTTTTTTCACCACTAGCTCTGGAGAGGAGATCTGGACTCACAGGGTCACAAGAGCTGGAGAGCTGACCTGGTCCCTCACATGCTGTAGCACTCAAGAGAACAATCCCTGTACTTTACCTGGGCAGCACAGTAGAACTACCTGCCTACATGTGGGGGTTTCAGGCCTAGACCAGGACTTTGAATTGGCCAACCACAACATTAACCCTATGGATGAACTACTGGAGTGCATGAAGAGGTCAGTTCTACAGACCCAATACAACAGCATCTTCATGAAACAGGGCAACAACTGGATATCTGGGAGGCAACCCAGTGAGATTCCAGCATTGACAAAGTATCAGAAGCCAGAAGCCTCGAACCAGACCAATGAGTCATCACAATGAGCATTTGCAAAAAGGATTGTTGGGCACACTGTGATACACTACAGTTTCTATAATAAGATTTTTTTTCTCTGTTGAGGGAGTTTGCAATGGTGAGTTTATGGAGGAGGTGGGAGATGAATGAGATCAGGGCGCATGATGTGAATTCCCCTAAATAAATAAATAAATAAATAAATAAATAAATAAATAAATAAATAAATAAATAAATGAATGAATGAATGAATCAATGAATCAATGAATGAACGAATGAATAAACAAACAAACAAACAAATAAATAAGAAATTACATAGAGCCAGGTGGTGGCTGTGCATGCCTTTAATTCTAGCACTCAGGAGGGAGAGGATGGTGGATTTCCTTTTCTTTTTCTTTTTCATATCAAGTGATTCTTTTCTTTTTTTAAAAAAATATTTATTTATTGCTTCAGGTTGCATCTCCATCATAGTGTCCTCTTTCCACCCTTCCCAGTCCCGCCCTCCCACCCTCTACCCCTTATCCCTTCCATCCCACTCCTCTGGAGTGAAGTGTCCCCACATAACATTCCCCTGCCCCAGTTCAGCAGTCATATGAGGGCCAAGAGCCTCCTCATACACTGGAGGCCTACAAGGCAGCACCACTAGGGCAAAATGTCTCATTGACAGGAAGAAAAAGTCTATGTTCCTGGTCCCTTTGGTGCACTGGTTGTAGTGTAGATATCCTGTACTATGTGTCTAAAATCCGACTATAAGTGAATAGATGCCATGTGCATCCTTCTGGGTCTGGTTTAGCTCACTCAGGATGAGCTTTTCTAGTTCCATCCATTTGGCTGCAAATTTCAGGCAGGTGTATTTCTGAGTTTAAGGTAAGCCTGGCCCTCAGGTTGAGTTCCAGGACAGCAGGAGATACACACAGAAACCTGTCTCAAAAAACAAACAAACAAACAAACAAACAAAAAAAAGAACTGACATATAGTGGTAATCTTCCCTTGCTAGTGCTGCTACCATTATGGATAATACCTTTGACTTGTTCTTTGCAGTTGTGATTTATTTTGAAATTGCCTTCTTTTTGGTTTAGTAGGCAAAGTACTCTAACCTCATGGTGGGATTCCTACACGACTTGTTTCCTGTTGATGGTCAGTATTGATATTAAGTTGTCTAGTCTCTGGGGCCCAGCAGTGCTGTGATGGGTAGAGTGTGGTGCCAAGCATCTCTTAAATGCAGCTCCTAACTCAATCATTTTCTCACTGTCAAGAGTTGTGTGAGCTCTCTAGCCTCTTTAGGCTTCACATTTATTTGTTTGTAAAAGAAGAAAAGATTGAGTTATTTGGATAATATTAAGTCGCTGACACTTCCTAAATGTATAGTGAGTGTTAGTCTTTAAAAAATAGATAAAGTTTAAAAGGGAGGATTATAAAAATAATATAGTAATGATAGGAAAAAGGATAGACTATTGAATCTATTCCTATATGTCTTTGCATATTAATACAAATTAAGGTTATATTTGGTTACATTGGTAAAGATCATTGTATATTGATACAAAATTAAGGTTATATTTGGGTTATAACATACTATGTAACAACTCTTTTAGAGGTATTGTACCTATATAATTCTTTAAAATGCAATGTGAAGTTTCTAGTCCTTTTGAAAGATACTATTATAAACTGTTTAGTATAATTAAGAAATGCTACTTAAAAGTCAATCAATTTTTATTAGGTAGTAGTTTAGTTAATGTTAGATGTTTTCTAAGTTAATCAGATAGTAAATAGACACAAGTAACATTTGGCTGTGGAAATATACCAAGTTAGATAAATGGTCTTCAGAAAACCTCAGAGATCTATAGAATATGAAATTTAAAGATGTTTTATTAATTTAAGACTTTTTTGACCAAAATATATGTCAGCACCTGGCAGCACACCCATTCTACTTCAAAGAAGATGATGAGCATTGAAGAATCTCCTTATGGAGTTTGCTTCAAATGTGACATGTTTATACTGGGCAAGAAACTACCCTTTCTTTAATTGCTGGTAGTATGCTGTCATAGCTAGAAAAATAGCATGCAAGGAAGGCAACTGCCAAACTCTGCCAGGAGAAGATAGACAAATCCTTCACAATTTTGCTTCACAGAAAACTCTGTAAGATAGTTTGGACCAGTAGACAAAAAAGATGGATGATCCAAAGTTGCAGAGAAATTTTGGTAACTGTCCAAGTGTATGTCATTTCTGCAGTTTTGGGAGCTGCTTTCTCTGTTCCTTCTATTTATTCAGGTAATATTTTTCTTTCTCATGTCACTAATGAGGTTGAAGATTAGATAGTTATAGTCTCACAATTAATCTTAAGTTCTTTGGGATTTAAGAACATGTTTTAAATATGTAAAAGGATGTTTTTAAGTTGATAAATACAGGTTACAACAGAAAGTGATATAAGTACAGAACTGTGGATACACCAAGATATGATAGATAATAGAGTATTTTTTCCAAGTTTGTCAAATATAAAATAACTGAACATTGTGAATGTAATTTTTACCAGATAGTATATAGTTTAATAATGTTAGAAAATAATCTTTTATTTAGACAAAAAGGGGAAACTGTTGCAGGATATTTGATCACATTGTGAGCCCCGTGATTGTGAACTGGAAAACCTGTTTTTAGTGTGGTGAGGCTCAACCCTAACCCACACTTTTAATCAGATCTTTCTTTTTATTGTAAACAGGATTAAATAAAGTCAAACACAGTTCAAGAGGTCAAGAGGCAGAACAAACAACCAGTTGACATGGAGTGAACACAGTAAAAAAAAAAAAAACATAGAGAGTGATAGGAAGTCTGGGGAACAGAGAGATGCACAGGAAGAAAGAAGAGGCATTGATTTTGAAGGGTATAGAAGACAACATGGAGAAGAAGAAGGGTTCTTTGCCTCTGGAATGTTGACTAAGTAGGAAGGACAACTGGGTGCTTTCTCTACTTCTTTGAGTTAGCAGGCTTTCATCCCAGCATCTGACTTCATAGTCTTTATTGGTAATATGAGATATTTGAAATTTGTTTAAAAAATTCATAGCTCAGATGCCTTCAGTATGAGAAAATAGCTGACATATGAAGGAAATATTAAATAGCACCTACACTCCTCATTACTATACTCAGAGAGGAACATATCTCAATCCTAGTATGAATTAATTTCCTCAAGTCTACAATGCCTCCACTGACTGAAGAGGTGATTTGAATCAAAGTAAGGATGAATTCAACTTCAAGCCTATAACAATATGCTCATTTTTCAACCCAGAAACAAATTCTATAAAACAAAGACAAACAAATACACAAAAGCATGCCCCTTCAAAAAATACTAGTCTTACATTAATTACCAGTAGTAAAAACAATTTTGAGAAACTTCCAGACATAATTTCAAAGGAATGGTTATAATTATGTTTTTTCTTCTTTGAACATCTCAAAGAAGAGATAAATATTGTCCAGTGGAAATACAGCAAGAGTCAGATGAATGAAATTAAAATTCATACCAAAATATGAAAATGGAATTTAACAGTGAGAAAGTTAAATGAACTTTAACGAAACAAAAGTCAAATAGAGATGCTATTATAAATGAAAATCTATAACTTTCCCCTTTCAAGGGAGAAGGAAAAGTAGAACACTAAAACTGTATTTCAATTTTGGATATCTAGAGAGATTCTGTCAATCATATAGATGATTCAACTAGATAATAAAATAAGTCAATAAGATTGACAAGAGTAAGATAGGAATTCTGTAAATAGTTCAGGTGACATTCTTGAACAATATGTTTTCATCTTTTGTCATTTCATAGGGATTTAATTGGTATGTTTTGTTTCTCAGTTTTATCTCTAGGATTTCAGTAACCTTTTAGAAAATGAGTCAAATCCATGCTGACACTACTTTATAAATACAGATTTATTCAAACACAGAACAACATTTTGAAAGCTGTTTATGGTTTCTGTATTACTGGAAGAATTACAAGTAAGGCTAGTTCCACCCTGTAGTGGAAAACAACATTGATTACTTTGGGACTCTTTCCATGAAAAAAAATGGATAATTATTGGCCTAGGTAATAATTTTAATTATAAAACAGCTTAGTTTGATTTACTAAACAATTCCTGCAATCTCCCATACTTTTTTTCTACTTTTGAATAGGTTATAAGTTCTCTGTTGCTTCAGTGCCATGACTACCAGTCTGCTGCCATCCTTCCTGCCATGATGGCCTTAGATTATAACCTTGAGCCATACATTAAATATCACATTTAAAAGTTGCTTTGTTTATGCTGTTTTTACCACAGAAACTGAAAAAGCAATTAAGACAGAATTTGGTATCAGGTAAAGGGCCATTGCCGTGACAAGCCTGACTGTTGTTTTGAGAAGGGTGTGAAGATTTAAGGACACTGGACTTAGAAAAGTATTGAACACTACAAACAAGATTTCATAGGCCATCCTAGTAAGAGGTTAGAAGACAGTAGATCTGGGAGCCATGTGCACTATTGAGACTCAGATTAAGAAGTTTGAGACTGGAACATTTCTGATTAACTAAGAAAACATCAGTGATACACTACACTAGTACTTAAAAAATGACATGTTTGTTGACTATTAGTTTGCATTTCTTAATCATCCTGAACAGTTTGTGACAGTTGCTATCAAAAGGCCAAAACTACACATTGCGTTTTTTAGCATTACCTAGGTACAATACCTTAAAAAGAGTTAACATTATTTCGTATCAATATACAATAATCAGTACCAATGTAGCCAAATATAATCTTAATTTTATATCAATATACAAAGATCAATGTAGCCAAATCTAATCTTAATTTTATATCAATATACAAAGATATAAGAGCATATTCAATAATCTGCCCCTTTTTCTTTATCATTCCTATATTATGTCTATATTCCTTTTTTAAGTCTTTCCCTCCCTAGATAAGAGAGAAAGAAGGATAGAGAAAAGAAAACTATCTACTTCACTCTTCAGTAATATTATTGCAATCATATTATTTACAATAAATAGCTTAATTTTAAAAACAGTGTTACTTTAAAAGCAAGCATGCCTATTTCTAAAATTATTACATTAATCTAATTGAGCTTTTTATCATCTGAAAAATGAGACTTAATATTTTAAATTCATAACATTTGTATTATTTATCAAACCATAAAACTATGTGCCAGCATGATCTTGACCTCCCTTTGCCTTCTCTATATCATTTTGTGATTTCAACAGACAATTAATTGTTAGTGCATTTTGAATACAACTTTTCAAAACATTGTTGCAGAACATTTTATAATGAGTGCTAAAGTAAGCCCCTAAAGGTCACAATTAATAGGTTTTTCTGGCTTGATATGATTAATTTCATTATTCTTATATAACACAAGAAAGTATTGAAGATCATTATTTTGCTAGTGTAGGTAATTCTATTACAAATATTACTTCTTCAATTCCTGAAGACAAAAACATTGTGATAATAGGTAATTAATCATGTAGTTTCTAATATGTATGAGATTATGTATAAATATAATAAATATAAATATAATAAATTGATAATACAAATGTAAAATTACATTTATCCACTCAGGATACTTGATGTATAAAAATAGCAGTATTACTAAGGTTTTTAATGCAAAAATATTTAATATAGAGTTATCCTTGGTAATAAGCAATAAAAAGTGTTCACTGACAAAATTGTACCAGTTATTGATAAAAGCAATTATATAATATTATTATACATTACAAAACTAAGAGTATGATTGGATAGAATCTTAGTTATTATATATTTCTGATATTTTAAGGCAGATACTGGAATCAAAACTATGTCCTGAATATATATTTTTATTAATTAAGTTATTTACTCACTAAATACCCAGACTCAAATTTCTCTCCCACCTGTCCTCCCAGTCCTTTCCTCTCCTCTCATCACCCCTCCTGACCATTCATGCTCCCTTTCCTTCCCCCCATAAAATGGAGGATCTACTAATTGGGGGATATGGAACCTGAATTGGTTGTCTCCTATAACTAGGCAAGACTTCCAATGGAGTGACTGAGACACCAAACCAGTCATAAAATCTTAGACCGATAATTTGTCCTGTCTACAAGATGTGCAAGGGTAAAGATGAAGAAGAATTTGAGGGAAAGAGCAACCAATAACTAGACCACCTTGAGACCCATATCCTGAATATTTTAAAGACTTAGTAAACTAGAAAACAAATAAAAACACTACTTTCTCAGGCTTCTGATATTGTGTAGGTAAGCAGAACATATAATAAATAAAAATATACTGCATATTATATGGTGTTGGATTGACAGGTAAATAGAGGTAGAAATGAGAAAGTAGGAAGGCTTGGTTATTTCATGAAAAATAACCATGGGAGGTTTTAATGAGAAGAAAATATTTAATTGAAGACACATATATAGTGAGTGATTAATCAGAGCTTCCTAATATTATACATTTATGTTGAACTTGCCTCTTACCTAGAGGAAATGAAAAATTAATATTTCTGTGGATGGTGGCTTGAAGCGATATGTGGACTCACTGTGGCCAGAACTGGCTGAAGAAGAAAGATACTTATAGAAAATCACTTCAGAGTTAAAGGAGGATTTTCTTTAGAGTCTTGTAGTTAATTTTCTTTGATCTTGAGTGAAATAAGAGTATACTGGATGGTTGTCACCCAAACATTAATGTGACATCAAAGTATTAATGTAGTTATTCTAATTATTGGAATTAATATAGATTATATGAAGAAGAATGTGGATCAGAATATTGGGTGGCTTCACACTTACAAAAACTTGAAAGTTGTAGTGAATAGGCAGAATTGTATAGGTTCAATCAAATTGAACAGTTCAGCTAGGCTTACAAATAAAAATATGTCATACTTTTGTCCAAGCCATGTACATAGGTGGGGGTATTAGACTAGATGGATAAGTACGTTGTACTTCAATAGCTTGGTTTTATTTGGAAGTATCTTTAGTTTGGTATACATAACTTCTGGTTTAGCTTTGATTGAGAAAGATTCTATGATTTTATTTTTTCCCTAAATTAAATTAAATTAAAGAGAAGAATTACAAACGGGATACATTTTAGTCAAATAGCTATTCAATGATTTAAAATTCTTAGCATTCCTCTAAATGTAGGGAACAGGATAAGGATATCCACCCTAAGCATTTTCATTCAGTACTTGGATTAATGTCTTGGCTAGATCATTAGTAACAGGGATACAAATAAAAATAAAAATACCAATTTTGAAGATGATATTATTCTTTTATGTATGACACCCTAAAACTCCACCAAAACACTCTCAGTGTTGACACACATCTTCAGCAAAATGAAAAGACACAAAATTAACATGAAACTGGTAGCATGATATATTAATTACAAAAATATTAAGGAAAGGAAACAGCCCTAGTCACAGTAAGCACAAAAGTGATAACATGCAAGAAATAAATAAAAAAAAAACATGGAATAAAAGCTCAGAATAAAAAACTTCTATAATGAAAACAAGAGACACTATTGTAATCAGACTTTGCTACTTTGTGTGTTCCTTTTTCTCTTTTCCACACTTATTAACTCCCTAACTCTATATAGGAAGGAAAAAGGACAGAAAGGAATCGTTGTTAGACTACTTCCTGCTGATTAAAGGTATGGAATTCCTTGGGGGCATATTTTAACTTTGCAGTCAGGACATCTGATTACTTCTTCTCATTTCTTTGCACTCAACTACTTGACAAACCAACAACACCCAATAACAGCCAACCACCAACCAACAAACAATAGCCCCAAACTCTCAGGGCCCCAGTATTTATATACCCTTTGAAATGTTCCCAGAATTTCAAACATCACACACTTGAAGAAACTATGTGCATATGGCAAAGCCATACTCCTGCTATAGAATGAGGAAAATCATAGTCCCCTGCTGTGAAACACCCTTATATCCTCAAACCTGAGATTAAAATGAAAACATATTTGTTTTATGTTTTCATTTCATATTTTTATTTACTTTTTCTATTCGTGTTTCTAAGGAAACCAAACTTCCAAAATTCTCACTGCAATTCCCTCTTTCCATATTAAGCCATTAATTATGCTGTAGTTAGCTGGAAATTATATGCAGAGATATTTTCAATGAACTAAGTACTTTTCAGGTCAGTGGTAAATGTTTTTAGGAGACATCTTCTGCTCAGTTCTAATCTTTATAAGTTTAATCATATCCATAGCTTTTCATTTCATATGGATATATAAGCAAATCTGTATCCTCAATGCAAAACTTTTGCGTACTTCCATGCTGATGTTAACACATCTTTAGAGTATATAGTATGATTTAATTCCATGGCATTCACATGGTACACATGAGAACCAATATCAGTTGTTTCCATTATTCATTTGTCCATAGGTATGGCTGGAGCCTTCAACAGTCTATTAGCTTTTTATATTTTTTATTTTCACATGCCAAGATCTTTATCAACACCTGTCTTTCTTTCTTCAGGGACTGATACAGCTTTGTTCACAGCTGAGACTAGTCTTTGTAAAAAAAATCAGTGAGGGTTTCTCCAGAGCCTGGTACAAGCTTTGTAAACAAGATGTGCCATTTACTGGGCTCCTCAAATTTGTCGTAAGATCTTAAAGCCATTAAGTGACATTGTTCTATAATAACATCACCAAATTGAATCTGTTCTTGTATATAAGAGTATAACCCTTCACCCAGCAACTGATTTTTTAATATATTCATTCCTCTCGATCTATTTTGCTGTTCAATATTCATGGCATCTTCATTCCACCACATTAATCATTGTAATTGAGGATCATTGTCTAGTAAAGCTGTCAAAAATCCTTCCAGTCCAGAAGAATAATTTTATTATGAGTAACCCAGTTTCTTAGAACTTGTTTCACATAAGATGAATGCATCCCAGAAGAAATCATAATCTCTTTTAAAACATCTTAGGTTTATCATTTCTAGAGGATGCCATCCTATCTTGATATAACTTCACCCTATTAGAAGGCATATGCTGTATGAGTATTACAAAAGCTGATGGTGATAATCTTGTAATCGTAATCACAGATGACCCCTCCTTCCTCTCTGGTAGCAAGGCTCAAAATGAGCTGTTTCATCATTTCTCTGACCCCGCTGCCATATTCTTATAATCTTTCTGTGTTTTTAAAGAGACCAAAATTCCAAAATACATACCACACACTATTAGAGAAATCAAAGCACACACCAGAAGACAAAAATACCTCTCACTCACAATCACTGATTGGAAGAGTCAATATTGGGAAAATGGTCATGTCTCGATATCAAAAAATCTTAAGTTAAGAAAACGTCTTTGAATGCCATATTCTGCAGATCTCTTGAGGTTTTTGAAGTTGCCCTATCTATCTCTTATATTTAGTTAAGCAAATGTTGCTTGTCTCTTAGCAACTTGATTTCTGAGTAGCTTAGAAAATAACTGTGATAGACTGTCATAGTAACTAACAAAATGACACACTTGCATGACTATTAGTTTCCATTTCTTAATTATCCTAAACAGTTTATAAAGGTTGGTAGCAAGAGGCCAAGACTTTACATTTCATTTTTAAGCATTACTAGGTACAATACCTTTAAGAAGCGTTACCATTAATTTTGTATCAATATACAAAGATCAATACCAATGTGGCCAAATATAATCTTAATTTTGTATCAATATACAAAGAGCAATACCTATGTAGCCCAATACAATCTTAATTTTGCATCAATATACAAGGGTCAAAATTACTGTGGCCAAATATAATCTTAATTTTGTATCAATATACAAAGATCAATACTGATGTAGTCCAATACAATCTTAATTTTTCATTAATATACAATGATAAATACCAATTTAGCCAAATATAATATTAATTTTGTATCAATATACAAAGGTATAAGGGCATATTCAATAATATGTCCTTTTTTCCTGATCTTTCCTATACTATGTCTATGTCCCATTTTTTTCTCAAGTCTGTTCACTCCTACATAGGAGAAAAAGGATACAGAAAAGAAAAAGAGAGAAGTCCCTGGGTCTAACCTCCAAAACCCATTTAACAAGACCATTTAACAGCTTGTAGTCTCTTCCCCTAAATAACAAAATTTTCTATTATCTAAATATAAGAGATAGATAGTGTGTCTTCAAAAACCTCAAGAGATCTGCAGAATATGGCATTCAAAGATGCTTTCTTAACTAAGATTTTTTGATATCGAGATATGTCAGCTCCTGACAGTACCCCCTATTCTACTCCAAGTAGAAGATGAGCATTGAAGAATCTCCAGTGGGAGATGGTTGAATTAGTGGCAAGCCTATCTGTTGGCATGAAAAACCCCTTGCTTCAACTGTAGACAGACTGCTGTCCAAAAAGGACAAATCTTGGAAGCAGGTAAGTCGACAGCCTAGCTCTGCCAAGACAGGGTAGGTAAGTCCTTCCTAATTCCTGCTCTACAATCAATGTCTGACAGAGAAAGGAGGCCAAATGGCTGAAGATTGATGCTGTAATTATGGGAACTGTCCAGGCAGCCACTGGTATGTCATTTCTTAGTTTTGGAAGCTGCAGGCCCTGCACTTCCTATATAATCAGATATATTTATCCCTCTCAGGTTTCTGAGGTGGTTGAAGAATAGATAGCTAGAGTCTCATAGTTAAAATTTGAGTTGTTTAGGAATCAAGAGGGTGTTCTGGATCTAAGAAGATGTTTTTAAAATTATGAGGCAAGTTAGTATGAAAGCTGAGTTAGATATAGAACTTTAAACTCATGGAGATGGTTAGATAGTAGAATGTTAAAGTCAGGTGCCAAATACATATGGACTATACATTGGGAATGTATGCTAAGCCATATAACTCATAATTGTGGCCTATTTATTTATGTTGTTTTGTATTGTATTTATTGTTATAAGAGAAAGAACCATTTTTTGGACTGAAATGGGGAGCTGTTGGGGGAAAAAAGATATACCTTAAACTAAAAAAAAAAAGGGAAGAGGATGGGGGTTTGAGAGGGAAGAGAGTGGAAGGGTGGGGCAGGAGGGGGGAGTAGGGAGGGGATTGTGATTGAGATGTAAGTTGAATAAATAAAAAATAAATTATAAAAAAAGAGAAAAAAAAAGAACAGAAAAATCTCAAAGTTCATATGAAAGCCCAAAAGTTCAAACTTAGACAAAGCAATCCTGAGAGTCCTTTTGTGAACTGTAGGTGGCATAGTCAAAGAATCCTAGGTGGTCAGACAGCTCCACTGCACACCTGTTGCTATATTGATAGTTGTCCCACAGCACTGAGATCTCCACAAAATTGTTCTAATTCTCAATTTCTCTCCCGACCCATTCAATCCTGGGGCTTCTTCTGCAACAGATTTTGCACTTTCATCAATAAATAACCTTGCCTCTTATGGTGCAACTAGTCCTCAAATGCTCTCCGTTACCCATATATGCTTTCAGTTATGTGCCCAGAGAGATTCTTTCACTTTTCAAAGATCTGAAAACCAGTATAAAGTAGTGCCCATGGTCCATTCTGGACCATACCTTCTGTGTGTTAATCCTAAAAAGCACTTCTCAGAAGACTTCTCCTTAATGATGGTAGTGCCTTCTTGTCCACTACTCCTTCTTCAGCCCTGCTAATCAGCATCAATTGTGTCTGCAAAGCAATGTTTCACTATAGTGGTCCTTAATCCAAAATATTGTTCCATCCCTTTGAACACAGAGTATAAAGAGTATATATTCTAGACATCAAGCACTGACGTTTTTATACTGGGCTGTTGTCCATTAAAATGATTATGCCTATCATATGGCCCTTCCTCTTTGAAACAATTATGGAATATGTTTTTTGAGTAGCTGTCAGTCAATGCACTGTAATCTTAGAGAAGTTTTGGAATTTTAGAGAGATGTTGTATAATTTAGGGCAGGTTTTTCTACTTTGAATGACACTGGATATTTTAAAAATAATGACATTTTAAAGTGAATTTCGAACAACTTTAAAAGTGGAAATGGTTTATATTCTGGTTCTGACATTAATCTGAGATATTAAGAAGCAATAAAATGGAAAGTTCATATGATACATTTGTCAGGTTGACAAGGGATCAATTGCAATTTTTTGTTTGTTTTTTTTTTTCTGGGTTTTGTTTTTGTTTTTGTCAACTTCAAGAAACCTAGACATACTTGAGAAGAGGGATCTTAGTTGAGAAAATGCCTTTTTAAGATTTGTATATAGACAAGGCTCTGAGCTATTGTTTTGATTAATGATTGATGTCTGAGGGCCCAATAGAGTGTGGGTGGTTCCATTCCTGGGCAAGTGGTTTGAGGCTGTATAACAAAGTAGGTTTTAAAGTTTATGCATACCATGGTGATCATTATGACTTCATGAAGATAAAGCCAGTAATCAGTGTTTTACCACAGCTTGTGCTTCAGTACCTGCTCCAAGATTCTCTCCTGCTTTGGCTCCTGACATGACTTCTCAGTAATGGACCCTTACCCAAAGTGTAAGCCAAAATAAGCACTTTTCTCCTTAAGTTGTTTTGGTCCTGGTATTTTGACACAGAAATAGAAGCCCTAATTAAAACATAATTTTTGTTTTGACTTTTTTTCTGTTGACACAAAATACCAAGTCCTTGCAAATGCTAGGTGTACATTCTACTACTGAACTGTGTTTAGAGGATAGCATATGCTATTTTCTTGTGGTTATTTGTTTGCTTCCTTGCTGTTTTTTCTCCCTTTATTGATATTAGGTTTTTTTCTCACATAATATATCCTGATTACAGTTTCCCCTCCCTCAATTTCCCTCAAACCTCCCCATCTCCTCTCCTATTTGAATCCATTTATTTTCTGTCTCTTTTTAAAACATAACAGGTCTCTATGGAATAGTAATAAAATATAATAAAATAAATTACAATAAGTTAAAGCAAAAATTAATACTTAAGACTTGGACAAGACAAACAGAGGAAAATGTGCCCAAAAGAAGGGACAAGAATCAGAGATCTTCTCATTCACACACTCAGAAGTCCCATAAAAGAACTAAATTGGAATCCATAATATATACACACTTCTATGCACACCTGGTGCAGGCCCTGAGCATGTTTCCTCCATTTCTTTGAATTCATATGAGTTTTGATCATGTTCATCTAAAAGCATTGTTTACTTAATGTCTTCCATATCTTCTGGCTCCTAAATTCTTTTAGCTTTATTTTCCATGGAGTTTCCTGATCCTTGAGAAGAAATATTTGATAGACACCCCAGTTAGGACTGAGCATCCCTAGGTCTTTCACTCTATATCTGGATGTGGATCTCTGTATTTGTTCCATCTACTGCATCAGGAGGCTTCTCTGATGATGGCTGAGCAAGGCACTAATATAGCAGAATGTTACATGTTACTAGGAGTATTTTTATTGCTACTTTTTTGTTTATTTGGTTTTTTGTTTTGAACAGTAGTATATATTTTTTATTACTGTAAATGTTTTGACAATTTAGTCTCTAGGTCATGATGACTCAGGCAATGTAGGGTGTTGGGTGTATGTAGCAGAGTGGAACTTAAGCCAAATCAGTAATTTGTTGGTTACTTCCCAAGCTTTGTGCCACCTTTGCCTTAGAATGTCTTTCATGAAGAATATCATTGTATATCAAAGGTTTTTGCCTCTGTCTAGGGGTTTAAGTTTATCTTTTGATATCTTACAGAGTACTTTCCGGTACCAAACATGCTAGAACTTATCTGTGAAATCTCTTCAACTCAAGTTGTCCATGTCCATTGAGTTGTGTGGGTTTTGTCTATAGCAATGGGTGCTTACTGTGAGTTTTAGAGCACTCTATAGCCCAGATGACAACATGTATTGTTTGGAGGTTACCATTCGACCATTTGGCCAATAACTCAATTACATGTAATCTAATATGGTTGAGCAAATACCTCTGTTGTAAGATGAGCCATCTTTTGGGTATATGCCTAAGATTGGTACAGCTGGATCTTGGTGTAGATATTTTTCAACCTTCCTAAGGAACTTCCACAAAAGTTTAAATAGTGGCTGTACATGTTTGTCCTCCTGCTAACAATGGATGAATGCGGCTTTGTTCCACGTACTCTTCAGCATGAGCTGTCTTGTATTGATCTTTACAATTCAGAAGTACAAGAAGAAATCTCAAAGAAGTTTTGATTTGCATGTGTCTGATGGATAAACATATTGAACATATCTTTAAGAGTTTTCCCAGTCATTTAAATTTCCTCTTTTGCACATTTTCTGATTAGATATGTTCTCCATTTTTTAATTGGGTGATTCGATTTTTTGATATATAGTTTTTTGAGTTCTTTGTGTATTTTGGATATTAACACTCTATCATATCTGTAGTGGCTAAAATTATTTTCTAATTCTGTATTTTCTTGCTTTGTTTGAATGATGGTATCCTTTGCCATTCAGAGGCTTTTCAGTTTCATCAGATCTCATACAATAATTGTTGATCTTCGTGCTTGCACTATTGGTGTTCAGTTTTGTAGTCTTTTCCTTTGGCAGAGATTTTAAGGCTATTCCCCAACTTTCTATTTTATCAGGTTCAGTGTATCTGGTTTTAGGATAAGGTTTTGAGTAATTCTTGGTAAGGTTTTGTGCAAGGTGATAAATATGGTTCTCCTTTGGTTCTTCTACATCTAACATCCAGTTAAACCATTTGCTGAAGATGTTACAATTTTGCTCATACATATTTCTGAGTTCTTTATTAAAAATAAGCTATCCATAAGTATATGGACTTGTTTCTGGGTCTTCATTTTAATTCCATTGATTAATATGTCTGTGTGTGCATGTGTGTGTGTGTGTTAATACAATGCTGTTTATTTATTTATTTTATTACTATTTTTCTGTAGCTCAGTGTGAAATCAAGGACAGTGGTACCTCACACTATTCTTTTAATATTAAGGATTATTTTAGTTATCCTATTGTGTGTGTGTGTGTGTGTGTGTGTGTGTGTTTCAATATAATGCTGAAAATTGTCCTTTTAAGATCTGTGAAGAATTGTTTGGAATTCTGATGATGATTGCCTTGAATTTGTAGATTTCTTTAGTAAGATGCTATCTTTAGTATGTTAATCCTACCAATCCATGGGCATGGGCTGTCTTTCCATCTTCTAGCATCTTCTTTGATTTCTTCCTTCAAAGAGCTGAAATTCTTGTCATACAAGTTTTTCATTAGCATGGTTAGATTAACCACAAAATAATTTATATTTTCTGAATCTATTGTAAATGGTATTGTTTCTCCAATTTTCTGTTTTAATCCATTAGTCATTATATGGAAGGTCTACTTATTTTTGTGAGTGAATTATTATCTAGGTACTTTGATGAAACTATTTACCAGCTGTAGGAATTTCAGTTTCCATTTTGTTTCAATAAGAGTGGGATATTGCTGAACAGTCCCAGCGACATTTGATTGCAGTGGTGGTTGCAGGCCCCCAATGGAGACAGCTATTGAGGAAGTCTGCCAGACAGAATCAACTGGGTCACTCATCCTCCTTGGTGCCTGATTCTGCTCTCTGCTGAGGATTCCGCTTTCCGCCGTCCCCGGGCTCCCCTAATGGACACTTCGATTCTCCTGGAATGATAAGAACAGAGCCCTGCCCCAATCCCAAACCTAGGACAATTGCCCTCTTTTTTTTTTTTCTGGTGGGGGGAATGGGGGGGGGCTAGGTAGTACTTCTCCTGAAGCAAATTTGGCCTTCTGACAACATACAAAGCGTTATCTTTCAATCCGGGTTAAAGAAGAAATCATTCTGTCACCTTGGAGCTAAACCAGCTCTAGTGTATATATTTTGAGATCCAAAGGACAATCTGCCTGCATCGAGACAATGCCCCGGCAGGAACCTCAGTGAAGCCTGCAAGATCAGCTTCTGTCTACAAACCCCTTAGGTCATCTAAACAGCTGAGAACAGAAGGACTGAACATAAAAGGATCGTACTAACATTTTTAATCATTTTTCCCATTTGGGTTGGGGCCCCAAACAGGTCTACTATGACCCAAATCAGCAGGAAGTCACTTTAAGAGAGCGACGTCCCATGCCCAGAGGGTGGGGAGGGTGTTTCTCCGCCCTTCTTTTTGGTTATTTGAAGGATAACTGAAAACTCTGTTATGTAGGGGAAGAGACTACAAGCTGATAAATGGTCCTGTCTTAATGGGTTTTGGAGGTTAGCCCCAGGGAATTCCTACTTTTCCTTTTCTGTATCCTTCTTCCTCTCCTATGTAGGAGTGCATGGGCTTGAGAAAAATGAGATATAGACATAGCACAGGAAGGTCCAAGAAGAAGGGGCAGATTATTGAATATGCCCTTATACCTTTGTATATTGATACAAAATTAGTAGTTTATTTGGCTAAAGTGGTATTGACCATTGTTTATTGTGCAAAAATAAGATTGTATTGGATTACATCGGTATTGATCTTTGTATATTGATACAAAATTAAGATTATAGTTGGCCACAATGGTATTGACCCTTGCATATGGACGTAATATTAAGATTATATTGGGCTATACAGGCATTGATCTTGGTATATTGATACATAATTAACAGTATATTTAACCACAATTGAATAGATCTTTGTATATTGATACAAATTTAAAGATAATGCTTCCCAATGGTATCATACCTAGAGATACTTAAAAATAAAATGTGAAGCTCTGACCTCTTGATACCAACCGTCTAAAACGGTCTAGGATAGTTAAAACAAACTCCTAGTCATGCAAACATGTCTCTTTATTAGCTACTATGACAGTCTATCACAGATATTCTCTAAACTACCCAGTAATCAAGTTGCTAAGAGACAAGCAACATTTGCTTATCTAAATACAAGAGATGGATAGGGCATCTTCAAAAACCCCTAGAGATCTGCAGAATATGGCATTCAAAGATGTTATCTTAAATCAAGATTTTTTTTTTATATCGAGACATATCAGCACCTGACAGCACCCCCTATTCTACTCCAAGTAGAAGATAAGCATCGAAGAACCTCCACTGTAAGATGGTTGAATTAGTGGCAAGCCTTTCTCTTGGCATGAAAAAACCCCTTGCACCAACTGCAGACAGACTGCTGTCCAAAAAGGACAAAACTTGGTAGCAGGGAAGTCGACAGCCTAACTCTGCCAAGACAGGGTAGGTAAGTCCTTCATAATCCCTGCTCTACAACAAATGTCTGTCAGAGAAACAGGACCCAAAGCCTGAAGATTGATTCTGGAATGTATGGAGAGAAAATGGGAACTGTCCAGGCAGTTATTGGTATGTTCTTTCTTGGTTTTGGAAGCTGCAGGCTCTGTACTTCCTATATAAGCAAATATATTTATCCCTCTCAGGTCTCTGAGGTGGTTGAAGAATAGACAGATAGAATCTTATAGTTAAATTTTGAACTGTTTAGGAATCAAGAGGGTGTTATAGATCTAAGAAGATACTCTTAAAAGTGTGTTGCAAGATAGTATGAATGTTGAGTCACATATAGACCTTTAAACTCATGGAGTTGGGTAGATAGTAGAATGTTAAAGTCAGGGGCCAAATATGTATAAACTGGGCATTGGGAAGGTATACTGGGCCAATTTACTCTCATAAATGTGGCATATTTATATCTATTGTTTTGTATAATACTTACTGTTATAAGAGAAGGAACCAGCTGTTGGACTGAAAGGGGAAACTTCTGGAGGGAAGAGGGTGGAAGGGCGGGATAGGAAGGGGGAATAGGGAGGGGTTTGTTACTGAGATGTAACTTGAAGAAAAAAAAATAAAGTATTTAATTAATAAAAAAAAACAGTGGGATATTGAAACATCCTTCTATCAATGTATAAGGGACAATTCATAATTTAAGCTGTAGTGTAGTCATGTCTTTTTTGTTTATGAAAATGGATGCACTTGTGTTTGCTTCCTTCTTTTTTTAAATGTAATTCCAATATCTTTTTGGTGGATTTTTCCTGTATTAAGTATGGAGTGACCTGTTCAGATTGGTTTTGATTTAAACTATATTTTGTCAGATACTAAAATGGTCTGCTTTTGTGTCCATTTGCTTGAAATATCTCTTTATATTCTTTTACCCAGGAGGATTATTGATGACAAATTGTGGTTTTTTTTGTTGTTGTTGTTGTTTTGTTTTGTTTTAAGCAGCCAGAGTTTGGATTCTGCTTCCCTGTTTTCACACTCATTGTGTCATTCTGTTATTTTTTTTTTAATTGGAGAATAAAATTCTCTTACATTTTATACGATCCTTCATCAATTCTTTGATGAAGTCATGCTTGAAAATATGTTAGCTTATTGTCAATGTATCAAATATAACAGCATTAATATCTATAAATAAGAAAGTTTCATATGCATGTGATTTTATGAAAGGTATTAACATTTATAAATTCATTTGTGTGTCAAAAGTTTGTTCATGTATGAGTATATTGCAGAGGCAGGGTCATTTAAATATTATGTTTGCATTATGAAGGATCAAGTAGGAGGAAAATGTACATGTTAACATTTGTAAGTAATCATGAAAAACTGCAAAATATATAAACTTCTTAAGCTGTTATATTTTAATTTAACTTAGTGTTCAAAAATCATTCTAGAAAAAATTTACCCTCAAGTTATGTTTAGGGCTCAATTATTATAATTTTTTATCTTAAAATATTCTACTTTGTCCCATTTTATGCTGTTACCATGATAACTAGACTAAGTAACTAAGAATGGATGAATTTAATTCTCATAATTCTATATGCAGTAAGTCAAAGAGGTAGATATATGTTAATATATCTTCACATGATGGTCAAAAAGACAGAAATGAGACAAAGTAGTACCAGTTGAATAAATTTCAGTGTCATTAATCCCATGATGCTGATTCAGGAGGCATTCCTTATCATCACCCAAAGCTCTGTGTTCCAACACCATCATAATGGCACTTTCAATTCCAGATGAATCTGAAAAGGAAAAATATTTAAACCATAATGATGCTTTTCTTATCTTTCCTAAGATACTGAAATAACTATTAATGTACATATATTTATAATTGCATAATATCATCATTCTTTAATTTTTGTTTTATTAAACAACTATCATATTGCTATGGCATTGAACTTGAGGAATTGGTGGATTCATTAAAATGGTTTTGAAATGCATCTATACAATAAGTAATAACTGTGGTGAAAAAACAGCATAAAAAGCAAGAATGAACATCTTAGAATTTCATTATTATGTTTTTGTCTATATTTTCCTTACTAGAGCATTAAGAAATTATTTTAATAGTTACTAACAATATGAACAAAATGAAGACATATCTCTTTATACCCCATGAATATCCTAGTTGATTTATTGTCATCCATATATTAAATAATACAGATTTTAAAACATAAGTAGTTTATATTATGTATCTCATAGCTTTTCCATGCACTTACAAAATTTTTTCCATCAAATTTTATATCTTTTTGGAGACATTTATCACTAAACATCCATGAACTTGAAATACATAGCAAACTGAAATCAAACTTACAAAAATACACCTATCTTTGTCTCTAGATTAGATAAGCCATGATTTTTGACAGGAAATTTTATTGTCACAAAAAATTTAGAATGTTCATGAAAGAGTTAAATATAGCACCACATATTAATGTTATCTTTATCCCAAACATTTGATTGCTTTGCCTAATCCTGAAATCACTCCTTTTCAACCACTTATATGATCACAGTTTAATACAATTAGTGCGCAATAAGTTTAACTCGATCTTATTATAAGCACAGTGGTGAGTAAAATCATGTCCACTCAGTAATGATCTGTTTATTTTACACCTAGTTATGAAATCTCTGTGGTCTACAGTGCCTTCTCACAGTTTGGAAAGCCACTTCCCCAAAGAAGCATTTTACACTAGCTAGGGATGGTTTTTTAATTACTTACTGAAATTAAATGCTTTTGTTGGCATGAATTTGATTTGGCATCTTTTTGTTGTTGTTGTTGTTGTTGTACATATGAGACAAAAACAGACAAAAAATGCTGTTTAACCAGCTTGTGTGAATGTCTATGCTTTTTAAATAAATACTAATTTTACTTCTTTGAAGAAGTAAATCTTCACTTTGAAGATTTTCCTTCAGTCTTATATATGACTCTTTTATATTAGAGAAAAGAGAAACTGTGGGAACAAGACAGGAATCTAAGTTCCTGAAAATGATCCCTCGTCAGGTGAGATAGGCATGTTCAAATATGATTACCATCACATGTCATCACTTATTACATGAGATATTAGAAAGTAAGCTTTGATCTCTATTGCATCTATTTTAGTGTTACACAAAATAGAAACCTAAACTTTCAAGCCTAAGGAAGAAAAAAAAAAACAGAAAGAAAAAATGAGCAATTAATATTTGTTACCTTAGGTATTTTCCAACCACCAACTTCACGTGCTTCCTGCTTATTTTTAATTGCACTCAGTAGATGATATAATCTAGTGATGTATCATTTGTTCTCTAAGGTACAAAACTCAAATTTTCATCTTCCATGAAGATTTTGTATCCAGTGCAGGTTTGTCCAATTCTAGCGTTTATAGTATTTATTTTCATGTTCATTCCTTCAAATTGTGTGTACACATTTTGTGTACACTTGCAAGGGAATACTTATTTCTTTCTAATTATATCATGTACTTATTTTCTTTCATAAGGTAATTTAAATGTTTCAAAGTAAAGTCATTTTTCCCATGGATGATCTCACATTTATATTACTGTTAATAATATTCAACTTATTAATTTTTCATTCCTGAAAATGGGATAGCATGGAATTTACATCAGGAAAACAATTGAGTCAAAGCTACTTTTAAAACTTCGTAGATGAAGTCTCTTTTTTTTTTCTGCTTCCTGACAACACAAAAAAATGTATTGACAGATATATCACATGTTGATTTAAATAATTGAATTCAATACACATAGCTTTCCTGAAGACTAAGATAAGTAATCACTTTATTTGAGCTCTCTGTTGCCAGTGAGAGCATTATAAATCCCAGCATCATATATTGATCTTGTCACATTAATAAGATGTGGTGCATGCACAAGCAAAGTTAATGGTTGTCATATCTGAACTATCCTGAGCAGAGAATGAGATCTCCCACTGCAAACTCTGGAAGCCCTAGGGGCATAGCCAAGTCACCCAGAGTGTTGTGTCTCATAGTTGCCGGATGAACAAGACCACAAAGCCAATATCAAAATTACTGTGAGAGTCTGTGGATTCCTGGGTGTGAGGTATTAGGTACTGAGACAGGATTATGCAGGTGCTGTGCTTTCTCTGTTCTTGTTTATGTTTAATTTCCAAATCTAAGTTTCACTATTTATTTATTCTTTCTTTAGAAGATGATATTATATTATCTTTTCAACATTTATTTATTTCTCCAAGTTACATTTCAATCATAGTCCCTCCCACCTTTCCCTCCCAGTCCCAGGTCCCACCTTTCTACACTCTTCCTCCTCTCCCCCCATCTGCCTTTGTTTTTTTTTTTGTTTTTTGTGTTTTTTTTTTTTTTTTACATTTAAGGTGTATCTTTTCCCCCTAACACCTCTCCCTTTCAGTCCAATAAAAGGTTCTTTTTTTATAACAATAATTACAATACAAAATAATAAGAATAATCAGGTCACAATTATGAAAATTATAAGGTATAACTTACATTCCCAAGGTCCAGTCCATATATATTTGGCAACTGATATTAATATTCTGTTATATTTCTATCTCGATGAGATTAAAGTTCTATACCTAACTCAGATACCATTATAACTTTCATTACCAACCTAAAAACATCTTAGACCTAGAACATACTTTTAATTCCTAAACAACTTAAAATTTAACTCTGAGACTGTAACTATCTAGTCTTCAACCACATCAGAGACTTGATGACAGCAAGGCCATATGACAAATGCAGAGTACTTAAACAGAATAAAAAATGAACATAATATAAAACAATAATACTGTCAAACAATATAATTGAAAAAGAATGAACTATAAGAAAATAATACATACCTATAGATATGTCATCTTCTAGTCAAAATATCTGATTAGTTTTCAAAGTATATCACAACTTTGCTTAAGTTAAAATGCCTATGCTGAGCTGGAAATAACATACAGCAGTGTAATTATCTTTCATTCAATTTAAGAAATTAACTAATATATTTCATAGACCTTTGATTCAAAGGAAGGTATCAGAAGATTCCACAATAAAAGATCATAATATAATGTAGACTTTTTTCAATCTATTTGTTTAATTTTATTTAGTTTTCAAATTCACTTATTCAAAGAGCAATCATGAAGGAATCATTGCTTTATTTTGATTATTTTGAATTAAGCCTTGAAGGAAAATAAGCAAATATTGCTATAAATTCTGTATTGTTCAATAAGTACTTAAGGTGTGTCATTGATTTCTGAGACCATAAGGATGAACAATGTATAACTGAATACCTAAGCAACTTTTAATCTTGCAGATGGATACATGTTTATTGGTTCAACTAACTTATGTTTATTAAATACTAGGCATAAATTAAACTAGCTTTGCATAAGTTATATCTGTGCTTTACAAAAAGATTTAAAACAATGAAAAAAATTGAAGCTGAGGTGTAAAACAAAAAGAGTACACAAATAAGCTTCAGATAACAAGATTGAGTAAATGGTGACTGGGGCACTCAAATGAGTTAAGTTTGGAACAATGCATTTTAAATGATATATGAAACATTTTAAACATCACTTTTTAATTTGTGGATGGAAGGATAGGAAATAAAATGAATTCCTAAAGATTGATACTATAAGAAAAACGATTAATCTGGAAGAATTAGAAACACTAGTCTACCCTTTGAGAACACTTGCCTTTCCTGATGGTGTGGAATGGAGATTTTAATGAATTATTTGCACAAAAGCACAGGAGAAACCAAAGGGGATTTGCCACTATCAGAGTCCTGAGATTTAAGTCTAGACCTATAAGTGGGATCTGAAAAGGGTAGAATGATTGCTTGAACTGAAATAAATTCTCCACAGAGAGAGTCTGGTTAAAACCTATTGATTTTCTCCTAGGGATTCCTAAATAAAACCACACATACCTCCAAGGGATATGAAACAACTATGGTAGTCCCAACCTACTACTCTGTGATGTAGATAAAGGGGGATTCACATTGGTATGTATCTAAGTAGTAGGTAAAAGACATCAAAAATAATTTTAGCAAAAGTTTATTTTAAAATTAGACTAAAAATACTAAGGAAAAATTCAGGAATATTACATTTCTCTAAAATATTAAATAAATGAAAAAATTCATTGATGGATGAGACAAAATTATAACTCCTGAAATATATAAGTGTAGAGAAAGTTTTAAACAAAATTATTTCAAATACTATAAAAGGGAGACAAGACCAAAGGCAAGATTGTACCAAAGACAAATTGTTTTTCTATGCTCATATTATTCATATTTTCAAGCCTTCACCTTCCATATTGTATATAAGACCCAAGTCATAGTGAAGATGACAAAGGATTAAAGAATAATAAGCATGAAAAAAATCACTTCTGTGGGAGGAGGAAATGTCATCAGTATTATTTCTTTAGCATGAGGAAATAAATTGAAAGTGGACTGCTCATGTCAGTCTAGTGGTCTTAACCTTCAGTTCCACTTTATTTCTAGACTGATCCAGCCTTCAGGGCAGTGAAAAAGTAACTCTGATACATAAACCACACAAAGACCCCAAAAAAGACAGAAGAATTTCAGACCAATTTCCCTAGTGAACATAGATGTTAAAATACTCAACAAAATACTTTCAAACCGAATCCAGGAACACATCAAAAGTATCATACATCATGATCAAAATAGGCTTCATTCCAGGAATGCAGGGGTGGTTCAACATATGAAAATCCACTAACATAATCCACCATATAAACAAGCTGAAAGAAAAAAAACACACATGATCATTTCATTAGATGCTTGAAAAGCATTTGACAAAATCCAACAGCCCTTCATGTTAAAAGTCTTGGAGAGAACTGGCATACAAGATCCAATACCTAGATATAATAAAGGTGATATAGAGCAAGCCGGTAGCCAACATCAAATTAAATGGAGAGAAACTTAGAGCATTTCCCCTAATATCAGGAACAAGGCAAGGATGCACGGTCTACCCATACCTCTTCAACATATACTTGAAGTTCTAGCCGAAGCAATAGGATAGCTAAAGGAGATCAAGGGGATACAAATCAGAAAGGAAGAAGTCAAATTATCCCTATTCACAGATAATACGATAGCATATGTAAGTGACCACAAAAATTCCACCAGAGAACTCCTACAGCTGATAGACTGATTATGTAGGAAGTAAAGGGCTTGCAGCACAATTCTTTAGAGTTGAAAGAATAACTCTCAACTTCATATGGAAAAACAAAAGCCCAGAATAGCCAAATCAATCCTGTACAATAAAAAATCTGGATGTATCATCATCCCTGATTTCAAACTATACTACAGAGCAATAATAATAAACACAGCATAGTACTGGTATAGAAACAGACAAGTTGATCAATGGAACCCAATTGAAGACCTATAGTCACTTAATTTTTGACAAAGAATCTTTTAGAGTACTGAGCATGGCTGACATAATTCTCACTCATAATTACCCAAAGGGAATTCTGGGGAAAATAGAGGCCACAAAATGTTGTTTACCGTGGACTCAACTGAAAGGGGATGCTGTAGATGTCCACTCCATGAGCCATGGGCAGCAGGGAAGGAGTTAGATAAGGAAGCCTTCCAAGTTAAGGTAACTTTCCTCCTATAAATGTCTCTTAATTAAAGTCCTTGGTCAACCAAGTCTCACAACCAAAAGGATAACTAAGAGGTAACTGTTTACTTTTATAAAGCAAATAATAAAGATGCAATTTGAATGTAGTTGGTAAATCTATAATTGATTCCTTGTAAGATAGCTACATATATACAAAAATTATACATGGAAATTTCTAATAATGGACTCTTATGAGAATATCATGAAAGAAAATTTTGTCATGAATTATTTAAGGCAAATAAAATTTACATACATCAGATAAATTGGCTTCAAATTATGTGAGATAATCCCAGAAGGAAAAGTCTAGTATCTGTTCAGTACCGATGTTATTTGATGTGCTGAGCTGGGATGGTACAAAGGTGTACCTTTCCTAAGAAAGACAGGAAGGAGGAATGGGAGAAAAGAGGATGGGGGTGTGTGTGACCCAGAGGAGTTAGAGAGGGTGCTGTAGTCTGGATATAAAGTATATATATCAGGGCACTCTCCTCTGGGGAAGTCTGGCTCACTCTCCCTCAGAAGACCTTTTATTTTAGTTACCTGTAGTTCTTCATCTAAGATGGGGCCTTGTGAGATTTTCCTATTTAGGCTGGTATGTCAAGTAGTGTTATCATTGGGCTACCATTGGTTAAGTGACCATGTAGATATTGAGGGTGAGCTTTCCCTGTTATATTTAGAAGGCATTATTTCATGGCAGACTTTGTGGTCCTCTAGCTCTTGGAACCTTTCTGCCTCCTTTCCTGAGATGTTTCTTGACAGACAGAGTGTATTATAGACATGACAGGTGATCAGTTTAACCTATGGTCAGGCGATCTTTGCATTTGAATTTCTGTAGTGGTCTCCATCTACTGAAAAAAGAAAGCTTCTTTGATGAGAAATGAGAATTATACTTATCTATGGATATCAATGTCATCTTCTTTTCAGAAGGGTTGATTCTGTTTCACATTGTCTTTTTCCACATCCAGGACAACAAACTCCACACATGTCCTTATATTTTCACATTGTACAGCACTAAAAAGATCCTTGACTTTGTTTCCTTGCATGATCCTTTAGTTACTCTTTTTTTTTTAATGAGAAACAGAAATTTACTTGAAAAGAAAGGTGATTTGTGAACATCAGTCACCTCTGTGTTCTCTTGTAGATTGCCCTCAATGTAACAAGATATATCTTGTAATACTGATTTTAATAGATTGTTATAATCAAATGAATTTATGGAAATCTGAATAAAAGTTTGCACATGATTTTTTTATCATTGATCACATTTACACTACTCACCCCTAACTCCTCCCAGATCTACCCCACCACCATTTATTAAAATAGACTTAAGACTAAATTACTAAGAAGGCTTCCTGTCTTTTGTTTGACTTATAATTCTACTCATTACTGGTAACTGTTTTCTGGGCTGTCTACTATATGTGTCTGGTTGCTTCCTGTGGAGGCTGCCTCCTATACTGATAAATAGCTTTCATAACTCGAGTTTTTATATTGGGAGATTTTTGTTCATCTCTGCATTTTTCTCTTAATTTTGCTTTGCTTTTTTGTAGAGAACAAGGAGTTGTTAAGGGTAGTTTGCCTATAATTTATTACTTGAGTTGTGAAATGAGCAATCATAACCTCAGAATTCTGTCTTTTAATTATTTACAAAATAGTATATTTCTATTGTTTATGATTTTTGTTTAAACTTTGATCACCTCCCCAATGATTACATTTTATATGTCATCACATAAAAATGAGGGGTTATATATATATATGTGTGTGTATGTGTATATTATCAACACACACACACAAATATACACACACAACATTGGCATTTGCCTTAGCTTTATTTCTACTGTTGTTACAAAGCACCCTCATCAAGGAAATGTATTTAATTGTATCTTGCAGTTTCAGAGGGTGAGTCCCTGTCCATCTTTGCAGGAAGCATCTAAGGAGGCAGGAACAGTGGATCTGTAACAGTAGCTGAGATTGTCCATTTCACTTGCAAGTTGAAAGCAAAAAATAGAGAAAAGCAATTGGGACTGACCTCCAAACCCTCCCCCATGACACATTTTTTTGACAATATCATGCCTCCTAAATTCATAATCCTTCTCAAATAATTCCAATAATTATGAATCATGCATCAAATATTTGAGCCTGTAGGGGCCATTACATTCAAACTACCTTATGAAAATACAATTCTTTCTTTAGTCATACTGGTATTTGCTCATATTTGATTTGTATAGTAGTTAGAATATTTTTACAACTGTCTGCATTTTTATATTTCAGGACCTACAATTTTATCTAGTATATCAGTGGATTGTGTTTTACACTTTTATCTTCCACAACAGCCTTTCACATTATAGTAATTTTAATATGACATATTGGTTACATAAAATATAATAGTTCAATTAAAAATATAAAATGTTGTGAATTATAGACCCATCCAGAAAGTGACTTCATCTAAAAGGGGAGCAGCATAATAATAGATAGTTACAGCATCCTATACATTTGGAAACTAGATCATATACATTTGATGAACTTAAAAAGAAATGGTCAGAAATGTGTAAATATTCGTAAAGTTAAAAATAAGCAAAAATAGCCTTTGTTAAATTGTATTGTATAGGGAAGTACCAAAACAATTATATGATGGACCAGACACGTTGATTTTTGGATTCTTTAAAACATAAAAATAAAGCAATGTAACTTTTCTTTTTACATACCTAGTAAAGAAAAGATTAGCATAAACCCTAGAGAACTAGAGAATCATTACACAGCAGGTGACAACAGCTGCATCTTGACATCTGATTCGCCTACATGACAGGTGTACTAGTGTGGTGGCAATACAAGGTCCAAGGTCACTGCTGGTGCTGTAACATCTGGTGCTGAGGGTCAGCATAAAGTCATTTTTTCTAACCAGTTCACAGTCTTGTTTGGGGCTGATTTGACTTTGATCCCTAAACCTGCTTCTCTCTTCTAAGAAATTTTCTCAGCACTGGACCTTCCCACAATAACCTTTCATCCTTTATTAACCATAGTCAACTTTTATTACTTGAAATTTTAAAACCTGAAGATTAATACATCTTAGTTTTTTCTTTAAAGTTTTAAAAATTAATCCACAAGTTAAATTTTGTGCAAATTTCAAATATTCATATGAAACACATTGTTGTGCTTGTTATCAAAATCAATTGTTTGGTTATTTCTTTTAAACATCTTACATTTGTACAGGCATGCAGACATGGAAAGTTACTTTATTTTCATCATAGATTATCAGTAATGACATTTATTCAGAGAGCACTTCACTTCTAATTGTTATGTTTTTGTCTTACCCCCCCAAAACCTTAAAACTCATGATATGAACTAGGTTTATATTTGTCCAGAAATTTTATGAGTGTTTTAGTTATATTCCTCTCCTCTCTCTTTAATCTCCCTCCACTGAGAGAAAGTGTATGTGTTTTAGCTTGTGGTATCTGTTTGTGTGTTTATGTGTGTCTGTGTGTGCATGAGAGGGGGGCGGAGGGAAGAGAGAGAAAGAATTATTGTCACTGATATGGAACTCAAAGTCTCTTCCTCTTCATTGGTTTGATTTGATTCTATGCATGCACCACACATATTTTTTACTAGGTTTTCAAAATTGAACTAAAATGTTTATACTGGCAATTAGAGAACTCTATCCCCATCTTCATTAGTGAACTATTTAATAATTAATTCATTACTGGACATAAATAGATGAAGTTAAGCACGTCATGTTGATATTTGATTTTTATATTTATGAGAAGAGTAATGCTGAAATCACCTAAAAGATGAAAGTTAAATTATATTTTTATGCAATCATAATTCTTCAAAATTTACTTATCTCAATTTTGTCTTGTTCCCTTACTCAAAATGTAGAAATAATTCTTTCTCAAGTGTGTGTGTGTGTTTGACGATAATCAATTCTTTGTTATGATATTATTAGTGGGAAATATATATTCTGTGAATTTTACCATTTATATGCTAAGAAATAAAAGTCTGTAGCTGAAAGATCTGTCAGAGGTCCAGATAATATAGATACTATCTCTTTCTGAGGCTCCTCGATCTTAAAATATGCATTTCCTTTGCTTCTGAAGAACAGCAATAGGCCCTTGACAAATTGCAGTGTAGAAACATATTCTATTGGATAAACAAATGTCTGTGTTAACTAGGAAAAGAGTCAGTGCATGTTTTTTGGGCAGAGCTAAGAAGAAACTCAGACTTCATTTGGATTCAATTTCTTACATATAGGAAGATTTTGTTAAAACTACCAAATGTAACACTGCTGATATGGACTGATTTTGAACAAAAAGCCTGTAGCCTGTGCCCAAAAACCTATGGTTAAGCTTGTCACATGCAAAGTGGATTTCCACTAAGAAACTTTAAGACTTTGTCTCTATAATATTGCAAATTAACAGGTAAAGCATAACATCACAGTATGTCACTAGGTTGTACAAAACTATCCAGGCTCTTTGTGAACGCAACAATGAACCACAAATGAGAGACATGAGGCTTTAAAAATGAGGCATTGTGATCTTTATTTTTTCTTTTTCTTTTCTTTTTTTTTTTTTGGTTTTTCGAGACAGGGTTTCTCTGTGTAACGGTTTTGGCTGTCCTGGACTCACTTTGTAGACCAGGCTGGACTCGAACTCACAGTGATCTGCCTGCCTCTGCCTCCCAAGTGCTGGGATTAAAGGCATGCGCCACCACGCCCGGCTGCATTGTGATCTTTTAAGGAATTCATAAAGAAAATGGTAGTATAAAGTAATAGAGACTAGAGAACAAGTGAAGAAAGAGAAAATGAGTGCCATTTCTAATTGGGTGCCTTCCGAGCCAGAATCAGCTGCAGGTTTTTAACTGTTAGGCCTGAAAAATGTTAAAAATCCAATGAATATGACTATAGCTAGCTATGTTAGGTTAATTAAGCTCTTTGGTTCCACCAAAAGATAGTGAGTTACACCTGGCCTCATTTCCAGTTCTGACTGAATTTCTTTTCCTGATCTCAGTTGAGTTTGTGAACTCAGACATAACATGCCCCCATTACCATGTGTTTTCTTGAATTGACACACACCATGGAAATGCGACTTCTCTTCTTGGCTTCCTAGAGCTTTGCACCTGCATAGCTATAGAAGCATCAACACAAAGTCTACATTTTTTCTTTCACCCTTTTCCATTTTAACTCAGATTCAGACGTTCTATTTAGTCCAAAATCCCAAAATCCTTCTGGGATTTTGCAAGTGCGCTATTTCTGTGTGGCCAAACACTCTTGTGTACTTGTACAAATGTGAGAGAGGTAAGAGACTTACCACCAGGCATTAATAAAAAGAGACAGAAAGTTTCTATCCACGTTTAAGTTCTGGGAGATTTAAAGTTGCTGCGATTTTTTTTTTTTTTTTGGACTGGACTTTGGCCAGAAAACTATTATTTTTTATGGGTATATTGAGAAATAGCTCAGAACAGCTGTAAGTACTAAAATAGTGACAGGAACTAACTTAATAGCACCTTCCATATCCTGAAATCTACAAGCAGAAAGCTGGGACTTTGGAAAAGTATTTACGAATGAACTTCCCTGAATCATTGATCCCACTTACAGCAGTTCGTGGTGTCCCTTGGAGCTTTCCCATCCACTTAATTCACTCAGCCTAGTTTACAGGATATGACAGGTTTGTAGTGCAAAGGAGAATGCTGCTATTTATATAGTAGAGGGTAAAATTGAGCTACAAACTTTAGTAAAGTTTTGCAAAGATTCTTTCCATTTCTCTGAGTTCCTGTGGTGTTTTTATGGAATGTTTATCTAACATACCCACTCTGATATTAAAACTCATACTCTCTGTAAGCAACAGGTACACAGAAACAAAATGTAAGTACTTATTCTGAAACAGTTTATTGTGGATGGTAGCACATCATGATTGTCTGACCCTAATATGAGTTGAAGGTTTTAAGCAATGCTTATTAAAGTAAGTATAGCATAATAGGTTTTAAAAATATTATGGCTCAGTATACTAGTTACTGCAAGAACTGATTTCACATTGATTTAAATTATACCTCACACAGTGGAACAAGGACAAGATATTTTCTTTGTAATTTCCTGAATATCTCCTAAAATACATGCATTAGGATGCTTTAAAAAAAAGAAATTTGATTTTATAAATCATGGTAGCTTTTGGTAACAATATTTTTTCACTATAGTTCATAGTACAGTACTTCTATAAAGAAATTATAATTACTTTCTTTTTGCTTAAGTTTGCTTATATATCTGTGTTCATTCGTGTGTGTGTGTGTGTGTGTGTGTGTGTGTGTGTGTGTGTGTGTGCATGTGTGGTTGCATAAATGTGCAGGTTCATGAGAAAAATTGTGATCCTATTTGCATATGCTTATGGCTGTGGATACATGTATGTGAAGGTCAGCAGTCACTTTCAAGTCCTTTCCTCAGGGTCTCTCAAATGTACTATTAGAGAAAGTCTCTCTCACTGAACCTTGGGGCAAACAACATGAAGGACTCTTATGTCTCTGTGTCCCTCATTGCTGAGATAACTTTCATGCACCACTGTGTGTGAGTTTATATGTGGATGCTGAGAATCTAAACTCACATCTCTATGCTTGCGAAGCAATCACTTTACTGACTGAGCCATTTTTCCAGTCCTTCTGTTTCAATCTTTTATTTTGGGGTAAACAGCTTCTTAAAAATGATAAATTCCTAATGATACCCAGTGTATTGGCTATTTCAGATCAGTCTTTCATAGTAAGTAGACCTTAATTAGTATTATTTTAATTACATCAAGTTACATCTCCATCATAGTGCCCTCTTTCCACCCCTCCTGGTTCCAGCCTCCCACCCTCTTCTCACTCTCCCACCCATCCCACTCCTCTGATGTGGAGTGTTCCCCTCTTAGTTCAACAGTCATATGAGGGATAAGAGCTTCCTCTTGCAATGAGTGCCTACATGGTAGTCCCCTAGGGAAAACTGTCCCCTTGATAGGTAACAAAGTCTATGTTCCTGATCTTTTTGGTGTGTTGGTTATAGGATAGTTATCCTGTACTATATGGTTAAAATACAATTATAAGTGATTTAGATGCCATGTGCATCTTTCTGAGTATGGGTTAGCTAACTCAGGACGAGCTTTTCTAGTTCCATCCATTTGGCTGCGAACTGCATGATTTTCTTGTTCCTGATAGCTGAGTAGTATTTCATATTTTCCTTGATTGGAATGCTGATACCACTATAAAAAGATTGTGTCTACTAGAAATAACAGAAACTGCACACATGAAGTCTCATGTACATGGCTGTCTAAACATCTGAAAAATAATGACACAAGTAGACCTGATAATGTGAATGGGGAAAATTTATGGTGCTAGAAACCTGCACAAAGAAATACAGACTCAAAAGGAAAGCTAAGAGTGGGAGAAATAATATTCCCCAGGGAAGAGTAGATGATTTGGTTATCCGAAACCAAATGATCAGCCCTGAAACATGAACTATTCATACAAGTAATAATATAAGAACTGAGAAGCTTCTCTCTCTCTCTCTCCCTCTCTCTCTCTCCCTTCTCTCTTTCTATCTATATATCTATATATCTATACATCTATCTATCTATATATCTATATCTATATCTATCTATCTATCTATCTATCTATCTATCTATCTATATATATATATATATAGAGAGAGAGAGAGGATTACATGAGAGGGTTTGGAGGGAGGAAAGGGAAAGAGAAATTATGTAATTATATTATAACACCAAAATAAAATACATTAAAATTTTTTAATGTTATACCCACATTTTATCTTTATCTGCTTTATCTTACACAAATGATTTAATCACAAATGGCGGACTTAAAATTAAAATCTATGTATGCATTATATTTTTATGAATCAAAGGATTATTAGAAATGTTTAGGAACTTAGAGTATTTGATAAAATAGGTAGTAAATATAAAGTATAATATTATGTATTGTTAGTCTTTGCACACCAAAAAAATTTCATTACTTTGAAAATATTGATTCAGTATATTCCAACATCCCTGGTTCATCAGGGATCACAGTCATTTGGAATGCTGTCATCCTTTATGATATGACATGTAGCTTCACCTTCAATTATATCTCACAATATTGCTAACTTCTTTAAGTCTATTCTTTCACATTCTTCATCCTTACTCCTGAATCTGTTGTGACTTTCAGAGACTTGTTGAAATTTCCATTCATCAGGTGATCTTTAAGATATTTTCCTGTCTCTTCTGGATTCTGGAATTCAAGACAAAGTCATTTTAAAGCTTAATCTTGTCCCATTGATACTTGATACTTTAGAAACTCTGCTTTTTTCTATTTTTCTGGATTGTTTGTTTTCATTTCCTTATCTATTTCCTCATTTTTTCCATGTATGTTACTATATCCTATTGACTATTGAAATTCCCATTTCTGCTTATTACATGAGTTGTTTAGCCTAAAATTTCAAAATCTAAATCCCCTTAGGGTTTTGTCCACTAATGGTTTTTGGCGTTTATTTGTTACTATGACCTTAAGAAAATAAAACTTTTATGTGTGACTTCACTGTTTTTAACTCAGAATAACAGACACCATTTGAAAAGAGTGCATAATTGCTACAATAAGTATAATACACAGCGGTCATAATAGGGTGTGTGTATATTCAACAAGCTTGTTTCTTATTAGTAAAATTTTCTACCTTCACCATTTAGGTCACTGATATAATATTGCCAATTTTTATAAGAGAAATTATTAAATAATATAGTTTTTCTTAAGAAAGGTATTATGTCTTGTGAACTAGTTGATTTTGGTTTAGCTTTCTGTTGATTCATTTGTTATTTACCACTATCTCAAGGATCTACCAAAATAATCTCAGGAACCTTTTTTTTAACATATGGAATCAAAAGTATATTATATTTTTGTTGGGGAAAATATAATATCATTGGTTCTGATAGGCTGATTTCAATGCTGGGATCTGGTTACCGCCCCTTCTGAAGCATTCTCTTGATTGGTTAATAAAATTCTCTGATAGTCAAATAGCCTGGGCAGAAAGAATATAGAAAGGTGAGCCTTCCTGAGATTAAAACAGGAACCCTGCGTTTTACACAGATTAGCTCAATCCACCAGGAGACATGGAAGCAGATAGACATGTTTGAGAATGCTGGAAGGTAATCACAGGCACATAGCAGTTTGGAATTAGGTGATCGGGGTTAATTTAGAGTAGCTAGTTGAGAGTCTGCCCAGCTAAGGGTTAAGCATTGAAACATCAAAAGGTCTTGGTGTATTTAATTATTGGGGAAAGGACTGCAGCAGTTTATAGGCCGTCAGTTCATGCAATCCAGGGCCGTCAGATTATCAGAGTCTATCCAACTTCAGAGAATCTCCCACCAAGCCACTGGTAATTCTACCGGCATAATATAACAATTTATATTACTTAGTAGAGTTTAGGTTACAGGGGGTGTAGACCACCCTTGGTCCGGCCCACTCCCCCATAAATCAGGTCACCAGTTAAGGCATGCCAGGCCAGTTGGCTGATATCCTGCCAGGCCACCCAATGCTCTGCCAAGCTAGATACTCCGCTGGCCTGATCTTGCAGTTTATACTTATTAATAAATACAATTGGTAATTAAATTGCAGTTTCATATTATAAATTTGAGGATTTTTCTTTTCAGTCTTATCTTTTATTTTTTTTTGAACTATAACCTGCTGCTTGTTTTCCTTGAATACATTTTCTATCTTTCCATTTTCCCCCTTTTATAAAACATTAATGTAACTGGAAATTCTATCACCTATATAACTTTCCTTATAGCCTTATTTATGTGTCAGAATCCCATCCTATGTGAAAAATATCACTTAAGTCCATCTAAAGATGGTAAAATAGAGACATAAAGGTGAAGTGCCTAACCTTATACTATGTGATATTGCCTAGAAATGGCAGACTGAACTCCAAAGTCAGTTATCATTGTGACAGACTCCTTACTGCTCTTCACTGTACTTCCTGAAATAATATTGTCACTATTTATTAATAATCATTACAGTGGTTATCTTAAAAGTGTCCTGCCATCCCAAAAGCTGCAACTATTTTAGGGCTAAGTTTTATGGTCTTCAAAACACGTTTCTCAAGATAATTGACCATTATATATAAATTGACCAGGAACAGTAATTTCTTCCTCTTCTACTAAAATACAGAGAGCCATTGATAGTATTAACATTTGATAATCAAAATCAGAACAGTGAGTTTCTTTTTTCTAAATTAAATTTCTGTGTATCATTGTCAAAAATTTAATGCACTTAATGCCAAGAATACTGCTCCACATCTGCACTCCATCTGAAATTTGTTATTCCCTTTTGCTCACAACTTCAGAAATTGCCACATTTAAATATTCATATGTATTTTCCTTGTTTAAGTTCATCAGTATATTTTATAGTCTTCTCTATAAGGTTATTATTATAGTGGAGATTATTTTTAAATCTTACAGTGTGAGAGATAGTTTTTTGGATTATGTAACCAGAAATTATAATAATTGTAATCTTAAATTATTATTTAAGATTTCTAAACCCCAAATGTGATATAATAGCTAGATTTGTTTTCTAAAATTAAAAAAATGTTGTACACAACAAAGAGAATTTTTTATTTTGCTTGGAATTTTGAAATACATTTCTACAATTAATTGACTGTTGAGTTACTTATTAATTTTTATATGACAACAAATGCCATACATAATATTTGAAAATATGCTTCCATCCACTATATCAATTAGCTTAATTTAGAAATCTAATTTATTTTAGAAAATATCTCAAAAATCACACTTTCTATTAAAATTTAAAGATAAATAGAAGTTATCAATCACAAAATAGATTTAGCCTTAATTAAAAAAATTATACTTATTTACTGGAACTAATGTTATGAATTAGTGCATAGGTGATGTTACAATGTTCTGTAAAAACATCTCACTTCATACTCAAAGATATAAAATTCAGGAAGAAACTTAATAGAGTAGATTTTCATATTTGCTTAACTCTCTTGAATCATGCAATTTCCCAAACTGAATGGCCATAGTTGTCAACTATAAACATAAAATTATTGGTGCTGCCAGTCAAACATCCACAGAACTCACAGAATATATACCTTACATGTTTCTTCTGTAGCAATATTCTCAATATATCCCTACATCCTTTCTCCTCTCCTACAGTTGATAACTCCAATGCTCTTTTGGCACTTTCCTTAACACAAAAGGCTGAGACTACTTTTAAGGACTTTATCAAGTTCTTCTTTATGTTCCTGGCAATTTATTACTGAATGGATTACTTTCACACCACAATTACTTTCCAGAAACAAATTCAGTAGTTATTAGTACTGATGTCAATTTATTTTATTTTATATTTTCCCATTAACATTATTAGGTACATTATATGGATCTTTATATTTTATGGTAAAAATATAAAAGTGTTCGCTTATCTGGTATAATATTTACTTTTGCCAAACATTAATGATATTTGAAATTAGCTGACTTTATTTAAAGCATGTAAATTATTATCTTTACATTATGCTATCGTGACCATAATGTGTAAACTCTGTGCTCTTAGAATATTTTTAAGTCTAAGGTTTTTACATACAAATTATATCTTCTGCTAGGTAAAATTTTCCTGGTTAAAAAATATTTTTGTTTCCTATCCACTTGCATTAAAATGAATAAGTAACAGTTATATAAAATCTCATGAGTTTAAGGCAATATCTCTTTAATTGTATTCTTTGGTATAGATCAGAGGAGGACATTCTATGATTATTCTGCATTTTCCTTTTAAGTACAACAAAAATAAATCTCCACAAAATTGCACGTATATCTCCCTGCACATGGCATAATTCATACCAACTCAGTGCATAATTCTCTTTAAGAACTCAAAGAAGATATACTTTACTATGTGCCTTAAATTATAAAATATGATGTTTAAGTAAAAAGACTTAGAGGTCATGGGAAGTGTTTGCGAAGCTTCTGCAATATTCTTAAGGGAATGGCTCTTAAGTCTATCCACCTCATTTTTTTTAATTTACAAACTCACAAATATAAAGTGATTTCCAAATATATATATATATGAGAGAGAGAGAGAGAGAGAGAGAGATTTTTTACTCTAAGTCCTTTCTGTCTAGGTCTCTTAATACCATAAATTGCAGTATCTTCTCCTTAGATCTCACTAACTACTTTCTCATCACCATGCCTGTCCACAGAACAGAATTCATTTTCTGCACTGTAAGCTATGGCAAAAACCAACCAACCAACCAACCAAACAAACAAAAAAAACCCTTTATTTAAATAGTCCATAGACCTCAATGATGAAGAAGAATCTTCTACTACTCTGCTAAGAGGAGTTGTTGGGCTCGTCACTCTGTCTTCTAAAATTTTCTGCTCATGATCACAGATTTCTCATGTAATCAAACTAAGTTGGGGAAAGAAACTTCTTTTCTGTAGAAAGAGGTCATTAGTGCAAGGCTTTATTTTTAGGCAAAGTGGTGGGAATAAATGCTTGTTTTGTCACACAGTGGCCGAGTCTTCAGCCAGAAGTGAATGCAATAACCACATATTTATATAACTTCCCACAAGGCTTAGGGGCATTTTGAAAGAGGAAGTAAGGAGAGAGTAAGTGTTAGATGAAAAGAGGGAATGTTCTGTAGCTATTTTCTCTGGATTGGAATATTAACCTCTGCTAGGAGAAACAGGGCTCAGCAGGATCAGGAAGACCACAAAATTGAAAAGACTCGGGATTTCCTGCCATATGAAAGCAGTAGTGTTGGAAAAGGAAGAAACTTAGTAGTGTCAGTGATGTGCTATCATTTACCATCACAGTTACCAGGGTGGGTTTTGGTGATGCAGCAGACTGAATAACCATAGAATTCCTATTTCTTACCAGTGTTGCTGTGAGTAATTCTAATAAACTGTTGCTAACAACATTTGACTTACGTAGAACCATTCCTTTGGCCTGCCACTGTTACCTTACCTAGTATGAGTAGCTATGATGTTAAGTATTTTCATGTTCTTCGAAGTTTTTCAGAAGTCATCATTCATTCAAAAAGGAATTTAGGAAAATTTGGTATGCTTCTCACTTTTTGTCAAAAATAATTATTTAGAATCATAATATATAGATTAAATTATGAATATTTGTTTGAATTTAGCATCTCACACTGTATTTATTTGTCTAAGGAAAAAGTTACAATGATTATGTATATAAGATATAAAAAGCCATTGCCAAAAAATACCATAAGACTAAGCAGGGAAAATATGTGTTTAATGGCACCTCAAGGAAATTTCCCTTTAAACATTTAATAACTAAAACATTGCTAAGGGTAATAATGCTACGGAAGGGATTCAGACACTCTGTCTTTTGATTCTGAAATGTGAATTGTACCTTCTGGCATCAATAAATGTTTGTAAGGAGAAAATATTCATTTGTCTGAGGGATATGAGTTTTGCACTGGCCCCAGTATTTATATCTTTATGTTCTTTTCTGTATAATCTTTTCAAATATTTCAGTGCATTTCAGTATTTGAAAGCCTTATGAAAATCAACTCATGCTGCGAACTTATCTTTCATCCCTCTTTAGTGTTATTAAACTATCTGTTCTTTTTTTAAAGCTTTAATATTAGTTAAAGTTTTCATAAATTTTACATATTTTCCCATGGAATATGTATCTGAAAATACTGTCATTTATTAATTCTAAAGACTGATTCCTTTGTCTTACAAATAAGTTACTATGATTTCTACAATTATACACATACCTGCATACTAAAATTATTGTTTGTAAAATATATATTGCTCTTTGCTATACCTTATATAATTGCTTTCTATTTTAATCAGGTTTATAATAATACAGCATAATGTTACTTTAGGAATTCACATGATACATATCATTGAGGAAATTCCTCATCACAAGAGTACATATACTTGTTAATGTATTATCTATGCAAATAAATTAGATATATAAAATCAAAAGGATGGTCATTTAACATTAATGTTGCAAAGTCCTTTTCCCACATCTGAAATGTGTTAACCCTTACATAATATTAAGATAACATTATTTTTATATAGTTATGGCTGTCTAGTTAAACCTTCTAACATTTAATATCATTAAATAATTCATGCATGAGTTAAGGAATGCAAACAATCTGAATCCAAGTACAGAATTTTTTTATTTATTAGTATGACTTGTGGGATTCTTTTTCTTCTTTCTTTGAAAAATGAACTCCCTCCTGCCTGTGAGGCAATATACATTCTAGTTCCCTAATGAGGTGTCTAATATTTTGCAATTTCTAGCCAAATAACACGGTGATATAATTGTGTCACAGCAAAAATAATGAAGCTGGATTAAATATCTCTCCTAGTTGAATTCCTTTATCCCTTTTCTTTACTTTCAATTCCCAACAGCCAGCCTTATTTTAAGGAGCTTTGCTCTTTAATGATATCTGCTCACAAATCTTAACTGTTGGGGCTTAGACTTTCACTATAAGTTTCTGAGCTGTGCTGAGGCTTAGGGAGTAGTGAGATATAGAAAATAATGAGACAAATTAATTTCCTTCTCCCAGAGGTACTGTACTCCCCATAGCTATCACTCAGAGGACACTCTCTTTTCTGAAAGATTGATATAAAAATAATTTATGTCAGGCTAAGAGGCAGAGCAAACCTCTCTGCCTGGAAAAGCACATAAATTCCTTTAAGAAGAGAATAGTAGCTTGTGGAGACAGAGCTCCTTGGTAATTAGGGGTGTTTATTATCCTTGTCAGGTCTTAACAATCAATTCTGGAGCTGTATAATGAAAGGGATTTCAGCATTTAATATATAACTATATCATCCAGGTATCTCTATAATGTAGTTTCAGATAATTCAGTGATCATGAGTTACTAAGCTGAAGGAATTTATTTCAGTTAAAATTCAGCAGGGATAATTAGAAATGCTGAAAATGAACATTTTACTAAGCTGAGAGACATGATAGAATCATGGATCTTAAAATGCACAAGTAAGATCAATTAATTCATTTTCTCCTAAGGAATAGTAACATTAAAGTTAATCATTAAAATAATTGCTATAAATACAATAAACATATTATAGAATACATTTTATATTTGAATACTATACTATCAACAGAAAGATTAAAGAATATTTCATTTTAATGTAGTCTCTTACACATGATTTGGAATATAACCAAGAGAAATATTTTTTCAGATGACTCCCAGTGGGATGAAGAAAAATTATTAACAAGGACTTTGGTAAAATACTCAGTCTTGTCTTTTTGTTTTGTTTTTAGTGTGTATGTTTCAGTTTGATGTTACTGTCTTTGCAAGACAATGGACATATGAGGTTATTTAAAAACCATGATGCAAATATGCATGTATCATTCTAAGACAGTGTATTGTGAATATTCTTTTTTTTAATAATTTATTTTTTATTTCTTCAAGTTACATCTCAATCACAATCCCCTCCCTACTCGCCCCTCCAGTCCCACCCTTCCACCCTCCTCCCCCTCAACCACCCCATCCTCTTCTCTTCTTCTTTTTTTTTTTTTTAGATTAAGGTATTTCTTTTTTCCCCCCAACAGCTCTCCCTTTCAGTCCAAAAAATGGTTGCATTTAAACCCAGATCCAGAGGTGTTTTTATTCACATATTTTTTGGATTTTGTTTGCCTAGATTACAGGATAAAATGTAAATATATACATGCAAGTTTGCGTTAAATATTTATTGAAGTGGTCTTATTTTCCTTTTAATACTGAAGCATGGCTTATCAGCATTGGCACAACACCCACAAAATTTTATTTTAGATTACTAAAGGATTTTACATTTAGAATTCATTTAAAAGATGTTAGATGGTTTATCTCTATTATCTAGTTTGTAATTTGTGACAGATCAAGATTATGTTCTTAAATCTCACGATGTATTTGTTTATATAAAAATAACTATATCAATATCTAAGTTTCCCAGTTTATCTTATGTTTTAATTCAGTTGTAGGACAGTTTCATGTCATAATATGTTGTGAATATGGGATAGGATTGAATTTTAATTATTTTTTTACTATCAGAAAATATAATTAAGTCAAAATATAAACTCTAGTATTTGCCTTTTTAACAGGCTTACAAGTCATTTTTCCTGTTTATGTCTTAAATAACGGATGGAATTGTGTAACTATTAGAAAAATTCTGAATCAATAATTAATATTTCTGAATTATAGGTTTTTAATTATATAAAATTTTTAAAAATTGTAATGGCTCTATTTTATTTGTCACCCAGCTCCATGTGTCAAGGAGTAGAGATGTAGAGGGGTTTTTAACCTATTAAGAGGTAGAGCCTGTCATAGTAACTAACAAAATGACACGTTTTCATGACTATTAGTTTCCGTTTCTTAATTATCCTAAACAGTTTATGTCAGTTGGTAGCGAGAGGTCAAAACTTGACATTTCATTTTTAAGTATTACTACGAACAATACCTTTAAGAAGCATTACCCTTAATTTTGTATCAATATACAAAGATCAATACCAATGTGGCCAAATATAATCTTAATTTTGTATCAATATACAAAGATCATTTTTTAAGCTACTCAGAAATCAAGTTGCTAAGAGACAAGCAATATTTGCTTATCTAAATATAAGAGATAGATAGGGCATCTTCAAAAACCTCAAGAGATCTGCAGAATATGGCATTCAAAGATGTTTGCTTAACTTAAGATTCTTTTTATATCGAGACATGTCAGCTCCTGACAGCACCGTCTATTCTACTCCAAGTAGAAGATGAGCATCGAAGAATCTCCAGTGGGAGATGATTGAATTGGGGGTAAGCTGTTCTATTGGCAAGAAAAACCCCTTGCTTCAACTGCAGACAGACCTCTCTCGAAAAAGGACAAAACTTGGAAGCAGATAAGTCGACAGCCTAGCTCTGCCAAGACAGGGTAGGTAAGTCCTTCATAATTCCTGCTCTACAATCAATGTCTGTCAGAGAAACGGGGCCAAATGGCTGAAGATTGATGCTGTAATGTATGGAGAGAAAATGGGAACTGTCCAGGCAGCCACTGGTATGTCATTCTTTAGTTTTGGAAGCTGCAGGCTGTAACCGAACTTTTAAATTATTATTTAACACTTATTTATTTATAACTAAATTCACTTATAACAAACACCAACAATTTCTTAACTATTAATCCTATAAATTCCTACAACCCCTTTACCTATCCACTAAACCTATTGATAATTATAACAACTACTTTCATAACCTTTTAGAATGATGCAGTCTCTGGGGCAGGTCCTCAGTCATCAGGAACACAGTCTTTATCGTAGATTCTTTAACGCACTTAGCAGTCCTTTTTCTGGATCTCTCAGATGCAGGTTCGTCAGGGTAAGTTGGTTATTGCAGTCTCACCTTAAATAAGGCTTCATGCTTTCTTCTCTGTGGGAGACCCCAGCCGTCCGCAGGCCAACTTACTTCTTTTGAATCAGGAACTCAGCTGCTCTGCCTCAGTCCTTAAAGCCAGGCACCGTTTCCTTTAGGCCACTGTTTGGACATATCAAACCCCTCTAGGCAAAAGCTGAGCCACAGGGTCCAGTCCTTGGCCTTTTGGTGTCTTGCTCAGGCTTTCTTTGCTCACCGGCTTCTTTCTGCTTCAGGGAAATCTGGCCATCAAATGATGGCCAGCACTTTTTTCAGCAGGACTCTTGGAGCTCTCTAGCATCAGGGGCCTCTTCTTCTTTCTGGGCTCCATGCACTGTCCTTAAATAGGAGGAACTCTGTTTCAGCTTAATTTGGGCTCCGCCCACTTAGCAGCTGAAAACAATGTCAGGCCAGATACTTTGTTTCTTAAAGTCTATTGAGTCTTTCCTGTTTTTCCTGACTTCAACCTTGTTTTTCAGTCTATTAAGTCTTTCCTGTTTTTTGCTGACTTCATGCTGATAATGCTCTTCAGGCCCCGAATTAAGAGACAGTATCAGAAACTCCTATATATTTTCTAAATCTAATTTATCTAACCCCTACAGCAGGCCCTGCACTTCCTATATAATCAGATATATTTATCCCTCTCAGGTCTCTGAGGTGGTTGAAGAATAGATAGCTAGAGTCTCATAGTTAAATTTTGAGTTGTTTAGGAATCAAGAGGGTGTTCTGGATCTAAGAAGATATTTTTAAAATTATGAGGCAAGTTAGTATGAAAGCTGAATTAGATATAGAACTTTAAACTCATGGAGATGGTTAGATAGTAGAATGTTAAAGTCAGGTGCCAAATATATATGGACTGGACATAGGGAATGTATGCTAAGCCATAAAACTCTTATAATTGTGGCCTATTTATTTCTGTTGTTTTGTATTGTATTTATAGTTATAAGAAAAAGAACCATTTTTGGACTGAAAGGGAGAGCTGTTGGGGGGAAAAAGAAATACCTTAAACTAAAAAAAAAAAAAAAAGAAGGGAAGAGGATGGGGGATTGAGGGAGAGGAGGGGGGAAGGG
>CAJQZJ010018033.1:15463233-15752767 GCA_907164525.1 Lophiomys imhausi | reverse complement strand
TAAACTGTTTAGGATAATTAAGAAACAGAAACTAATAGTCATGAAAATGTGTCATTTTGTTAGTTACTATGACAGTCTATCACAGTTATTTTCTAAGCTACTCAGAAATCAAGTTGCTAAGAGACAAGCAATATTTGCTTATCTAAATATAAGAGATAGATAGGGCATCTTCAAAAACCTCAAGAGATCTGCAGAATATGGCATTCAAAGATGTTTGCTTAACTTAAGATTCTTTTTATATCGAGACATGTCAGCTCCTGACAGCACCGTCTATTCTACTCCAAGTAGAAGATGAGCATCGAAGAATCTCCAGTGGGAGATGATTGAATTGGGGGTAAGCTGTTCTATTGGCAAGAAAAACCCCTTGCTTCAACTGCAGACAGACCTCTCTCGAAAAAGGACAAAACTTGGAAGCAGATAAGTCGACAGCCTAGCTCTGCCAAGACAGGGTAGGTAAGTCCTTCATAATTCCTGCTCTACAATCAATGTCTGTCAGAGAAATGGGGCCAAATGGCTGAAGATTGATGCTGTAATGTATGGAGAGAAAATGGGAACTGTCCAGGCAGCCACTGGTATGTCATTCTTTAGTTTTGGAAGCTGCAGGCTGTAACCGAACTTTTAAATTATTATTTAACACTTATTTATTTATAACTAAATTCACTTATAACAAACACCAACAATTTCTTAACTATTAATCCTATAAATTCCTACAACCCCTTTACCTATCCACTAAACCTATTGATAATTATAACAACTACTTTCATAACCTTTTAGAATGATGCAGTCTCTGGGGCAGGTCCTCAGTCATCAGGAACACAGTCTTTATCGTAGATTCTTTAACGCACTTAGCAGTCCTTTTTCTGGATCTCTCAGATGCAGGTTCGTCAGGGTAAGTTGGTTATTGCAGTCTCACCTTAAATAAGGCTTCATGCTTTCTTCTCTGTGGGAGACCCCAGCCGTCCGCAGGCCAACTTACTTCTTTTGAATCAGGAACTCAGCTGCTCTGCCTCAGTCCTTAAAGCCAGGCACAGTTTCCCCTAGGCCACTGATGGGACAGATCAAACCTCTCTAGGCAAAAGCTGAGCCACAGGGTCCAGTCCTTGGCCTTTTGGTGTCTTGCTCAGGCTTTCTTTGCTCACCGGCTTCTTTCTGCTTCAGGGAAATCTGGCCATCAAATGATGGCCAGCACTTTTTTCAGCAGGACTCTTGGAGCTCTCTAGCATCAGGGGCCTCTTCTTCTTTCTGGGCTCCATGCACTGTCCTTAAATAGGAGGAACTCTGTTTCAGCTTAATTTGGGCTCCGCCCACTTAGCAGCTGAAAACAATGTCAGGCCAGATACTTTGTTTCTTAAAGTCTATTGAGTCTTTCCTGTTTTTCCTGACTTCAACCTTGTTTTTCAGTCTATTAAGTCTTTCCTGTTTTTTGCTGACTTCATGCTGATAATGCTCTTCAGGCCCCGAATTAAGAGACAGTATCAGAAACTCCTATATATTTTCTAAATCTAATTTATCTAACCCCTACAGCAGGCCCTGCACTTCCTATATAATCAGATATATTTATCCCTCTCAGGTCTCTGAGGTGGTTGAAGAATAGATAGCTAGAGTCTCATAGTTAAATTTTGAGTTGTTTAGGAATCAAGAGGGTGTTCTGGATCTAAGAAGATATTTTTAAAATTATGAGGCAAGTTAGTATGAAAGCTGAATTAGATATAGAACTTTAAACTCATGGAGATGGTTAGATAGTAGAATGTTAAAGTCAGGTGCCAAATATATATGGACTGGACATAGGGAATGTATGCTAAGCCATAAAACTCTTATAATTGTGGCCTATTTATTTCTGTTGTTTTGTATTGTATTTATAGTTATAAGAAAAAGAACCATTTTTGGACTGAAAGGGAGAGCTGTTGGGGGGAAAAAGAAATACCTTAAACTAAAAAAAAAAAGAAGGGAAGAGGATGGGGGGTTGAGGAGAAGGAGGGTGGAAGGGTGGGACTGGAGGGAGGGAGTAGGGAGGGGATTGTGATTGAGATGTAACTTGAAGAAATAAATAAATTATTAAAAAAAAAGAGGTAGAGCCTAGAGGAAAGTTGAAATGCTTTTAGGGACTATTGAAATTCAAATGAAAATTCTCCACACAGTGTCAGCTATTTGAAAATTTGGTCCAGAGTTGGTGGCACTATTTCAGCAGATTATTAGGAAGAACTGCCTTGTTGGAGGACAAATATTACTGGGTTCAGGCTTTGTGGGTTAATAGCCTCACCCCACTTCCTGCTCTTTCTACTTTATCTGTGATGAAATATAATCAACCAACCAAATTCATTCTCAAGATATCTCAACATATGTTTACTCACCACATGGACTCTCCCTCAAAATTACAAGCCAAAGTGCAGGTTTTCATCCGTATGATTTTTGGTCATGTTATTTTTATCACAGAAACAAGATGACTAATATAGAAGCATATTCTCCACTGAATGTTAGAGTTATGGCTCATCTCACTTTCTCCTTTGGAGATGAGATTTCTTTTCAGACATGAGAATGCCATTGTTGTCTGACATGGTATAGTACAATCAAGGCAAGTTTTGTTAGAATCTATTTTATGGCCTTTAGAGTTATCAAAACAATGAACTAAATAAGCCCTGAAGAAATGATCTATTTTCAATCAGTTAATGTTTTCAAAACATGAGCCTGATCATTTGAAAGCATGAAAAGACATTTCTAGGAAAACAAAATTATCAGATTAAAGCACAGTCATCATGATGGATGCTATTGTTTTGCTATAATGCAGAAGGCAGGAAGATAACATACCTCTGAGAAGTAAATCACCTATGTAGATTATCTTTCATTTTTCCCAGAGATTTTGTAGAAAATAATTGATTGAATTAACCAAACAAATTAAAATTTGCGTGTTGTGTATGCATATATAAGAATTTGTGTATATTCACAAGTGGTTTCATATTTGTGTAGTTTTGTGTGTGTGTGTGTGTGTGTGTGTGTGTGTGTATGCTGTCTGACTACATTATACTTCTTCAAATTTGTGTTTTGCTTGTTTGTTTGTTTGCTTTGTTGATTTTTGCCTCATGCTATAAATTAGTTAGCATAGAGTATGGCTAATCCAAAAACTTGAAAATGAACAGTTTGTTGTTACAAATTAAACTTGGAGTGAGTAAAGCTTCACAATTGCAGGAAATATATTCTGACTCAGTTTTATGACTAAATTGAAGAAAAACAATTACATTAGAATTGTAAATGAAGAAATTGCTGAATCTACAAATCTAAGTATTCAGTCATATTTTCTCGCAATGATCATTTAAAATTTGCAAAGGAAGGATACGAATATCCCTTACTGTTTTAATGGTTAAATACAATTTAAAAAAATATGGAATTACCATCAAAATCAAAATAGCAATATTATATTTCCTAGAGTAAAATATTACTTAGTGTTTTAGTTTCATTTAGCAAATCAGTAACTGGATCATATATACTTGTTGATGAAACATATTTCTTTATACAATAGCTCTTATTTATAACTTTTATTTTTTTTTTCTGTTTTGTCTACTGACATGTCTTTAAAATTGTGTCAATTTTATATGTTTGCATTTTTAAAAAGTTTAAAATATAAGTATTCCTATAGAAATAAACTATCTGCTATAACCAAATCTATGGCATGTTTGGGTAATGGAAATCATAGAGAATAAAATGTTAAGTCAATGGTTATATTGAAGTTTCATTATATACCTAAACCTAGCAGATATCAGGCAGTGAAATTAGATTTGTTAAGTAAATTAGTGCTTCTATAAGACTCCTGGCCACATACTTCACACACACACACACACACACACACACACACACACACACACACGAACACACACATACACACATACTTTACAGATATAGAAATTAATACTGGGCAATTCATTTTTTATTTGGCCCTGTCTTACAAAGGTATATGTTCCACTCTTGGATGTTTCTTTATTTTATTTCATCAATGATTCCTGGGTTTCATGTATAATTCTTTTTAGTCATTAATTAAATTTATTCTTAAGTTTTAGAATTTTGATACTATTTTGAGTGATATTTATTTTTATCTTGGATGGTTAACAATTAGTGCATGGATATGAAGTTCACCTTTTATGTTGATATTTTGTTTTCACAGTTTTACTAAAATTGTTTATATAATATCTCACACCTTTTGTAGTATCATCAGATTTTTTTAATACTTAGTTAATTTCCAATTTGGATCCCTTTTATTCATTATTATGCAAATGTTCTCTCTATGGATTTCTTTGCTAAGTTATGTGAAAATACCAAAATACCAAATACTCTGACTTTTCATTCATGAATGAAAATATATTTTCAAATTTGTCTGTGATATTGTTTCCCTTTCAGATAGGTTATTTACTATAATAACAAACATCCTATTGACACGTTATTTTTCATACATTTTAACATTAAAATGTGTTTGCCTTGCCATTTCTTATTGAGACTACAGACCAGTATTCATTCTGTTAATCCGTTCTATTAATGTGAATTAATATACTTCTTTGGTGAAAGTTGAACATGTCTTATAATTGAGATACAAATTCTAAATGGTTGTGCTGTATGACTTATTTTTTTCTTTAACTTTATATTTCTGTGATTTAATTGATTTAAATTATATTCTCATAAGAAATAGAAGCTTATAATTTTCCTTTCATTTAGGCATTGTCATCTTGATAATCTTAGATTTAAGTGATTTTTAAAGTATGATTACTCTTTACAAAAAAAAGAAAGAAAGAAAGAAAGAAAGAAAGAAAAGCATCTGTTTCAATCCATGGCTGGGTGGAGTCCCTCAGAGGACAGTCATCCAATTACCTTTCTTCAAGCATAAAGGAGCGTCATTAATAGTGTCAGGAGCTGGCTCTCCCCAGTAGGTTGAGTCTCAGGTTGAACCAGTCATTCCCTCAATCTCTGCTCCATCCTTATCCCTGTACATCTTGTAGTCAGGGTAGATTTTGGGTCAAGGGTTTTGTGGGTTCGTTGATATCTCCCTCCGTCCATTGGGAGTCTTGCCTGGATTTAGGAGGTGGCCACTTCAGTTAAGAGACTCCACATAGAAAAGGATGGAAACAGATGCTGAGACCCATAGCCAAACAATGAACAGAGACCTGGGCGTCTTGTGGAATCGTTGAGGGAAAGAGAGAGACACCAGAGGGGACAAGAACTGCACAAGACCAACACAGGAAACTAACCCAAGCCCTGGGACATCACAGAGATTGAACCATCAACCAAAGAGAATTCATGGACCCAGTCCCCCTATATTAATGGAGTTGAGTTACAGTTTGGTCTTTATGTGGGCCCCCTAGCAATTAGAGGAGGAGCTATCCCTGATACCTACTCTGTTGCCTACTGTCTAATAACATTCCCCTACCTGGGCTTCATTGATTGACTATAGCAGATGATGATGCAGTTAGCTCTGATGGGACATGAAGTACTGGTGAGGGTTAGTGAGTGGGTGTCTTCTCTCAGAAGAAGGGGAAAGAGGAACAGGGTAGAAGATGGGAGGGTAGGATTGGGAGGAGAAGAGGGGGGTGCTGTGAATGGAATGTTAAAATGATAAATAAACAAAGTTTTAAGAAAAAAAAAGAGAATATTGTATTTAAAATTCACCAGAGAATGTTTCTATGACAAATGTCATAAATGGATGGCCTCATTTTCTACCATGAAGACAAAATCATAGTGCTCTAAGGTGGTATGAGTAGTAAAAATGGACTTGTAAGGACGCAACAACAGTTATGTAAACTTGGCAGTAATCCTGGATAAATGGAGAACTCCAGGTTGGACTTCTTCTGTAATCAACAAAGAGCTATTTCAGAGCAAGGAGTTGAACTCAGATTTATTTCCCCCAGCAATAATTCTTGGAAAACTAAGAACCCTGGAGACTTCTTTCTCTTGGAAGAGTTTGAAGAGGACTGAGCTACTTCTATAAATATTTTGCAGAATTAAAAAATGAAGATATTCCTAAATTAAGAAATGACAAGACAACTGGCTGCATGGACAGTCCCCAATTTCTCTCAATACATTGGAGCATCTGTCTTCAGCCATGTGGCCCAGTATCTCTAACAGAATTGTAAAGCAGAATTATGAAGGACTTGCCTACCCTATCTTGGCCGAGCCAGGCAATCGATTTACCTGTTTCCAAGTTTTGTCGTTTTGGACAGCATTCTGTCTACATTTGAACCAAGGGAGTTTTCTTGTCCAGTGAAAAGGTTGCCACTAATGCAACCATCTCCAAATGGAGATTCTTCGATGCTCATCATCTACTTGGAGTAGAATGAGGGGTGCTGTCAGAAGCTGACATGTCTCAATATCAATGTATCTTAAGTTAAGAAAGCATCTTTAAATTCCAAATTCTACAGATCTCTTGAGGTTTTTGAAGACCACCTATATATCTTGTATATTTGGATAAGCAAATGTTGCTTGTCTCTTAGCAACTTGATTTCTGATTAACTTAGAAACAGCTGTGATAAAACTACATTAGTATCTAACAAAATGACTTGTTTGAATTTCTATTAGTTTGCAGCTCTTAATTATCCTAAACAGTTTGTGACAGTTGCTGTCTAAAGCCCAAAACTTCACATTGCATTTCTAAGCATTACATAGGTACAATACCTTAAAAAGAATTAACCTTAGTTTTGTATCAATATATGAAGCTGCTATCTTTGTGCTTCCTGTATATTTCAGATACATTTATCCTTCTCAGGTCTCTGATGTGGTTGAAGACTAGATAGTTATACTCTCACAGATAAATTTTAAGTTGTTTAGGAATTAAAAGTATGTTCTCACTCTAAGGAGATGTTTTGAAGTTAGTAATATAAGTTAGGATGGAAACTCATTGAAATAGACAGATAATATAGTATTAATATCAGTTGCCAAATACATATGGACTGGACATTGGGAGTGTATGTTATACCTTATAATTTTCATAATTGTGTCCTAATTATTTTGTATTGTGCTTATTGTTAAAAGAAAAAGAGTATTTTATTGGACTGAAAGGAGGAGCTGTTGGGGAGAAAGATAAAACTTAAATTAAAAAAACAAACAAATAAACAGATAGTAGATTGAGGGGAAAGAGGGTAGGAGGGTGGGACCTGGGACCAGTAGTGGGTGGAGGGAGGAGACTATGATTGAGATGTAACTTGAAGAAATAAATAAATGTTTAAAAAACAAAACAAAACAAAAAATAGCAAAGCAAAATGAAAATGCTTATTCATGGAGTTTTGTCTTTGGACATTTTATAATAAATTCAGTTGCTCCTTTGGTGATGACCAAAAATTTCAGATTAACACTTGTTTTGTATTCTATTGTGCAACTTTTCCTGGAAATGGCTCATGCAAACTTGAAGAGAATAATAATAATAATATTGTTACTTGGAATATTTTAATATGAATATTAATTTCAGTTGAACTATATCATTGTTCTGTCTTTGCTTCTATATAGAAAATTTTTGTACTATTCAATTAGATTTCTAAGTCTTAGGCAAGCCTTGGTTTCTAATATTTTAATTCCATTAGTGCTTCAACATATAAATGTTTGATACTGAGTATCTACATATTTGTATCCTTATTCTTTCTGAGTTGACAATTGTATCATTATTTAGGTATCTTATAAATATTTTGTGACTTTTTAAATTTTAAAAACTTCTTTTCTCTCTTGGTTACCATTTACATGGAATATATATTCTATACGTGCATTTTGAGCCTATGTATGTTCTTGGGTTTAAAGTAAATGTCACACTGACCATCTCTAATTAGATCTTAATTTTGTTAGTTTGAATTTTTTAAATGTCTTCAATTACTTTACATCTATGTGTTGGTAAAATTAATTTGTTGATTTTTATATTCATGTCAATATAAAAACAGTATAGCTATTCTGTTAATTCTTTTCTTTTTCTAAATTTTTATGTATTTATGTATTTGTTTGATGTGTGTGGGGTTCTTTTTGCCTCAAACATGTCTGTCCAACATATGTGTACCTGGTATCTTTGGAGGACAGAAGTGTGCATTAGATTCTCTAGGTCTAGAATTAAAGTTGGTTGTATATCATCATGTGAAACAGGGAACTGAACTGCAGTCTCCTGTAAGAACACCCAGTGATTTCACTGGTACATCTCTCTCACACTCTGAATCTCACTTAAAATTTCATTTTGCATCATTTCCTCTCAGTCATATGGATCCACAATGCTTATTAATAAGGAGGGTTGAGGACATCCTCTGTTTTTCTACTGACTTCACTCTGTCTGAGTTACTGCCATCCCAGCTACATTATACTTTATTACAAAGGGGATTATTCTGAAAACTACTATTGACTCCATATGTTCATAAATATAACGAGAACCCAGACTTCCCTCTTTTATTGTTGGGTTGACATAGCCCTTAGGCTGTATTATCTAAATTCAACAAATATTTAGGCCCAACACTAGATACTATGTACACAATGTACTAAGTATTTCTTTTAAATATTTTATTTTTCTTCAAAACCAATATTGAGGTTCAGATCTCAAGCAAAAGATTACCCTCAGTACATAGTTTCTCTTTCCTATGTTCAAACTGTAGGTAAAATGTAAAAGCACACCCAGATGTTTTGTCTTGTTTGGCTGCTGTCTCTTGGAGGCCTGTTCTTTTTACAAGAGGAATCAGAGGAAGAGTGGATATGGGAGAGAGGAGAAGTCAGGGGGATAGGAGAAATATAAGAATGGGGGATCTGTGGTCAGGATGTATTGTATATTAACTTTACCTACTTGGTCTTCATGTGGGTTCCCCAACAACTGGAGCAGGAGCTGTCCCTGACTCTGTTGCCTGCCTGTGGATCCCATTCCCCTAACTGAACTGGCTTGCCTGGACTCAGTGGGAAAGATGTGCCTAATCCTGCAGGGACTTGATGTACAAGGTGGATTTATACCCATGGCGTCCTGTCCTCTCCATTCTGGGAGAAGAATTGGAAATTGGTATGGGGGGAGAGGTTATATGAGTGTGGAAACCTGGAGAAAGGAGGGGGATTGTGGTTGGTATGAAATTTAAAAATAAAGAGTAAAAAGTATTTTTTCGAAAAAGCATTCAACTGGGAAAAAAGTCTCCTACAGCCTATTAGTGAATCTGACTCTTGTTCCAGTAGTGTACTAATAGCTTTGCTCTTAAAACTCTCATGAAAAATTCATTGGGTATTATGGAAGAATGGATTTCTTTTGCCTAGTGTTCTAAAGGAGGGAGGGGAGTGAGAAAGTAACTGCACTTACGAGTTCATGGCATGCAAAAAGAACTAAAGCATCAGATGAAAATAGAGAGTCACAGGACAGAGAAGGAAGTTTTTCAACTTTGCAAATGAGCAAAGTTTCAGGAGATGTCATATTCCACTTAAAACCTTTGATATCACACAGTGCAGTTTTCTGGATGTTTCTGAAACAGATAGTTCACAGGAAAACACTTGTTTTCTGATTATTCCAGGTAAAATACAAAGTGCAGATACCTGTGAAAGAGTTAGAATTACATTTAACAGGCTTCGAGGACACTTTCACATATGTTAGTTCATGTAAAGCTAAATTTAAAGTGTTTCTTCTTCAGACCACAAAATAATAGTTATCTGAGGTCTACCCAAATGAACTTTGAGAATCGCACAGAGGCACAATGAAATAGTTTGGATGTAGTGGTGTACAAACAGAATTTTTTTTAAATTCCTAATTTGATTGAACTGGTTAAAAATTATATTCAAACTAAACCCTGTTAATATATAAAGAAAATAAAATGGAAAAACAGTAAAACAGTTTCATCAATTTTTTTTCATTTTATACCTATAAGACAGTTTTAAGATATTCTAGGTGACTGCTTGTATTTCATATATATTTATTTTCAAAGTTTCGAAAAGTTTTGTGAAACAAAATGTACATATAGGAACAATTTATATGACTCTCTATGGTAAGTACCTCAATTTATATGACTGTGAACATATGAAATTCATATGCTGAAAGTTGTAATTTCTGTTTTGGATGTTCAGTGTAGCAGCATAAAGAAGGGATTTTACTGACAAATTTTTTAACTATAGGAACATATGTAGTTGATAACACAGTGTTGTATTAAAAGAAAAAATGGCATATTTCCATTTCAAATACAGGAAGCCAATAACATTCTTAGATTAAATGTATTCTTTAATCAATTCAATCCACTATATATTAAAATATATATTAATATATATATTTCTTTAATATAAATTTTAAAAATGTTTATTTAAGGTGATTGGTTTAATATATGTAAAATAACTTAAAAATTACTAAAAACTAACCTTTTTGCTTTAATGCTTTTGGAATTTTACCTTGTTTTTAACAGGGATAAGTTAATACTCTTTTGTTTTGCTATGTAAAAATGGAGAGATGTAAATTTGAGATAAATTTTTTATGAAAGATATTGCCAATGAAGACTAGAGAGAAATCAAACTTAATATACCATGTATTTATGTGATAAAGGTAAAATATATACACAATAATCTCACACACCCCTTTTGTTACTCTTTAAATGATAGTTAGGTAGACTAATTTTGAACTTCAGTATACATTGTATTAAGTTTTTCGTATTTACTCATTTGTCATTGACTCAGGACATGTAGTGTTCATGGATACAATACTTTAAATAGCTTGCAAATTTTCAGTTTTTCAATGTTTGGGATGAGATTATTATTGTTTTTTGCACAAACAGATAAAACACCCTATTAATAGCCAGAATCTGGCAGATACATAACACCATGACAGCATCAGAATGTTTTTCTTTATAGTTTACTTCTGGAAATCTTTCACTAACAGAATACACAGAGACTCCAATGGTTATATTTTCCAAAGTATGGATGTGTCATCACGTGACCCAAGGGGCATTAAGCTTGGAAGGCAATCCAATAAATAGGTAATGAACAAGATATTTTTTCTTTTAAAATATTCCTATATATCCTGAATTTTTTTATATTTTTAGAGAAAAAGACAACTTCAAGAAGTGGATGTTCTTGTGGTATGATGGAACATCTTTCATGTATATGTCCAGGAGTAGTATAGCTGGGTCTTGAGAAAGAACTATTCCCAATTTTCTGAGAAACCACCAGATTGATTTCAAAAGTGGTTATACAAGTTTGCATCCACACCAGCAATGGAGAAGCGTCCCCTTGCCCAACATCCTTGCCACATGTGCTGTCACCACTGTAGGATTTGCCTGTGCAGCCAGGTAGGCAAGGGGTTGCAACAGTGAAGAGTAATTATGTATATATATATATATATATATATATATATATACATATGTATGTATATAAATACGTATATATATATATATATATATAAAGACAGAAAAGAAGGAATCAAGAGGACATTTTTATATTTACTGCTTACTGCAAGGGTAGGGATGCCATTAATTAAGATAGCAAAGAAAGTTTGTAAAAACTTTATGAAAAATTAAAAATAAAGAAACGTTTGGATTTTAATAGATAATTTGGAAATTCTTGTTAGAGATTTGAGATAGAAACTGCAGGATCCTCTGAAAATCAACATGTCAACAAAGCATTGTTAGAGATAAGAATATCAATTGTGTGCCTGTACATAAGAAGGAGATAAGAATCAAAGTACATGCCCTGAATTACTCCAGCTTTAGAAGTCAGATTAATTAGATAGAACACAACACAGAAAGAAAAAGATTATAGTATAGTTTCTTGAAATTCAAATGAAGAAAAAAACTGCATTGCAAGAAGCCAAAATTACTAGTGATGTTAAATGACAATGACATTTCAAGTAAGAACCAGCATTGAGTACTGGCAATTTTATTTAACTGAAGTGGGTGTCCCTTATGCCCTCGATAAAAGCAGTGTCAATGAAGTGGTGACAGGGACCTGTCTGAAGAGGGAAGAGGAGAGACACTTGATGTAGTGAACTTAGATAACTTTTCTCAGGAGGTAACTATGGCAAAGAAATATAGTTTGTGATAGTACACAAGTTTCAGGTTTCCTAGAGTTTTTAATGCAGAAATTCTTTTCTTTTATGAGAATTTTAAATACTTTCATGTACTTAGATACCACATGGTCATGAATATAAATGGCATACTTTTATATAATTCTGAAGGCAGTACTAAAGGAAATGTTGACTGTGTTGTTACATTGAATAGAATGAATTAATCTTAACATCATGATATGAAAAGCATCATCATTATGAGAGATATGATAAACTAAATTTAATTTCAAACAAGTTGTGGTGGTTCACACCCAGGTTTTCAGCACTGAAAAGAAATGACAGGGAGCACCAGCTTTGCTATGGCAGCAGGGACAGATCACACTGAGTTGGGTTTAGAAATTGGGGACAAAGATCTGACAAATAAATACAGTTCTTTATAATATAATTAGTACTTAAATAATTAGTACACAGGATTAAGTAATTGTTATTGTAATGATAGTACTGATGTGATAGTAGATGATATAGATTTTAAACAATTTTTTAAATAAATTTCTTTTAATTACACCATCTTGATTGATTTCAAAACCATTTTTATGACCTAAAATTAAGAAGCAGTCTTTGTTAACTTAGGGATCTAGTTTGCTTTACACAATTTGGATGAATCCTTGTTTCTTTTTCACATTACATGATTAAGAAATTTCTATTAGAATGTAAAAATGAACTGTTATTTTATTTGTCCAGACTTTTCTTGTTTTTTTTCTTAACTGAAATTTGGGGCAAATTTACTGTTATTTTCAATAAAAAGACAATCAACCAAAAAGTATCATTGTTTGCAGGATCCTTTCTCACTTGGAAAATTCAAAAGATTAGCATAAATTTTATTTTAAAAATCGGGAAACTGTGGTGCATGCCTTTAATTCCAGCACTTGGGAGGCTGAGGCAGAGGCAAAGGTAGGTGGATATCTATGAGTTCAGGGTCAGCCTGGTAAACAAAGTCGGTCCAGGTCAGCTAGGGATACATATAGAAACCCTGTCTTGAAAAATAATGAAGAAACTTGTTCTGAATGGCTTTCGTGACATATTAGGTGAAATATATAAGAAGGAAAGAAGCATTCTTACCTTTTATTCCAGCATCTCAGAACATGGAATGATGCTTCTTTTGATGCAACCTAAGGTTTTGTACACATCTCTTAGGGTAACTTCCATTGCTATGTGAAAGTTCTGCAGCAGGTTCTACTCTGATATAGATTTTTTTTTTTCAGAAGTAGCAAGCAGCTACTAATTTTGTTCTTTAATTTTTACTATTGTAGAATAATGAGAATATTTTCAAGTCTTTTCCTTACCGCTCAAAAATGTTTCCAAGTAAAGCTACTTCTTAATTACTCCTTTTTGTGTTTCTTCTCCTTCTGTTGTGTTTTTTTTCTTTTTTTTGGGGGGGGGTGCTTACTATTTTTTGTCTTACTCTTGTAAAGTGAGTCAGTTAATTACATTGCCCACATCCTACTACAAATATCAAAATAAAATAAGATAGGTATTGAGGGCAATCTAATGAAATAAATATCTTTCAAAATTAACAAAGCATATATTATACATTATGACAGAAAATATCATTTTAAAAATTTCTATACCCACTGAGCTTGACTAATTTATCGATACTTAACTATCTTAATTTATCACTTCTATATCAATTGTACTAGGCTTCAAGTGTTAATTTTATATTTACATTATCTTTGGATTACAATTAAACATATGCTTAACCTATATCATAGAATGTTAAAATGTAGTAATTTCTTAATATACATAGAGTATAAAAAGTAATGATATTTCACCTTCTTTGAGACTTATTTGCAGATGTTGAACTTCCCAGTTTTCAAAGGTGTAAGAGAAAAATATTCTTCTATTTCCAACATAGCAAACGGTAGTTTATAATTCTTCCTGAGAAGACTAATACTGTTAGACGAGTCACAATGAAGATCTTAAGAGAATCTCTTACGTGAACTTTTGAAATAATTTTTTATCACTTTAAATAGAAAATTTTCATAACCTATTGAATATATATCATGTTGTATCCTGACTGCTCAGGCGTTCCAGGGACATTAGTGATTATAAGAACTATATTTCATAGCTTTATTTGTCACACAAAAACAAAAACTGTATAGCTTCAAAAAAGGTTTGGTTTCTTGTTTCAAAAAAGAAAATTGTATTTTTACAATTCTTCAAGTGAGCAAACTGAAATCCATATCTGAAAAGAGACATATTCTCTTGAAGTATCCTGGGCTGACAGTGAATTTTTCTTCTTTGTTTTGTTTGAATTTTAAATTACCGTATATGACAAAGTATTTAAGAATGACATATTCATTCCTTTTTATTATTATTTGCATTTTCCTTCCCTGTGTCCTTTGACTGTTAACCCTTCACATTCAATCCCCAGCTGCTGCTTTTATGTCACATAATATTTTCTATTTCTTTACTCATATTTCTGATCTTTCCAGTTTCATGATCTCTGTCTTGTCTCATGACCTGTACTTTCCACACAAAGATGCACATATATAAATATTAAAATCTGTGTTCATAATTAGTTTTAGGGCCACTATCAATCATCAATCAAAAAGATTTTCTTCATTTTCAGTTCTATGAATCCAATTTCTGATTATATTATGATCTGATATTGTCCCTTCACATAGTTCTTCACTCTCTTTTTAGTATATTAGGCAAATCAGATTCTGATGATGGTACCTGTATTAGATACCTTTAACTGTCAACCTAGTACAGCATACAGTTATTTGAGAATGGAGGGATATTGAAGAATAGAATGGCAAGTAGGCATATCTGTAGGGTTGTTGTAATTGTAAATAATGTAAAATAACCCAATCTACTTACTCCAACAGCAGGATGTTTCTGATATTCATAAGCAAGCTAGCTATGCATGATATTGTGAATGAACCAGCAAGCAGCATCACTCTGTGGTTTCTACCTCAAATTTATTTTTTAAATTCCTACTCTGTCTTCTTTCCATGGTGGGTTGAGATCTGAAAGCTGAAACAATACTTTTATCCCCTAAAAGCATAACTTTGTTTTCAGTCAAACTGTTTTATCTCAGCAAGACAAATGATACTAGCACAATACCTAATTAGGTATATTTGCAAAAAATCTATGAATAAGGAACTCAAATTATTAGATACTAGAAGTGAAGATTTATTACAACATATGTATATGTATTAGACAACTCAATTCAATATAGCACAGAGATTATGTGAAATAAAATTTTCTTTGTTTTAATAATTATATTCTTCCCATTGGTGTGGATATTTACTCAAAGTATTTCAATGTACATTCAAACAATTTACAAAGGCCCTAAAATTTATACAAACAAAATAATTTGACTTCACATAGTTGTTCTCCAAAATGAACTAATTTTAACTTTAATTACGCTGCCCAATTTCAGGATGCAATATATGTATATGTATACATATATATATATATATATTTCATATGACAATATGGAATAGCTCTCTGTTATTTTGTTTTGTCTGTCCATCTATCCTAACTGGTTATATAAACTATAATTACAATGGACAAAGTTGAAGATTTTAAAGGTTATATTGTTCAACTGAAGGTCAGAAATGCACCTTCAAATCAGGTTTTCTTGCCACACTGAAATATACTTTAAAAGTATAAAATAATCAACTTTGAACTACATACAAATGAACACACAGTCTAATTACTCTAAACAGTACTATTTTATATTTTGTTGATAGCTTGGAAAATGTTTATTGAACATGGGCAAACATTTATCAGTCATAGTCCAGCGGTGTAAAAGGAGTAAAATGTTTTGCTTTTGTGTTTGTTTGTTTCTGTTTATTTGTCTGTTCATACCAACTTTAGGAAACATATATCCACCTTGTTTGTACTTCCCTATGATGTTAGCTTTCTTTTATACAACTCAAGTTTATGACTGCTGAAGGAAAGGAAGACATATTTGCCAGCAGTTTAAAAACAGAGCAAATGAGAAAACCATTTTGTTAAGTATATGTCCTGTATCTCAACCAATGAATGCTTACTAAAATAGCTTTTTTAAAATGGCATTTCTACCTAATGTTTTAACTTGATAGGAATAGCGTAATGTTGAACAGTATATGCCCTTGTCACTAAAGCTGGCACATTTTCAAAATGGAAAACTCTTGGTTGCATGAATAAAAAAGAAAATATTGTTTCATCTTCTGTGCATCTAAGGGGATTTAAATAGACAAGCTAAATAATGGATTGTGAAATAATGGAGAAAAATAATGATTTAAAAAACAGGGGAAGAATAGAACCTATGAATATGAAATTAAGGTTTAAATAAAATTCCAAAATTTTACAGGTAGGTGGATAATTATTCTAATCTTTCAGAAAAAGTGCAAAATGACTCACATGTAAAAGTATGATACATTATGATATAAGATTTCACAAGAAAAGCCAATTAGAAAAAGAAAAAAAGATAGAATTGAGGTAAACCAATTAAAATAAGTGTTACATTTCATAAAAATTAGAAAAGAGACAACATGTTAGGGAAGTAATGGAATTCAATATATCACTTTCAAAATTGAAGACAAGGTAAAAATGTCATACTCATGTGTTTGAAGTTGAAAATCAAGATGATATAATTCATTTCATGAGCATTGATTTTAACAGTAATATTGAATCTATCATTTCATTGTGTTCCAAAACAATTAATCTAGTCCTATCTTCTACTACTTTTGTTCTTTTATGATCAAACTGACTCAATTACCATTCTCAAATATATTGTTTTTATTTTGTCTAAATATATATTTGATCAGTAAGCTCTGTCCTTTGAGATTACAAGATATGTTGAATATTTTAGACCAAGCTAATGTTTAATAATGACTTTGGAATATGTGTGATTTTACTAGAGTTAAGTAAAATGAGCTTCAACATCCAATGCATGTATGCTATGTATGAAATTATTACTGTGGTTTCACTAAGAATGTTCATTTATGTGTGTTTACCAAACTCTTCTTATGCTCATATTTGTACTCACAGACAATATTCAGTGCAATAAAAAGGCTTCTCTATTCAGAAAATAGAAAACAACTGTATTCATGAATGAGATCTATTTTACATTATGGTACTTATATCATCATTATTACCAAAAGAGCCAAATTCAACAACTGTATCTACTTCCCAGAATATGTGTGAGTTGCTATTTCATAACTCTCAACTGCAGGAGGTAGTTTCATTGAAATTCCAGTGCAGCTTAGAGGTCAGTTCTCATTGGCAAAGAGTTCAGGATGTTACTCAAGTTCAAGGGCAAAACAAATCTTCATTTTTTTTATTTTTAAGAAACTTATCTAATGTCATAACATTTTTCTCATCTTCTATGATGTCAGAGTTTATTTAAAGTCACATAAGCTACACTTGCTTCGTTGGCTGCTGTTCCCTAAGTAGTCAATTTCCCTTGATAGCTCAACCACTGGCAGACACAAGTTCTTCAATTCCAATCTGTACTACTAATATTGTGTTTCAGATCAAATGCTGTATACCACACAGAAACTTATGTTAAAGAATCTTTGTCAAAACTCTTTATGTTAACATTGTATTGGTCTGATTCCAGTGAAAAGATATAAGACCTAGAGGTATAAACAAGATATTTAGCATCAAGAAGTACTAAATGATAATGAAAGTAATTCTAAAATAGATGAAGAAATGTTTAAGAGATATCTTAAATCTGGGAAACACTAGTCATAGGGAATCACACTTAGATCAGTGCCCTACTTAGAGACATTTATGTTGCAGGCTACTGAATGAGGGATAAGCTGGTTGGTTTGGCTGACTTAGAGTTCATCCACATAAGAAACAAAAATCCAGAGAAGAGGAGAGGAATCAGTAAGCCAGAAATATAAACATACAGAAGTGGAGAGAGAAGTTGGAAGTGTCTGATAATGAGTACACAATATTTGTTTTGGAAGATTTATAGTTCTCATAGAATTGCAGCAGCAGGAGGATCTTGGGGAACTGTTGGGGAAGGTCTAATAACATTGCTTCTGATAGACTGATTTCAATGCTGAGATCTGGTTACTGCCCCTTCTGAGACATTCTCTTGATTGGTTAATAAAAGTCACTGATGGCCAATTAGCTGGGCAGAAAGAGTGTAGGAAGATGGGACTTCCTGAGATTAAAATATGAACCATGTGTTTTACACAGAGGAATTGCTTTTTCCACCAGGAGACATGGAAGTAGATAGATGTGTTTGAAAACTCTGGAAGGTAATAACAGGCAAATGGTGGTTTGGGATTAGGTTGTCTGAGTTAAATTAGTTTAGCTAATTGAGTATCTGCCCAGCTAAGGCCTAAGCATTGAAACATTAAAAGGTCTTGGTGTATTTAATTATTGGGGAAAGGACCACGGCAGCTTATAGGCTATCAGTCCAAGATATCCAGAACCATTGGCCCCCCACCAAACTGCAGCAAATCACCTGCCAAGCTGCCGGTAATTCTACCAGCCTAATATAACAACTTATAATTACTTAACAGAGTTTAGGTTACAGCTGGTGTAGTCCACCCTTGGTCCAGGGCTTTTTCTCAGGACAAATTAGGCTGCTGGTTCAGGCAGGCCAGGCCACCAGCTGATATACCGCCAGGCTGCCAGTTGCTCTGCCATGCCACCTGGATGCTCCATAGGGCTAATCTTACAGTTTATACTTATTAATAAATACAATTGATAATTAAATTGCAGTTTCAGGGAACCTTAAGACATGTGAGCAGAAGAACATGGAATGTGAGAAAGTCATGATGAGTCCAGGGCCTATGTAGAGATAATTGCATAATGATGATCAGTCTGGGGTAGGACTGGGGGTAGCCAGGAGAGTATGCTGCTAGATATGCCTTTCTTATGTCATAGTGGCTAAGAGTATCTAAACTGTGACTGCTACAGAGGATCTTTTAAAGATCATATAAGGGCCAGGCGTGGTGGCACACGAATTTAATCCCAGCACTAGGGAGGCAGAGGGAGGCTTATCTCTGTGAGTTCAAGACCAGCCTAGTCTACAAAGCAAGTCCAGGACACCTAGGGATATTACACAGTGAAACCCTGTCGCAAAAAAAAAAAAAAAAAAAAAAACCAACCATATCTTATCACAGAGTATTTGCAGAACAATTAATTTGAGGTTGAGATAAATACATAACTCATAAACCTGTAGGAATATCAGCATTCATAATCAGCACTGCTATACTTTGAGTCTCTTTTGTAACATTTGAATTCTGAATTGTGTTTGACTCTTACTAAATAAATTGTCATATCTACTAAATGATTCTCACTTGTGAATTTATAACATTGGTCTTTCATGTACTTCTATAACTGAGAAAAACCTTCAACAATTATATAACAACTAAAACTCTATAAAAAATGTATTTATTGACCTGTTCCTCAATATGATTAATATTCAAAGGAATATATTTTCACTTAATCCAAATAGGATTACTTAGATTAAAAGTCCTTGGAAGGTGTTCCAAACACATTCAAAGCATTGAAAACCTGTTTATTGAATATACATTTTTAATATATATATATATATATATAGTCTGTAGATTTGTAATATATGATATATATCATAATTTTTCATTCAAATAAAATCTTGAAAATAGAATAGGTGGATAATTATGGTAATTACTTTATTGTGTAATCAGCAAAAGCTTCTTTCAGTTTATTAAAATGCAAGGAAATGTGCTGCCCTAGATGTTTTCAGGTTTTGGTTTTAATTCATTTTGTACAGCTGCTCAGTCAGCATGTGGCCACTAACACATCATCTGCCTTGTCACATATATGGTGTGATTTAGTGAAAAGGAGAGATCATTCCTCCTAGGGAACAAGGGGCCTTGACATCGGTTTTCACTTATTAAAAGTTTGGATTTTAAAACTTCTTTAATAAATGCATATGTTGACATGCTCCTCAGTACGATTAATGTTCAAGGAAACATATTTTCACTTTATCCACATGGGATTATTTATACTCTAACTCTTTCTGTGCAACATCAACATGTTGAAAAACTGTTTATTACTTAACATTTGAATGTACATGGTTTCTCTAAAATTGGTATATTGACTATATATGTTTAGTCATATATGTTTAGATAGAATATATGTTTAAATGTTTTGAGTATGTATGTGTACAACAGATACTCAACATGTGTTGTACATTTGCTTTATATACTTATTCTGTGATTTTTCTGTCAATTCTATAATCTTGAATATTTCTATTTTTATCTATTCTTTATCCATTTATTATAAATCATATTTTCTGTCTTCTTTATGTCCAATAATATTTCATTAGGGTTGGAGTTATGATTCATATGTATTCTGAATACTTGTGTTATGTCTTCTTCCTATAATTTTTATAGATATCTATTCAATAAGGTGGGTTCCTTTGCTATTGATAATCTTGATCCTGGGAGTTTGTTTAATTGTTAGGACATATAACACAGTGTCAAGTTGAAAGACTTTAAATGTCTATTTTATAACCAACCATGGGCTCATTGTGGAATCACACTGGTTTCTTGAATATGCAATGAATTATACCTATTTCTGATAGCTGGCATTCAAATGTTTCTTCTTCTTCATTATTATTTTTTTTTTTTTTCGAGACAGGGTTTCTCTGTGTGTCTCAGCTTTCATGGACTCACTCTGTAAAACAGGCTAGCCTTGAAGTCACACAGATTCACCTGCCTCTGTCTTCCATGTGCTGGGATTAAAGGCATGAGCCACCATGCCCGCAAATATTTATTAGTCCTGTGTAAATTGCAAAAGAATTTCAGTTCATGGTTCTCTAATTCCTCTCAAGTTTTTTCTCTTTGCTTAGTCTCCTGAAATACACACACACACACACACACACACACACACACACACACACACACACATACACACACACACACACACACACACACACTATACATAAAAGAAAGGTCTAATGCATGGTTTTCAAAAGCTGATTTCAATGCTTTGAAATCTGGTTATTGCCCTCTCTGAGTCATTCTCTGATTGGATAATAAAAGTCGCTATGGCCAATTAGCTGGACAGAGAGAAAGAATAGGAAGGCAGGACTTTCTGTGAGGAAGAACGGAACCCTGGGAAGAAAAAGAGGAAGTTCTCTATTCGAGAGGAGACAGGTGAAGTCAAAACTTTTAATAGCAAATATATTTATTAATAACTATAGGCACTTAAAAGAAATTTAAACTCTTATCACCTAAAAACTAACTCTATTAATAACTATAAACGCCTATTATCTAACAATTAACCCTAACCTTTTAGAAGGGTAGAGCTCTGGAGCAGGTCCTCAGTCAGTTGGAACTCCTCAGGACTAGATCCTCTATGGCACTTGGTCAACAGTCTTTCCTCAAGAACACCTCAGACATGGGTCCTTTAGTGTAATTTGGCTATTACATTGCTATGATAACTTCACTTTAAATGAGGCTTGAGGCTTTCTTCTCTCTGGAGCCTCAACTGTCCATAGACAAACTTGGTCAGTTTGTATTAGCCACTGAATTGGTTGAACCACAGGGGAAAAGATGTAACACAGAACTTTAGTTCTTGGGTTTTTGCTGCCTGCTGAGGCCTTCTTTGCTCACCAGTTTCTTTATGCCTTAGGGAGAGCTGACTGTAATTTACAGCTCTGAGATCAGCTTTTTAGTCTGACTGCATTAGCTCCACCAGATGAGATAAACTGATTGGAATTTCATCATCTCTACTGTGGGGACTCAGGCTCTGCCCACACATCCTTATATAGGTTGTCTCTTGATTTTACCAGGCTTCAGCCCAATCTGAACTCTGCCCACTTTGTAAGGCTAAAAACAATGCAAAGCCATAAACCCTGATTTTAGTCCATATACTTCCATGCTAAGTGCCCACAGGTGCCAGGATGATTGTCATATCCCCTTTTAAGAGACTGTATCAGATGCTCCTAGATAGACACTAAATCTAATCTACATTGATCTAACTCCCATTACAGACATGGAAGCATACAGATATGTCTGAGAGCTTGGAAGTTACAGAAAGCCACTGGTTGAGATTCAGTGGTCGAATTTACTCAGATGAGCTAGTTGAGAGTCTGACCAGCTAAGGCTTAAGCATTGAAACATTAAAAAGTCATGGTGTATTTATTTTACTGACAAGGAAGTGCCACCAGGGTCTCAGGTCTTATTAGCAGGAGATCTAAATACCATCAGCCTTCCTGCCAGGCTGGCCAGCCTACTATAACATATATCTCTGAAAGCTTTTAAAGGTTTTGGAGTTCTTTCCCTGCCTGTTTTCCTCTCACCATTAAAAGGATGAAAAGTATAATTGCAGCAGCTCTGTGTATTGAATCTATGTTTTTTACAATGGGTAAGGGCTTCAATTGTTTTTCATTTGTCTTACTTGAACCATAACCTGAAAATTTTTCAAAAACAAAGCCAAGATTAAAAAAGAAGATGAATTAAAAATTTAAAAAGTTAGAAGCATTTTATATTCCCTTAAATTTATTATTGCTATATTTTTCAGGTTACCAACCTGTCCTTAACTTATTCAGATAATGGACACACGTTCTTCACATGCTTTTCTCAGGTCTAACTGTAGAAATGGATATTCAAATAGCTGCTTTTAAGTTGTAGAAAATATTCAATGGGGAAAACAAATGAAATTAACTCTTAATTAGTTATCTCCTGTTAGCACCTGTTGATGTCAATGATGTTAATTAAGGTTGTTTTAAAGCAGGAGAACAATTAGAGCAAGGGGAAGAATTAGGATGGAGATAGTGGAGATAGATATTGAATTGTTGATTATAACATAATCAAGAGAAATAAAATGATCTGAACTTTATAAAGCTGAATCTTAGCAAAGAAGGCTAGCTTATAGATATGAATCAATAGTGAATTATTTAATATTATATTTAGAAAAGGGCAGAAGACACTACGTACATGAATATTCTTTGTGTTGCTTATTCTGTAATCTTTTTAATAGTAACATGTTTTATTTAAAAATGTTGTATAGGCAATTTATAAATTAAACATATGTTGTTTATATGTTTCTAAATCCAATGACATGAGCATTGAGTTGTACAAATAATGGATCTATTTCATAGCAGACATCTTGTTGTCTCTCCTAGTTACATGTACATAACCAAGAACAGAACAATGGAATTATCAATGGACATACTAAGGCAGACAGGGGGAAATATCAAGGAGTACAGCATCAAGACAAAAAACTATACTTAAATAATGACTCCTGCGAAAAGGACAATTAGGCCATCTCAGGAATTATATTTTGAATTGGTAGTCCAAAGTCCCGGGACACTGATGAAACATTATACACAAAAACAAGAAGAATAGAGTCATCAAATGGTACTTACATAATTACGGAATATTGTGTGTGTGTGTGTGTGTGTGTGTGTGTGTGTGTGTGTGTGTGATCATAACAAAAAAAATCAAAGAAACAGAAGCTACCAATTTGAGAGGTGATGCAATGAAAGAAGCTTGATCATGATGACATGAGAGGAAAGAAAAAAGAAAATGGGGAACTGATGTAATTATATTATAATTAAAATGTATAAAAATTGAAAAGGACCTATATCATATTTCTTTTCAGCATAAAAATAAATACATAATACTTTAAAAAGGTATAATTCTAAACAACTTATTACCTTTTTATTATTTTGTTATAGTGATATATGAAGGAAACAGTTTATGAGCATACTTTTTTTTCATCCTTGTGTTACTCAATTTCATTATGTAGTAGGGAACATTGTAAAGTGTCAATGACATACTGATGTTCAAAGAGTCACAACTCCATTGCTCATCCTATTATAAAATTATTAATAATAATAAATGGTCATGCATTGTCATGTACCCCCTTAATCTAGCACTTGGGTAGTAGAGGACAAAAGGATTGGGAATTTAAGGACATCCTTAGCTACACTGTATCTTTCAGGCCAGCTGGGGTTACATGCTCAGTCATTCTTCCTAAAAACAATAAGTAAATAAAATTTAAAAACATAAAAATGTTAAAGGAGATTAATGAAATAACAGGTGTGATAAATGTCACAAATACAAGGAAAGTATTTATGGTGGCCTTCCTCTGCATGTAAGTTATAAAATTTTGAGTTTATTCTAGGATGAGAAGAAACAACCATAAAATGCTTCACTGGGAAGTGATGCAATTAAATTATTAATTTTATATTGTTTTATCAAGTATAGTTATGTATTCAAACAATAGAAAAGAATCAACTGTTAAACTAAGGTTTAGAAAAATTGTCTGTATCAAGAGGAGATTCTGAAAGACTTTAAAATTATATCATAACCAGAGTCCTAATAATGTCAGTTAAAATTATATTAGTCACTGTGCTGTTGCTCTGAAGCAATATTATGATCATGGTATGTCTTATATAGGAAAGCATTTAGTTGTGGACTTACAGTATAAGAGACTTTGACCATTGTCATTAAAGTTGGGAACCTGATAGCAGGCATGACAGTATGGTGCTGAAAAAAGAGTTGAAAACTATATCCTGATCCACAGGCATAGAGAGAGACTGGGTGTGGCGTGGGCTTTTGAAACTTCAAACATATCCTTAGTAACATACTACCTCCAAGAAGGCCACACCTACTCCAAAAAACACCTCCTAAACCCTCTGTGTTTTTGAAACTAGGGTCATTTCCTTGTAAGTGAGAATTCAAATAACTGATCCTATGGGGGCCATTATTAGTCTTTCCACCACATGAATCATCTAGAAAACAATGAATGAAAATTCTCAGGATGTGACTTCTGAAGAAAAGCTATGTCTGGAGTTTGGCCTTAGCAGAGTATTTGTAGGAAAAGTGAAAGACAATGATTTGGAAAAAGTTGAATTGGGGAATATCATGCAGTAGCCTTAGAGAAACAATCAGAGGCTTGAGGCATTTAGCAATAGGGTTTGAAGGTTTTGGACAAAGTAACTACAATGCTTTCCTCTTTACTGACCTCATAGAATTGCTTCAGAGTTGACTTTCATTGTAAGGGAAAAGACAGACAATAAGAGGAAGAAGAAAATTGTCTCGGAGGCTTACTGCCTTCATCTGTTAATCTAGGCATTGTCTTGAAAGCATCTAGCCTCCATAAAATCTTATCTAGGCCTAGAAAGTTTTCAGCCTCTGAGACTTAATGCTGAAAAAACTTTCCCCTTTAGCTCTTTCTGAACTCTGGATGGCTGGTTCAATTCAGCTGTTCTGGGTTAAATTCCACTTCAAGTTGACTGGTTGAAAGTGTTTTCTCTCAGCTTCTGACTGAATTTTTCACTTGGCCCTAAACTAACTCTAGCAATGTATTCTAATCTTCTGCCTCCTCACTCTCTGGCTCATTCTGTCTTCACCTGTGTCTTAACTTGTTCTCTCTTCAACCTGTCTCTGTCAAGTTCTCCAGGTAAAACTGCCTCCCCCTCTCCTCTCTTCTGCGCTTTCTTTATTTTTATTTATTTTTTGAAATAATTTATTTTTTATTTCTTCAAGTTACATCTCAATCACAATCCCCTCCCTACTCCCTCCCTCCAGTCCCACCCTTCCACCCTCCTTCTCCTCAACCCCCCATCCTCTTCCCTTCTTTTTTTTTTAGTTTAAGGTATTTCTTTTTCCCCCCAACAGCTCTCCCTTTCAGTCCAAAAAATGGTTCTTTTTCTTATAACTACAAATACAATACAAAACAACAGAAATAAATAGGCCACAATTATAAGAGTTTTATGGCTTAGCATACATTCCCTATGTCCAGTCCATATGTATTTGGCACCTGACTTTAACATTCTACTATCTAACCATCTCCATGAGTTTAAAGTTCTATATCTAACTCAGCTTTCATACTAACTTGCCTCATAATTTTAAAAATATCTTCTTAGATCCAGAACACCCTCTTGATTCCTAAACAACTCAAAATTTAACTATGAGACTCTAGCTATCTATTCTTCAACCACCTCAGAGACCTGAGAGGGATAAATATATCTGATTATATAGGAAGTTCAGGGCCTGCAGCTTCCAAAACTAAATAATGACATACCAGTGGCTGCCTGGACAGTTCCTATTTTTCTCTCCATACATTACAGCATCAATCTTCAGCCATTTGGCCCCGTTTCTCTGACAGACATTGATTGTAGAGCAGAAATTATGAAGGACTTACCTACCCTGTCTTGGCAGAGCTAGGCTGTCGACTTATCTGCTTCCAAGTTTTGTCCTTTTTGGACAGAAGTCTGTCTACAGTTGAAGCAAGGGGTTTTTCTTGCCAACAGATAGGCTTGCCACTAATTCAGTCATCTCCCACTGGAGATTCTCTCTTACCCCAGAAGCTCTTTCCTGTATAATCTGGACATTTTGGTCTCCCTGTCTTTTTTCCTTTCTCTCAACATCTCTCCCTCCCTGTACAAAGTCTTCCTCTTTCTCTTCCCCTACTCCCTTCTGTTTCCTTCCCCATTGGAACTTCCCTGGCCTTGTTTCTTGGGACAAGAGAATCTATACCAGAGGGGCATCTAATAAACCTCCTGTTATATACTCTAATCTGTCATAAATTGATTCTTTCCTTTGATGGAGAATGTGCCAAGAATAATTTATCACCCCCTTTCTGCTTCAGCTAAAAATTGTACAAATTTTTACTTTTAAAACAGAAACTATTATCCAGTCCCATAAACTTAACAGTCCAAAAGTCCGTTTGAAGATCCCCTCAGTTATTGATGTGATGATCCTTCATAATTGCAATCCTGATCATCTGTCTTTTAACAAATGTATATTTCAGTATCAAGTTTTTCAGTCTGCCAGTCTGATGAACAAACTGTTCTTTTTCAGCCACTTTCTTGGCCTGTCCTCAGTGAGGGCAGATCCACTGCTTTCCATGTCCTCTGCATTGCACTTTCTGCATCTCTTCTTTTCTTGAGTTGTGACTTGCATGTGGAACCTTCTCTTATTCAGATCAGGCTTTTATCAATTTTGGTGGGACACATAGTCTTTATCATCTGCATAGGTATAGACAAAACCTCTTTCTCATAAAACACATTCCCTGATTTCCATTCTTATGTTAAATCATCTTTTATGTATACAGGTGGATTCAATTCTGCAGGTTTTTTTTCTATAATCCAGGGTCTTTCCGGAAATCTTATTCCCTCTTTCCGCTTATCAAGGTACAACTAGATCTTCATGAGTCCGCACATAAACTACACACTTAGGCACTCACATTCTATGCCTGACTCCATGCCAGCAAGCTGGGCTGCTCCCTCATTTAAACACAGAAACAATCAAACCATATTACAGAAAAGCTCAATATACAGTGTCGACAATACCTAGTTTAGTCTTCTCTACCCACTCTGTGGACTGTTGACAGTAAATGTCTGTTGTTTGTTGCCTGAGTATGAGCTTTTAGGGAGTTTTCTCTTGGTAAGGGATTTCCTTGCATATATCTTGCTGATGTGTATTCATTAGTCTAATGCCTACCCTTACTAAACCTTCTATAAATCCTAGAAGGCTAAAGTGCTCTCCAGAAGTTTCTAGGAATGCCTTGTCTGCAATTTCCTTACGAATCACTTAGTCGGCTAAAGCCAAAACAACGGACATTTTGATATCTAGGACTACTGATCATTGCTTGTCCAATTACATAGCCATTAGGGTCAATATCAGAAGTTTTTCTAATCCATTCATCCATTGGTACTGATCAAGCTTTTAAAAGTCTAAGAACTTTTTTACAAATACATTTGAATTTTTGAAAGCCAAAGTTTCAACTAATATCCATCTCACACCTAGATCTGATATTGTCCTGTTAATGACAATAAGAAAGTAAAGTTCTCTCTATGTCATTCAAATCTTTGTGAATGACAGACATTTTCTCTTGTTCCTCCACCTTATTTCAGGCTCTTGAAGATACTAAAGTGCATTGTATAACAATCGAGTCTTCAAATTTCATTGTTTATGGGTTTGATAATCATTACTGTAGTAATAATCCAACTGTGTATGATATTTAGCTTAAACAGAAAAAGGGAAGATGTAGAGGGATTTTAATCCAACAACATGACTACTTGAAAGGATTCACACCCTTCTAGGTCTATGTGATGGAGCTGGAAGTCAAACACACCCTAGATTACAGGATAATTTAGCTGGAATACAAAAATGCCCTTAGTACACACCTTTCACCCAACACATTATAGGTAGGGTTAGTTTGTAGACATTATTTTCAAACATGCTTGTTTCCTTCAGAATAAACTTTCTTATAAGTAAAGTTCCTTACAGTGCCAGACACTAAATGTTCAATTCTTTAACAATTTTCTCCAGACACCAAAGATTCTACTCTCTGCTTGGCGGAGTTCTATTTTCAGTGACATTAAAAAGTCACTTCAAGGGAAGTTGCCTGGTAAGACAGACAATGATACAGTCTTCTTGTTCTTTTAAGTAAATAAATGTTTCAGCAAAACAAATTTCACACTCCTCTGATTCATTTATTTTCCCTTTCTACATGAACATGTGAAGATTGGAGACGAAAGGAATGCCAGGCTCACTATGAGGCAAAACAGTAGGTCATTCCCCAGTCTCTCTATTTCTTATTAACAACATTTAGCATCCTAAGGAAGACTGACTAATTCAAGAAGGACAAAATGATTAATCTGAGTTTGCATGGGTTCTTTTTTGGAAGAGAGAATAAACATTGCAAAACTAAATGAATATTCTCCCTCCTCCTACATAAATGTCAGTTCAGTTTATTGTACTCTCATAAAATGAATTTAGTATAGGTCTTGAAGAACAAATACAAACTCAAAAAATCAGGAGCAAAGACAAAGAGACATGACAAAAGTACAGGATAAGCTATAAAGAAGAAACTGCAAAGGAGTTTAAAAGGGTGTGAAAATCCACATTACTTTAAGCAGATAATAAATTATGGATGAATCATTGAACATACCTTCTGTAAACAAAGATTGGCAAATTTTTATTTTTATTTTTAAGTTGGGGTAAGTTATAGAAGAATTTAGGATGGAACTTAATTTGATTAGATCATATCTGAGGCTGATATGATATGATAAAGTTAAGTTCCTATTCCTTCATAGATGATGGGAGAGGAATAATATTTTTGATTATTGACAAGAAAACTTGTAGCTCCTGGTTTTATAGAAACACAACTTAGACATTACATATGTTATAGGAAGGCTAACTGTAGGTTTACATCTGAAGAAGAACAGGGAAATATAGTCTTAAGCTTTATAACTTAAATGCTCTAAGAAAAAAACAGGCTAGGGATGTCAAATAAGGATTAGCAGTCTCAACTAAAATCAAAGTAAGTGGACTTTAAGATGATCATAGTAAATATAGAATGGAAACATGAATACAGGACTGAACTTAACTATTGACACTCATTTTGCTATGATTGATTTCCTCTTGGTTACAATGGAGAGCTGACTGAGGGAAGAGAAATAAGAGTCCAGTAACCTTAGTAGGAAACTGCTGCATTAGGCACAAGAATCTGTCAGTAAAGTGCTGTTTTAGCATCACAAATAGTGTTAATGGGAATTTAGATGTACACAAAATAATCTAATGAATATTGTCACCAAGTGCTATATGTCCATCATTATATCATATAATCTGTATCAATCCATCTATCTTCATGTGTTTTGTTAACAATTACTGTTCTGTGTCATTTATTTTATTACTATACACCTCATAGAGTTTTAACTAGCAACGTACAACCAGGAGACCTAACAGACATGCCTATTCATGAAAGCAACAAAAGAGAATAACTCCTGAGGACATTGTTCTAGAGAGCAATGTAATTACCATGGCATTTGGATTTCTGCCTGTGCGTTTTTCATTTCTTTTCCATTTTCTGGATGGCCATCTAATGGTTTTTCCTTTGAAGTGAAGAACTGTATTTCTAATATTCATGAAAAGCTAAATCACTAGAGAAATATATGCAGTCAGAAATCATGACTTTATTTTCTGTACTCTAACTCTTTTGTTTGATGTTTCTCAGGTGGAGAAAGCACATTGTTTTGTACGTATATTCATTTGCAGGGATCTTAGTTGTCTGTATCTTTGTACACAATAAACAACTACAGTGATTCAAACATATACAGGATATCATATGACTATATAGTTATGAAGAATATTGAGAATATTCATACTCTGAAGTGAATTATATATGCAATTTCAGTTTACTGAAGGGGACTTAAAGAAATATTCAAGACAAAATGTAAGTACAAAAATTGGTTTATTAAAGTTCACTGTTAATAGTATATCTTTTAAAGCTATGTTTCAGTTTTTAAAGCTTTTTTTATCTACATGTAACAAATCAATAAGTGTATAAATTAAGTAATAAACCAAAACATTAATGAATAAATTATATATGTATGAATAAATATACATATATATGCAAATATGGGTGATAAGGACAAAACGTTTGTGGAACATATTTATCTCTAAAGCTGAGAATATTTACAAATGATAGTAGAAAACTAAGTACCAATTATATTTTTCCTATTTTGATTTCTATGCTGAAATAAATCATCTTCATAATACATTCAGGAAATATACTAGTGGATATCTGTTTATACACATTGGTTTTTAAATGTAATATAATGGGAAGATTTTCTACATGACATGTGATAGTTACAAAAGAAGCTTCAAAGGTGATTAGGTTGAATCAAAATAAGAATTAACATTAAACAGGTAGATACAGAGTTTTCACCCTTTAGCTTCTGTGATCTTTCATTGATTATTGTGCAAAAAGTCAAGGGACAGTGTAGGAAGAGCGGGCAATCAGTCAGGGTAGGTCATATTTTTACTGCCAAAACCAGAAATTTGTTTGCATTTTCTTTTCTAAAAAATCATGTTAATTGTCTTAAAGTATATAATATATTTATAATACATACACATATATGTATGATATAACATGGTAGTAGAGATTGAAGTTAATACTTTATATATGATTATAAGCATTCTACTACTACTTAAATAACCAGTTACTTTTTTGTTGTTGTTGTTTCACGCAGAGTCTCACTAAGTTATCAAAGATGGTGAAGCAACTGTATACATAATGAGAAACTTAATAATCACTCCTTTTGCCTCAGCATTCTAAGTAGATTAAAATTATTTTGTCATGGTTCTGCAGCATAACTAAACCATAAGATTGATTCATTTGGTCAATATATGTCTATCTGTGTTAAAGAAAATTGTTAAATGAAAATTATATTGTTTGACCACCTGTTATTTTAGGGGAACAATACATTGAATAGCATATGAAGCTATGTAAAAGTATATGCAGAAATGTAAATTCCATCTAAATATGCCACATTATGCTATATCTAAAGTAGAATGCTAAGAGAGTTAAGGTAGAAGTATTCTACGCAACAGTGATTCTTAAACATACAGTATCTACTCTGGACAGTGTATGTAAAAGAAAGTCAAGTTTAAAGTAAAATTGTTCATGCTCTCACACACCTTCTACTTTAGTAGCAAAGTTTTAACACAGAATGCGGCTATTTTATGTAATGAATATTATGGTTATTGCTCTAAATAATATACACTGTCTATTCTGCCAACTTAGAGGAATGTTTTCCCTTAAGTGCTAATCCCTTGTTTTTCTGCACAGTGAATGTAATCAAATTTATTGCAGTAGATAAATTATAATTAGGCTAGTTAAAAAAGAGATTACATGCAATTATCTTGCCTCTGAAATATTGGCATATTTAAGCTTTAAATTGTATATATTGGATTCTACATCTCCTTGAACTATTTGTCAAAATAAGCAGTTCTTCCTCGTGCTGCTTCCTTTTATGTATTTCACAAGAGCAGCAAGACATGTAATATATTTCTCCTAAGAATAAATTTCTGATAGGATTTATTACATGGTTTTTGAGACTTTACTTTTTTTTTTGGGGGGGGGGGTTCTAGAGAAAGTCTGAAACACTACGTGTGAGTGTGAAGTCACTGTATATGTTAACAGTGCTCCAATGTAGGCTCCTCCGTACCAGGATTAGTTGGCTAACACAACATTGACTCCATACTTTCTGTGCAGTTTTGTTTGTTTTGTTAATTTGTATATTACTATTTTTCTTGTTTATATGTTTTTATTTTATTTTTGTGTTTTTCTTTTGCTTCTTTTTAAAAGAAAGAACATTAAGTTGAGTGAGTAGAAGGTAGGGAGCAACTAGCAGGAGTTGAGGGACATGAAACCATAATCAGAATACATTATATAGGGGGAAAAAAAGCTGCTCTCACTTTAAAAACTAAATAAAAAGTGGGGGGACTTAAAAAATAATAATGCCTCTATTTCCATTTTAAGGTCTTGAATAGTTTTATTCATTTCTTTCAGGGGTGGAAGAATTGAAGGAGCCAGAGGGGTCAAAGACAGCACCAGAAAACCTAGAGTAAACTAAGTGCCCCTAGGGGTTTACAGAGACTGAGCCACCAACCAGAGAGTGTGAGTGGGACGGACTTAGGCCATCTGAACATATGTTGCAGAGTGTAGCTTGGTCTTCATGTGGGACTTCTAACAGCAGGAACAGAGGCTGTCTGTGACTCTGCTGTTTGCCTTTGGATCTTTTCCCTTTTGCATTTGGACAAAGTAACAGGATTTTTTTTTCTGTCAAAATTTAATTATAGTTATTGCTATATTGATTTATTTATTCTAACTCTTTATTCAAATCAGAACCTTTGCTTCATAGTTGCATGAAGGTTTTAAATACCCTTCAAAATCTGGGTATTTATATACTGAAACCATTGAAAACAAGTATGAAATGTTGACTAAATATATCTCTACATTATGTGAAATAAAAAAGTCAAATAATATTTGTAAAATTGAAGTAAAATTAATTAATAATTTCAGTATTGAAAACTGCCTCATTCTTATTTCTATTATATAAAAAACTGTATTTATGTAGCCTTAACTACTGGAAATGAAGGGAGAATTTTTTTTAATACTTTATTTTTTTTTCTTCAAGTTACATCTCAGTCACAAACCCCTCCCTATTCCCCCTTCCTATCCCGCCCTTCCACCCTCTTCTCCCAAGAAGTTTCCCCTTTCAGTCCAACAGATGGTTCCTTCTCTTATAACAGTAAGTATTATACAAAACAACGGATATAAATATGCCACATTTATGAGAGTTAAATGGCCCAGTATACCTTCCCAATGTCCAGTTTATACATATTTGGCCCCTGACTTTAACATTCTACTATCTAACCATCTCCATGAGTTTAAAAGTCTATATCTGACTCAACATTCATACTAACTTGCAACACACTTTTAAGAGTATCTTCTTAGATCTATAACACCCTCTTGATTCCTAAACAACTCAAAATTTAACGATGAGACTCTAGCTGTCTATTCTTCAACCACCTCAGAGACCTGAGAGGGATAAATATATCTGCTTATATAGGAAGTGCAGGGCCTGCAGCTTCCAAAACTAAGAAAGGACATACCAATGACTGCCTGGACAGTTCCCATTTTCTCTCCATACATTCCTGCATCAGTCTTCAGCCTTTGGGTCTTGTTTCTATGACAGACATTGGTTGTAGAGCAGGGATTATGAAGGACTTACCTACCCTGTCTTGGCAGAGTTAGGCTGTCGACTTCCCTGCTACCAAGTTTTGTCCTTTTTGGACAGCAGTCTGTCTGCAGTTGGTGCAAGGGGTTTTTTCATGCCAAGAGATAGGCTTGCCACTAATTCAACCATCTTACAGTGGAGGTTCTTCGATGCTTATCTTCTACTTGGAGTAGAATAGGGGGTGCTGTCAGGCGCTGATATGTCTCGATATCAAGAAAAAAAGAAGAAAAGAAAATTTTAATTTAAGATAACATCTTTGAATGCCATATTCTGCAGATCTCTTGGGGTGTTTGAAGATGCCCTATCCATCTCTTGTATTTAGATAAGCAAATGTTGCTTGTCTCTTAGCAACTTGATTACTGGGTAGTTTAGAGAATATCTGTGATAGACTGTCATAGTAGCTAACAAAGTGACATGTTTGCATGACTAGGAGTTTGTTTTACTTAACTATCCTAGACCGTTTTAAACGGTTGGTATCAAGAGGCCAGAGCTTCACATTTTATTTTTAAGTATCTCTAGGTATGATACCATTAGGAAGCGTTACCTTTAATTTTGTATCAATATACAAAGATCTATTCAATTGTGGTTAAATATACTCTTAATTATGTATCAATATACAAAGATCAATGCCTATGTAGCCGAATACAATCTTAATATTACGTCCATATACAAGGGTCAATACCATTGTGGACAACTATAATCTTAATTTTGTATCAATATACAAAGATCACTACCGATGTAATCCAATACAATCTTATTTTTGCACAATAAACAATGGTCAATACCACTTTAGCCAAATAAACTACTAATTTTGTATCAATATACAAAGGTATAAGGGCATATTCAATAATCTGCCCCTTCTTCTTGGACCTTCCTGTATCTCATTTTTCTCAAGCCTATGCACTCCTACATAGGAGAGGAAGAAGGATACAGAAAAGGAAAAGTAGGAAGTCCCTGGGGCTAACCTCCAAAACCCATTAAACAGGACCATTTATCAGCTTGTAATCTCTTCCCCTAAATATCGGAGTTTTCAGTTATACTTCAAAGAACCAAAAAGAAAGGTGGAGAAACACCTTCCCCACCCTCTGGGCATGGGACTTCGCTCTCTTAAAGTGACTTCCTGCTGATTTGGGTCATAGTAGACCTGTTTGGGGCCCGATCCCAAATGGAAAAAATGGTTAAAAATGTTAGTACACTCCTTTTATGTTCAGTCCTTCTGTTCTCAGCTGTTTAGATGACCTAAGGGGTTTGTAGGCAGAAGCTGATCTTGCAGGCTTCACTGAGGTTCCTGCCGGGGCATTGTGTAGAGCTGAACGGTCCCGGCGACATTGGATTGCCGTGGTGGTTGCAGGCCCCCGATGGAGACAGCTATTGAGGAAGTCTGCCAGGCAGAATCAACTGGGTCACTTGTCCTCCTTGGTGCCTGATTCTGCTCTCTGCTGAGGTTTCCGCTGTCCAGCCGTCCCCGGGCTCCCCTAATGGACGCTTCGATTCTCCTGGAAAGATAACAACAGAGCCCTGCCCCAATCCCAACCCTGGGACAATTGCCCTCTTTTTTTTTTTTGGGGGGGGGGGCTAGGTAGTACTTCTCCTGAAGCAAATTTGGCCTTCCGACAACATACAAAGCGGGTTAAAGAAGAAATCCAGGTTAAAGAAGAAATCATTCTGTCACCTTGGAGCTAAACCAGCTCCAGTGTATATATTTTGAGATCCCAAAGGACAATCTGCCTGCATCGAGAAGGCCTTTTGTAAGTAGCCTCCAAACCTAGGTCCCGAGAATTTTTTTTTAGTATTTAGTAGTAGTTATGTTGTATTAAATATAGTAATATATTTAATGCATTACAATGATTTCTACAAGGTAATTGGAAGAAAGTTGTGTTAAAGTATAAATTTACAATATTTGTTTTAAATAAATGCAAAATGAGTGTGGCAAAATTTTCATATAGATATATTATGATGTAATTCTTTTCTAGAGTAAACACATTATAGCTTCCGAATAATATTGCTATAAATTTTGTTCATAGCTTTTAGTATAATAAATAACTGATGAAAGTAAATATTTTTGAAATGTTTTATACTAATACTAGCTTACACATTCAATTTGAAAGGTCATTTATTAAAAATGTACTAACATTTTACAAATTTAATGCAAAAATATAAATAATTCTAGAATTGATTCTCAACCTTTCCAGTTTGTTGATAAGAGCCACTACACTAAAAAGGTTGGGATTTTTGTCCTTTTTGTTTCTTTTTTTCTGTTTATGTTGGGCTATTGTTAGATTAAAAAGAATTAAATCATCATCTCTAGATTCTTGAGAAAAGTTAGAAATTAAAATTTATGAAGCAAGTATCTTACAGAAATAGTAAAGTCAAAGAAATAAAATGAATTCTAAACAAGACATCTCTAGGCATTACTATAACAAGAATTTAAAAAGAGACTCAGATATTGGTTGGTCCAACCAATCACTCACCCAGCTTGATACTCTTGCTATTAGATAGAGCTCACCCCTGACATTATTAGTGATATTCTGCTATACTTGCAGGCAAGAGGCTATCATAACTTTCATCTAAGAGGCTCATCCAGTAACTGACAGAAACAGATGCAGAGGCCCACAACCAAACATTAGGTGGAACTCTGGGAATTCTATAAAAGAGGAGGAAGAAGTATTGAAGGAGTCAGAGAGGTCAAGGACAACACAAGGAAACGTACAGAATCAACTAACCTGGACCCATAGAGGCTCACAGAGACTGAACCACCAACCAGAGAACATATATGAGATGGACCTAGGCCTTCTGTACATATATAACAGATTTGCAGCTTGGTATTCATTTGGGACCTGTAACAGCAGTAGCTGGGGCTGTCTCTGATTCTGATGTGTGCCTTTGAATCCCTTTCTCATAACTGGACTGGCTTGTCTAGCCTCAGTAGGAGAAGTCTTAGTCCTACTCCAACTTGATATGCCAAGACACGATTGGTTGATATCCATGAGAGGCCTTCCCTTTTCTGAGGAGAAAGGGAGGGAGATTGGTGGGGGTTAGATGGAAGAGAGGCATTGCCAAGAGAGGGGAGAGGGAAAATGTGATCTGATTATAAAGTAAATTAATTAACTAATGAAAAAAAAAAGACTCAGAAAACTAGCAGAAATGTTTCTGAGTACTCTATCGCCATACTGACCTCCATAGTGGTTGCACAAGCCTGCACTACCACCAGCAATGGAGGAGAGCTCCCCTTTCTCCACAAACTCACCTGCATGTGCTGTCATTTGAGCTTTTGATCTGAGCCATTCTGACAGGTGTGAGATGGAATCTCAGAGTCTTGAGTTGCATTTCTCTGATGATTAAGGATGTTGAGCATTTCTTCAAGTGTCTCTCAGCCATTAGGGATTCATCCTTTGTGAATTTTCTATTTATCTCTGTCCCCCATTTTTTGATTGGATTGTTTGGTTTCTTGGCATTTTATTTCTTGAGTTCTTTGTAAATTTTGGATATTAGCCCTCTGTCAGATATGGGGTTAGTGAAGACTTTTTCCCAATCTGTAGGTTGCCGTTTTGTTAGAATGACAGTGTCTTTTGCCTTACAGAAGCTTTTCAGTTTCATGAGGTACCATTTATTGATTGTTGGTCTTAGATCCTGAGATTTTGGTGTTCTGTTCAGGAAGTTGTCACCTATGCAGATGAGTTCAAGGGTTTTCCCCCACTTTCTCTTTCTTCTAGTAGATTTAGTGTGTACGGCCTTATGTTAAGTTAGATTTCAGTTTTGTACAAGGTGATAAGTGTGGGTCTAGTTTCTTTCTTTATATGTGGACATCATGTTGGACCATCACCATTTATTGAAGATGCTGTCCTTTTTCCATTGTATGGTTTTGGCTTCTTGGTCAAAAATTAATGACCATAGGTGTGTGGGTTTTTTTCTGGGTCTTCAATTCGATTCCATTGATCCACTGGTCTGTTTATATGCCAGTACCAACCCAGATGTCCCTCAACCAAAGAATGGATTAAAAAACTGTGGTATATACACAATGGAATACTACTCATCCATCAGAAACAACGAAATCATGCAATTTGCAGCCAAATGGATGTAACTAGAGAAGATCATTCTGAGTGAGTTAACTCAGACTCAGAAGGATGCACATGGCATCTATTCACTTATAGTTGGATTTTAGCCATATAGTACAGGATACTATACTACAACCAATGCACCAAAGGGAACATGAACATAGACTTTGTTTCCTGTCAATGAGATACTTTGCACTAGTGGTGCTACCTTGTAGGTCCCCAGTGTATGTGGAGACTCTTGGCCCTCATATGACTGCTGAACTGGGGCAGGGGACTGTTATGTAGGGATACTCCACTTCAGAGGAGTGGGATGGCAGGGATAGGGGGTAAAGGGTGGGAGGGAGGGACTGGGAGGGGTGGAAAGAGGACACTGTGATGGAGATGTAGCCTGAAGTAATAAATATTTTTTAAAAAAGATTCTAAAACTAAGACAAACATAGAAGAACACTCTTTTTAAGGTGCATTTTCTTTTTATAAAATAGTGACTGTTAAAAATAGTCAGTCTAAAAGCTCCAGAAACATGAAGTATATCAAAGGGAACTTTTTTTTTCCTTCAAGAAAAATGAGGTCTAGCTTCTTAAGAAGTGCTTTAGATCCAGAGGGATGGGGAAGCAATACGTTTGTTTGTCTGTTATATGTTTTACTTTAAATTTAAAAATAAATCACCAAGCTATTAAGTACATAAAATGACAAGCAATTACAAGAAATTTGAGAATCTCTCAGCAATTTACTTCTCAAAAATCAATATCATAGTTCAAGGAATGAAGACATGAATTGTTGAGCTGGAATTAAAAGCCATCTCAGGACAGGTGACTCAGAGGAGGAATAGTAGGGACACTAGATAGAGACCATGAAAGAATTCTGTACTGAAAATAGTTTGGAAGTAAATGTGGAGCCACACTATGGAAGTAATTCAGGGTCAATGAAAGATCCCACAAATCCCACTAAATTTATTCAATGCATAATATAAGAGAAAAAAATAGAACCAAAATGTATTTGTAATAGGATATTCTAAAAGACACACTAACATAAAGAAGTATTCATTTACATCCAGGCTTAGATACAATGTTGGACTACTAAGAGTCCTGATGAATGAGCAAAACTGAAGAGGAGTCCCATGTTTTACAATTCATAGATAGAAGCCCACATTGAGTTCTCAAAGATGATTAACACTTTTGTGCACAAGTCCAAAACAGGAGGTATGTTTAAGATTGCTTAAGTAAACATAGACCTTAAATTTTTAGACTGGTGTGATGGTATGGTAGTTTAGGTAACTTGTAAATACCTTCATGTTTCTTGGAAATTATTAACTATTTTACTAAGTTTTAAGCTACTTTTATTGAACAGAACTTATTTTTATTTATTTTAAGGAGTACCTAGATACATAGTTCTTCCTGGTAACATTTTTCTCATTGTACTTAGAGACAAGGTCTGACAGTGAAGCTACAGATTTCCATTTTCTAGAACCAGTTACACAACATTTTTGGGGAAGGTTTAATACCATTGCTTCTGATAGGCTGATTTCAATGCTGAGATCTGGTTACCGCACCATCTGAGGCATTCTCTTGGTTGGTTAATAAAAGTCTCTGTTGGCCAATTAGCTGGGCAGAAATAGTATAGGAAGGTGGGACTTCCTGAGATTAAAACAGGAACCCTGTGTTTTACACAGAGGAAGCAGATAGACATGTTTGAGAATGCTGGAAGGTAATCACAGGCACATGGCAGTTTGGGATTAGGTGGTCTGGGTTAATTTAGATTACCTAATTGAGAGTCTGCCCAGCTAAGTGCTAAGCGTTGAAACATTAAAAGGCCTTGGTGTATTTAAATTATTAGGGAAAGGACTGCAGTGGTTTATAGGCTGTCAGTCAAAGCAATGCAGGGCCATCCGTCTCGCACCAAGCTCTGTCCAATCTTCTACCAAGCTGCTGGCAATTCTACAGGCCTACTATAACAATTTATATTAGTTAACAGAGTTTAAGTTACAGGTGGTGTAGGCCACCTTGGTTTCGGGGCTTTTTCCCCTGGACAAGTCAGGCTGCCGGTTATGTTGGGCCAGGCCTGCTGGCTGATATTCCACCAGGCCACCAGCAGCTCTGTCAGCCCGCTAGCTGCTCTGCTGGCCTAATCTTACAGTTTATACTTTTTAATAAACACAATTGATAATTAAATTGCAGTTTCACAACACCTTTCCGGAATCCACCTGGTTTCAGATTACCTGACTCGTAGAACTGGAGTTACAGGTTTGGTTCTCCAGACCATACAATCTCCATGGTTGATGATACACAACTTCAACTATGCATGCTGGTTTAGTAAGTACTCTGCCCACCAAGTTATCTTCCAGTCAGAAAAAAAAAATCCTTTTCTGTTTTAAAAAATGGAATAACTACCTCAAATGTAAGTTTAAAGTTAATTTTAGTGAAATAAAAAAACCCTGTTATCTCTCTGTCTCTTTCTCACACAGCTTTTGTATTTGATAATCACTTCATTAGGTTTGATAGACTCTATTTGCACTTTAGCAAGCATTCTTTGCTTTTGTATCTTCTCACTCCAACCTATATATTTCCTTTTTGTTTTTCTATTTATTATTTATTTATTACATTTATTTATTTCTTCAAGTTACATCTAAATCACAGTCCCCTCCCTCCTTCCCCTCCCAGTCCCACTCTCCTACCTTCTTCCCCTTCAACCTCTTATCTGCATTTTTTTTTAATTTAAGGTATATCTTCCCCCCAACAGCTCTCCCTTTTAGTCCAATAAAAGGATCTTTTTCTTATAACAATAAATACAATACAAAACAATAGGAATAATTAGGACACAATTATGAAAATTATAAGGTATAAGTACTCTCCCAATGTCCAATCCATATGTAATTGGCAACTGATATTAATATTATATTATCTATTTTAATGAGTTTACAGTTCTATACCTAACTCAGTTTCCATCCTAACTTTCATTAGACATCTCCTTAGACCTAGAACATCTTTTTAATTCCTAAACAACTTAAAATTTAACTGTGAGACTATAACTATCTAGTCTTCAACCACATCAGAGACCTGAAAAGGATAAATATATCTTTCAAAGCCAGCAGCTTTGAAAACTAAGAAATAACAGACAACTGGCTGCCGGGACAGTACCCAAATTTTCTCACTATATTAGAGGACCTATCTTAAGCCTTTTGGCCCAGTATCTCTGAAAAACATGTATTGTAAAGCAGGAATTATGAAGGGCTTGCCTATTTTCCAAAATATTGTTCTGGATGTGATACTTGTGGCTTGCCGTGCTTTTTCTGTAACTGTAATCTTTAATCTTTGTCTTTTATTATCCTTATTTAAAACGTAAGCATATATGAGGATTAATAATTTATTTAGGTTTATTATTTATATTTTGGGTTCACTATAAATTGTCTTAAAATAGTGTATTGACACTTTATGATTTCATTATGATTTTGTGTTGATCATATTTTATTATTTCTACCATATTACTTTCTAATTAGCAGGCTTCTGAAACTCTCTCGGATAATTTGCCATGATCAACTGTTTTTATGTCAAATATGGAAAGAAAGTGATTTTTTCCCGATCAGCCTATGGAATTTCACTGGCTTTATCTTGAAACATATAAACAAGCCAGTATGATATAAGCATTTCTTATGGAGCATGTTAGAACAAGCTTCATTTATAAATATTTCTGATCTAAAAGATACAAGAATAGGTCCCCTTACAAGAATTTACAATAAGATGATTACTTTGGGAAAATAATTTATTTTAGAATGGATGGTTTTATGGATATTATTAAGTTTTATAATAAATTGAATAATTTATATTCAGGCATATGTGTGTATGTATGTACATGTGAATTTCTTTTTCTATATTTTTATTACCCATGGAGATGCAGGAGGAGAATGATAATAGCAATCCCTAAGATGCAAGTCTTCTCAGATACTGACACCTAAGTGTGAATATTGTTATCCTAGAAATTCTAAAATTCTACTCATATTGCTTGGCTAATTCCCATATATGAATCTATTGAGTACTACGTACTTCATATAATGGTAAGTGCTGCAAGGTAGATGATAGTCATTAGTGATTTCAATGTAGATCAAATAAGGTGCATTTAACATTAATGTATAGTGGCTATTTTGTTTTTTTATTTTCTTTACGGAAGTTGATGAAAAAATGTAAATAAGCCTCTTCCTGAAAATATGATTATTGTAGTGTTAAAACCTGGGACCTGGAGCAAGTCTAGCTCTAATGATGTCGTTTATCATCTCTATGACTTTGACTAAAGTACTTATTTGTCTCACCTCCTTTATTAATAGGTTGTGGGGTGTTGACTTTTCCCAACTTTGTGTGTGCAAGTTAACACCATCCTACAATATGATTATATGAGAGTTTTCATCACAAATTACAAACATTAGCTTACACAGTCAATTCTGTTTGGACTTTATTTGGGTTTTTAATCTTTGAATGCCTTATCATCTTTATATCCTGATTTAAATGTCATTTTTGCAGTAGTGCTATCACTGAGAGTTCTTTAAAAACAATACTCTTGCCTTCAGCATTCTATTTTCATTGTCAGTTTCACTTTTCTCCTTGGGGATTAAGGCCTCATAGCATAATTATGTCATTAATGCATTCATACTAGCCCAGTCAGTGCTGCAAGTTGGTTGTGGTAAATGCAGTGATTCTGAATATTCTGTTTGTCATAGCCTGAGAAAATTTCCAATTGAACAAATATAAAATTTAATATTATAATTCTTATATCATAAAGAATAAATAGAAATTGAGAAGTCAAGAAGTTGTTGCCGATACCATGCAATTAAGGATAAATTAAAAGCTTTTGTTGTTTTGACTTGACCTGGGTATGTTTCATCCACTTTGGACCTGCAAATGGTCATCACATCACCTCGAAGTTCTCAACAGCTGCCCTGAATCCCTGCATACTTCTGCATTGACAGCACTCCCTTGCATTTACAGAGTCACAAATGATGCCTGCATTCTCCACTTCCTTGAATGTTTTCTTCTCAATCTGTTTTGCTCATTGTATTTTCTGTGATACATGAGTGTGTTACTCTCCTTGTTCATTGTAGTTATTATGGTGTACTGAGTGACACTTGGACTTACTCCTGAGAGACCATTTGTGTTTCTGTGATAGCAGATAACTCCCTAAATGAGAGTCTCAAATGAAGACAATCCAAATGAACATCATCAGAATTACCAAGAAGTGAAGACAGAGCCAATCAGAGGGGCTGGATATAAAATAAGTACAAGTCAATGAGACTTTTGTTATCATCATCATCTGTTCCCATTTTTCTGACTGAAAAACAAAGTCACCCCCAGTTCCTGTATGACAGATGTTATTTTTTTTATATCTGAAAAGGATGAGAAAGAAAGTTTCCTGCCTTAACTTGGGGCTAATAAAGTTGTTTTTAACAGAATGATAATGAGGTACTGATATTATACTAGACTGCAAGATATTTTCACTGACTTTTTTTTTAAATTTAACTGCAAATGATGAGAAATGCTATGAATTTTCATGAGAATGATTATATGGAAAATTCAAATAAATCAATAGGAGGAATGGGGATTTGTATTATTATATCATCATATGCACCAAACCATATGCTAGTAGTTTATACTGTGCTCCATTACTGTTTTAAGTCATTAGAATTTTATCATTTGATCTTTCTTCTAGAATTTTAATTCTCATTGTAAAATTAAAAGGAACATAACAAAGAAGACACAGATGCTTATATAACAATATAAAAATAATTGTAGCTTGACTATATCACTTTCTTATTTACTTTTTAAAGTGGTTTTGTATTATCTTAATAACTTAATCAAAACCCCTCATAAGCTGTGTATTTCATCACTATTAAAACTTCTACTATTAAAATCTTATTTAATTTCACATTATTTTTATCTACATTTTTTTTTGCTTTTTCATATACTATAAAATATGGTAAGAAACAATTATGGTATTGCTATATAAAATCAATATTTAAATTCTGTGTTTTTATATGAAAGAAAAACTAAAGGAATTCTATGAAACAATATTTCTACTGTACCAAATGCTCCATCTCTTTTGTTAAGGCATCTATGTTACTCTAGCTTAGTTTTTAAATATATTTTATAGAGTTTAGGAACTATAGTCTTTAGTAGTTAAATAACATGACTAAATTTAACACTGTTTTTACACTCTCATGTAGTATTGGTCAGAGGTTGTAGTGCAAAGAGGTTTTTCTTTTATAATTGGCCAAACATAACTTGGATCTGTGAGGACACACCAAAGCTTAACACATGAGTACCCTCATTTATCTAGTGTCCTACAAGCAGCAGTGTTCTCTGCTCTTTGTGAATTCTCCAATAAATCACTGCCTAAAGTTTCCTGGCAGACTTTTCTTAAAAGAAAAAGGCTTCACTTCTACATGAGACTAATAGAGGTGAATCATCCCAAGTAACTACAAAAAGACAACTTAGTTCTTATAAGTCAACTTTTTTACCCCTAAGCCATTCCTTAGTCCATAGTTGCACAGGGAGCAGCTAAACTTGGGCTCTACAACATTTACAGGAACCTGGCACCTACTTAGAAATTTGACTTATAGGCTCTGTAGTTACTACATCTTGCATTAGCAACAACATTCTTTAATTTTAAAACTGAATTGATTCGTTGATGAATAGGAGGTCTGCAGCTAGCCTGGGTGTCTCAAATAAGAACTTTCTCCTAAATAGCCATTTTGTGCTAAGAAGACTCTATTAAAGACTCTGTGAAATGATAAAATGATTATAATTGGTGGATCACAAACTGCCTTCTTTTAGTAAAACATTATTAAGAATTTATCTTCATGTATTCATGCAATGAGGACAGATGACAGAAAGTGGTCAGAAGGAACAGTATGGAAAACACTAATAGACAGAATGCTCTTGCTGGAGCCTAGGAAATCAAGACGAGAGTCTTACAATTTCTGGTTCCATTCTGAGGGACTCATCCTTCCTGCAGTGGAACTCTGCATTTAATCTTTCCCTTAACCTCGCTACAATACAACATTTCTAAAACTCTTCCTTTGAACTCTGTGAATTTCACTCTTGTCAGCAAACAAGAACCACAAGCATGCTGAATCAATGGAAGTTTAGTGTGACCAACAGAATCTGACACTCTAAACTGAAATTTAAAATTCACCCAACACAGTGAAAAACCAACACTGCTGTAAAAGATAATCCTGGAAATGTTCAGGATAACGTACATGCACATGAAACACAAATATTATCCATAGTGTATAGCTTCTCAGATTCTCTCAGAATGCAAATTCACATGTTGGTTGTTTTAAAAAATTAAAATATCCCATTAATTTGATTTTACCAATGAAGACTCAGGAGCCACATACTAAGTTGAAAGCCTTCTAGCTCAGAGAGGCAGAGAAAGCATTCAGCTGATCCTCTTATATTACCAATGTTCCAGAAGGACAAAACCTTTCTATTCAGCTCACATACCAGAAGGAAAAAGCTTCTAGCTCACCTAGGTGACTTGCTTATTCAGCTGAAAGTCATAGAGGAAAAAGCCTAGAAGAACTTAGAGGAAGATGCCTAGAAGGAGAAAATCCTGAGGGAGAAAACCCAAAGGAAGAAGACTGGAAGAAATAAAAACTTTAAAGGAAGAAAATGCTGAAGGAAGAAAAACTTCTGAAGGAGAAAACCTTTAATTCCTTTACCATGCTGTCTTAAATACCCTCCAGTTCAATGTCCTTCCTTTCTGTTTAGTCACTGTCAGCTAGTTTCTTTCTCTGCCTCTTGACCTAAGGTTAACTTTACTTAATCCTGTGCACAGAAAGCTCTTAGATTAAAGGTGTGTGCTAGGGTTGAGCCACACCATAACAGCCTGTTTACAATAAGCAGAAAGTTCTTGGATTATAGGGTGTGCTAGGGCAGATCCACACCACTGGTACTTGTTTACATTAAACAGAAAGCTCTAAGATTAAAGCTGAGTCATCCCCACAATTAGAAAAAGGTTTTCACAGTTTACAGTCTTCACAATGTGATCAAATATTCTGCAACCTCTATCCACAATATCTTATACAAATTATTAGCATAATTCATATGCATTATATAAATTATATGTATGTGTATATATTAGAGAGTGACTTGTCTAATTTACACACACATACACACACACACATGCACACATGCACTAAATTATTCTTTAGTGCATGTCTCTCTAAACTATTCTTTAAATAGTCTCCAAATTGTTGATCATATATAATGTGATATAAGTGTTACTTGCATGATATACGAAGAACATGCTGCCTCACAGAAGATATCTCCATCCTCTGGCTCTTATAATCTTTCCATTCACTCTTCCTCAATGTTTCCTGAGCTTTATGTGTATGGTTGTGCTGCAGATGTGCCACCAGGGATTCAACACTGTATGGTTAGTTATTCTCAGAGTCCTGATTCATTTTGGATTTCTATAATGGTTCTTCTCTGCTGCAAAAGAATTTCTTCAACAATATGTTTGCATAAACAAGCCTGAAAAATGAAAACAATACAACTGTAAATTAAGATACCTTAGAAGGCCCAAATCTATGAGAAGAGTTTCATGCATTAATGGTTCCTGAGAAAAGAAGAATCAGTCTTCAGCAGAGATGACCTCCCTGTTAGACTATCAAACCCAGGTGGTCAATCCTAAGCATATATATGTATATATATTAGAGATAAGGAAAATAACAAGATATAAAAGAAGGAGAGGGATGTGGGAAAATTATATAAAATCATTACCCATTAATGAAATACCTCTAAGTTAAAAATAAGTGACAGGCTGGAGAGATGTCTCAGTGGTTAAGAGCACTGGCTTTCTTTTCCCAGCACCCACATGGCAGCTCACAACTGTCTGTAACTCCTGTTCCAAACAATCCAACACCCTCACACAAACATACATGTAGTAAAAACACCAATGTGCATAAAACAAAAATAAATACATTTTAAAATTCTAATATAAATGCTACATGAATGCATTGAGTATTGAACTATTTCAACAATAATAAATGAGCAATCAGTATATTCTCTGTTCAATGCACTATTTATTCCTAAATAACCAATACCTACTTAAAAGAAAAAACAGACTCCAGACGCCAGCATGTATGTCTGTAATGTGTGTGTGTGTGTGTGTGTGTGTGTGTGTGTGTGTGTGTGTGCATGTTCTATGTGCCTTTCTTCACAGTTTATACATTGTCATCTCTCTTCTAGGTATCTATGCAATCTAGGTATCTCCATCATTATATCTTCTCATTGACTCATCACCATAACCTATTTCCTCTGACCCTTGTTGCCTACTGCCGAAATTTAGTATTTCCTCTTCCATTAAACATTTCACATTACTCTGAGACTCATTCATTTCTCTGAGAAACTGTGAGAAAGAATTCTAGTTCTAGTCTACTCATTTCTATATTGACATGCTTTATGCTATTCTGAAATTGAAATTATTCTTAGTACTTTTGGCTTCTTAGTCTCTCCTTGTCATTAGATAGTCTGTTAGAAGTGAATATAAGGAGAGATAAAGCAGGGAAAAAAACCTTCTGTTTACATAATTCCTTCTGCTTTGTCTATGTCACATATTTGAAAATCAATTGAACTAATATAGGAAAATACAACAAAATAAAAGGAAATAACAGTGAATTTATTCTCAAAAATATATGCTTTACTATCTATTGTTGGCTTCTTATTTTACTATTATTTATTCTAGGTAAGGTCCACAAAAAGTAGCAAGATATTATTCACTAGAATAGTATTTTTAAATTTTAAAACGTAAACATCTAGGTATCTGGTATTTTCTCACAGAAAAGTTGTATGTATTCATTTTATTGTGAGTTGCATATGTTTTCCAAGCCTAATAATTTTAAATATATGCCATATATCTTTAAAATATTCTTCTGGATTGCCAAATAACAAATTATCCCATTAACGGATAAACAGGAATCCAATTTATTATACTGCTTGTTTCATCACTTGCATTAAAATTGACTTGAAATGTATATTAAAAAATTTCACATCATCACACCGATGTTTTAAGCAATGAAAATCATGTTTTCATATGTTCTTGGTATTACAATACATTCTCAGGTAATTAATTTCTTAATAAACCATTAATATTTTATGCAATATTTTATTTATATGATCAAAGAAATATCAAAACTGATAACTAATAAAAAGTAATATATGATGTCAACAATTTCAAACATTCATTTTAATATTTCTTTTTTTTTAATAATTTATTTTTTCTTTCTTCAAGTTACATCTCAATCACAATCCCCTCCCTACTCCCCCCTCCAGTCCCACCCTTCCACCCTCCTCCCCCTCAGCCCCACCTTCCTCTTCCCTTCTTTTTTTTTTTTTTTTTTTAGTTTAAGGTATTTATTTTTCCCCCCAACAGCTCTCCCTTTCAGTCCAAATAATGGTTCTTTTTCTTATAACTATAAATACAATACAAAACAACAGAAATAAATAGGCCACGATTATAAGAGTTATATGGCTTAGCATACATTCCCAATGTCCAGTCCATATGTATTTGGCACCTGACTTTAACATTCTACTATCTAACCATCTCCATGAGTTTAAAGTTCTATATCTAACTCAGCTTTCATACTAACTTGTCTCATAATTTTAAAAATATCTTCTTAGATCCAGAACACCCTCTTGATTCCTAAACAACTCAAAATTTAACTATGAGACTCTAGCTATCTGTTCTTCAACCACCTCAGAGACCTGAGAGGGATAAATGTATCTGATTATATAGGAAGTGCAGGGCCTGCAGCTTCCAAAACTAAAAAATGACATACCAGTGGCTGCCTGGACAGTTCCCATTTTCTCTCCATACATTACAGCATCAATCTTCAGCCATTTGGCCCCATTTCTCTGACAGACATTGGTTGTAGAGCAGGAATTATGAAGGACTTACCTACCCTGTCATGGCAGAGCTAGGCTGTCGATTTACCTGCTTCCAAGTTTTGTCCTTTTTGGACAGAAGTCTGTCTACAGTTGAAGCAAGTGGTTTTTCTTGCCAAGAGAATGGCTTACCACCAATTGATCATTGTATATTAATGCAAATTTAAGATTGTATAGGGCTACATCGGTATTGATCTTTGTATATTGATACAAAATTAAGATTATATTTGGCCACTATGGTATTGACCCTAGTATATTAATGTAAAATTAAGATTGTATTGGGCTACATCGGTACTGATCTTTGTATATTGATACAAAATTAAGATTATATTTGGCCACATTGGTATTGATCTTTGTATATTGATACAAAATTAAGGGTAACGCTTCTTAAAGGTATTGTTTGTAGTAATACTTAAAAATGAAATGTCAAGTTTTGACCTCTCGCTACCAACCGACATAAACTGTTTAGGATAATTAAGAAACGGAAACTAATAGTCATGAAAACGTGTCATTTTGTTAGTTACTATGACAGTCTATCACAGTTATTTTCTAAACTACTCAGAAATCAAGTTGCTAAGAGACAAGCAATATTTGCTTATCTAAATATAAGAGATAGATAGGGCATCTTCAAAAACCTCAAGAGATCTGCAGAATATGGCATTCAAAGATGTTTTCTTAACTTAAGATTTTTTGATATCGAGACATGTCAGCTCCTGACAGCACCCCCTATATTACTCCAAGTAGAAGATGAGCATCGAAGAATCTCCAGTGAGAGATGATTAAATTGGTGGTAAGTCATTTTAATATTTCTATGGAGGGCAAAATGTATGATGATCCAGCTATGTTTTCTAAAAAGACATTACTTTAAATTTAAATTCAATCTATTTTTACTTTAATAACCCTATCAGTGCCTATTTTATGAACAGTTCCTTAAATTCAAATTTCAATGTAACATTCTAATTATAATACCTAAATTTTAAACTACAATAATAAAAATTACACATTATTGCTGAAAAATTCTGAGGTTTTCTCTGTGTATTCACTGCTTGTTTAATTCTCAATTCAAGAAGGATTCTGATTAAGTATTACCCAAGGGCACATATATAGTTTACTGTAGTAAATTAAATTTTTGTATGCTTATACACTACTCTTAGAATTTTGCATTATTTTCCAAAATAAAACAGCTTTGGAAAAATATTTCCTGTCTATTCCTTTTTGTTTGATAACACTATACACTGTTATTTCTAAAGTTTTCAAAGTATTTTAAAACTTCTAGTTTGAAGTGGTTTTTTGAGTAATCATAAATAAATTTGTAATAGAAAGGAGATCTCATCTGCAGACATTACTTTTAATCATTATACTATTTGAATATCATGTACTATGCTTTCATGCCAGTATTTTTGGTTTGAAATTCACTGTGAAGATCAAAATGACCTCAAATTTACAGTATTCCTTCTGCCTCTGCCTCCAGAATTCCATAGTCACTTCTTGTATTCTTATCAAAAATGTTTGCATTTGTTTCACATGTAGAGGTCTTTTGCCAGCATGGATATCTGTGTTTATGAGTGTTTAATGGCTGAGGAATGGTTTAAGGAAGCTAAGAGAGTATGTCAAATTCTCTAGAACTGGAATTACAGAGGGCTTTTAGTCATCATATGTATCCTGCGAACTGATCCTACGAAGGTCCTCTGTAAGTGTTTTTACTGCTCAAGGTGTTTAACTACACAAAGAATTACAGACAACTAAGGAATAGAAAAAGTGGAAGAAATTGTCTTACCTAGAGACCAGTACACCATTGATTATCTAATATCAATTGATTAGCCTTGAAAACATACATAAAATTAATATTATATATCTGAGACAAATATATTTATGTATTCAGGATGTGTATTTATACCTGTGTATGAACACAAATTAATGTAATTATAGAACATGAATTTGAAATAAGGTCAAGTGTATATATTGGAGGCTTCTGAGGGAGGAAAGAGAAGGAGTAATTATTTAATTATATAAAAATATAAAGAAATCATTTTAAAGATATTTGTTTTATTTTAGTTACATATACGTGCTTGTGACTTGTGGTTCTTTGCGTGTATGTTCATTTGATTTCAAGTGTCTTTAAAAGGCACAAATCTCAGACTTCATTTAAACCAGAATTAGAAGAGGTTGTCAGACACTGATTGTGAGTTCCTATGCTTAAACTCAAGCCCTGTTCTGCAAGAGCACTGTAGGCTCTTAACTGATGAACCATCTCATAGCCCGTCTTTCATGTTCTTTTTGATATAACATAGAATATCAGTTTAGTGTGTGTGTGTATATATATATATTATCCACTTTCCTCTCTAACAACATTTTGTTTGATATATTGAAGTAAATTGGTATCATTAAAACCTAACTTTCACTTCCAAAGGGATAAGAGATAGTATATACTGTAGCTAAAATTGAGTGAACATGGCCCACTAACAGACTCATGTTTCACCCAGTTCATGTTTCAGTAGGGTAATAATTTCATGAAGCCATTATCATAACAGAACAAATAAAACAATGAATCTAAACACTTTAAAAATACATTTGTGAAAATAATAGTTTTGGGGGAAAGCAGGGAAATCTCACCTATAAACCTCAGGCGCTGTCTGACTGCAGTTTTGGTGATTTCGTATGTGGAGGCTAGTACTCTACTTGTATGTTCAAAAATGATTTACCTAACAGTCACACAATGTTACTTCACATAAAAAAGTCAAATAAACTATTGCTAATAGGGCTAAAGAAATCCCAAGGTAAATAGTAATTACTTTTTGGACATGCAACATCCAGACCTACCCATAATCAATGAAGTTCTAATTCATTAATCTCTTGCAGGATGTGCAATGTCAGGTGCAAGTTTTTCCAGAAACTTTGTTTGCAGTCATTCTCATTTACCTCTTTACAATAAAATATACACCTCTACTTATCAATTAAGATTACCATATTGATAACTTTTCATTTTATAGGATATTTGATTGATAAAAACAGATGTTAGTTTTTGGATTTGTACAGAGAAAGAGAAAGCTTAAAAGAACCAATACAGATGTCCTTAGAAAACATAATCCCTATGTAAGTAAAATATGTTCCTGTAGAAAATGGGGGAGAAAAAGGAACACTATTCCATTGCTGGTGGGCGTGGAAACTTGTACAACCACTATGAAAATCAGTTTGGTGATAACAACTTAGGAAACTGGGAATAGCTCTGCCTCAAGACCCAGCCATACCACTCCTGGACATACATACAGAAGATTCCTCACCAAACTACAAGGATACTTTTTGAACTATGTTCATAGCAGCTTTATTTGTAATGGCTAGAACTGGAAACAACCCAGATGTCCCTCAGTTGATAAATGGATAAGAAAAAAAAAACAACTGTGGTACATCTACACAATGGAATATTATTCAGTTTTCAGAAACAAGGAAATCATGCAATTTGCAGCCAAATGGATGGAACCAGAAAAGCTCATCCTGAGTGAGCTAACCCAGACTCAGAAAAATGCACATGGCATATATTCACTTATATTTGGATTTTATCCATATAGTACAGGTTAACTATACTACAACCAACAGACTTAAAGAAACAGGAACATGGACTGGTGCAAGAAGCTCTTTGCCCACATATGACTGCTGAACTGAGGAGGGTTGATATGCACAGGGTACTCCACACTGGAGGAGTTGGATAGGTAGAAGAGGGGGTAGAAGGGTTGGATGGTGGTGGGTGGGAATGAGAAGGGTGGAAGGATGAGGCTATGACAGAGATTTAACTTGAAGTAATAAATAAACATAATATAAAAATGCTACCGATGGCAGTCATGAAGCAGAGATTACTACACTAAACACCAAGAGGTAATTGGTTAGAAAGGACACAAAGTCATAAGGCAGGAATATATAAAGAGTTAAGACTAATTTTTATAGGTAAAACCTTATAATAATATATTTATATTTGTTCATACAAATATTTGTCTACATAGTGAAATGATACATAATGTGTGATAACTAAGGTAGAGTTACAGTATTAGAAGTGTGAATTATTTGGGATATTTCTAAATGTATCATTTTATCATATTAACAAACTTATTCTAAGATAATACAGGAATTCATGCAATATAAATATCATTATTAAAATTCAGGACCAAAATAAGTATAAATATAAATGATTCCTTTCTTTTTTAATTATTCTATTTTTCATTTTACATCCTAATCATAGCCCTCCTTCCCCATCTCTGGGTCCTGTCCTCCTGCTCTCTTATCCCATCCCCCCTCACCTCCACAAAAAAGGGGAGTCCTTCCCTTCCCTCCAAACTTCCCACCCCAGTAAATTGAGTTATATCAGGTCTGAGACCTTCCTCTTCCACTGAAGGCCGGCATCACAGCCCCATTAAGAAGTGATCAAAAACAGGCCTCACAGTCTGCCTGAGACAGCCCCTGCTCCACTTTACCCACCTGCTCATCAGTTACATATGTGTAGGGGGCCTAGGTCCAGTTTATTCATGCTGTTTATATGTTGTCGCAGACTCTGTCAACCCCCATGAACCTAAGATATTTGACTCTGTTAGTCATCTTGTGGAGTCCTTATCTACTCAAGATCTCTCTCCTTGCCTGGATTCTTCCACATGCTCTATTGCATTCCTCCTAATGTTTAGCAATGAGTTTCTGCTTCTGTTTGGTTCTTCTGCAGTATGGAGGTTCTCAGCGGACAGTTATGTTATGTTCTTATTTGTAACCATGGCAGAGTATAATTAATAGTGACAAGGGTTGGCTCTTTCCCTTGGGGTAGGTCTAAATTTGGGTCTGTCATTGGATGGTCATTCCCTCAATTTCTGCTATATCTTTATCTTGTACACAGGGTGAACTTTGGGTTGAAGGTTTTGTGGGTGGGTTGTTGATCCCCTTCCTCCCCTAGAAGTCCTACTTAGCTAGTGGGAGGCCTCTTCAGTCTCCATGTCTCCTGCTGGTAGCAGTCTCAGCTAGAATATTCTTATTTCCTCCTTTGGGCCTACTTTGTCTTTGGTCTCCACCTTATCTCCAAGATGATCCCTCCTCAGTTTTCCACCTTTCACTCAGACCCCCTTCCCCCATAGTTGATTCCTCCACTCCTTTACCTCCTTTTTCCCTCTCCTTCCCAGCTCCCTCCCTTCATCTACTTCTGGTGTCTTTTTTCTTTCCTCTTCTGAGTGAGTTTCAAATATCCTCTCTTTGGTCCTCTTAGTTGCTTAGCTTCTATCGGCCTGTGATTTCTTTATTTAAAATAGACCATGACACACATATATTGTGGATATTTCGTTTTTTCATTTCAGTTTAAATTTCAACACAACAGTTTCCTCAGAATAGAATTAATGTATTTGTTTAAGTGTGATCAATTTCAATAGGGTAGTGCAAAATTAAATATTTTTATTAAAATCAACTTAAGGCAGTCATTTATTATTTTGCTTAGAAATAAAATGACGTGACTTTAAGAGATTTCCAGAGGTTATCCAAAAAGTGAGAAAAAATGCTTACCACACAAATGAAGGAAAATAAAACTTTTCTTGGTGGGGTGAGGCATTGTCACATTTCAACTTTTTTCCTATTATGCCTATAATGCATCATGGAATTTTAAATTTGCCATTAAAAGGTAATACCGATGTATTTTACCATCACTATTATAAATGAACACACACAGCTGTTTTTACCAGGCAACTATTCTTCAAAAAGTTAGTCCTTAAATGTCTGAAATGATCAGATGCATTGCTGTCCCAGTGGCAAGCACCGCAATCACTCTTGAGTCCCATCATTTTATGCTATGCCAAATCACATTGGGTTTTCTGTGTGACAAAACACACAGTGATGCAAGGTGACAGCACGAATGTAATGCAATATGACACATCAGAAATTTAAAGGGTAAAGAGATTAGCTATTTGGTGTCAAATTAGATAGGAAATGTCAAATCCAAAATGAGTCTGGCAGTTGCTAATGGAGTGAACATTACAGTATTCACCCTGTGTGTGAAACAATGAATTCTGAACTTCATCATAACACATTTTGCCAACTCAGAGATGCAGGCTTGTATATTAGAAAACATTGTGGAAGAGCATAGGCCTGTAACAAATGTCAAGTTAGTTCATAATGACACCATTTGTAATTATGGCTTGATCCTTGTTCTGAAAAACCCTTGTACTTAGAGAGCATGTGTTCTAGGTACAGTGTTCTGGGACATACATGTTACCACAATTTTGTAAGAAAGAGTAACATATGGTATTGTGTTACAGTAGATATGATATGTATACAAACAGGAAAAATAATTCTAATTTTTCAGAATGACAGAAATGATTTCGTTATCACAGACTAGAGAATCCATTAGAATCTTTCGTTATATAAACTTATGTAACTAATGTGACATTGAAGAATTTAGCTCAGGAATGACTGAATCCATTATTTCTTTATTCCAGTTCCAGTTTGTAATGTTATATTACATGTTTTCTGTCTTCCTGGTTTATTTTCACTTAGTGTGTTCATGCTCCAAATATATATATCCAGTTTTCTTGTAGCATTGATACTTCTTTCCACTGTCACATATTGTGACAAAAATTAGTATGAAAACCAATAATTTTCTACAATATAAAAGAACAATATTAATTCAAAACCAATAGTTAAATTACAATGGTAGCTTGTCTAATTTTCTGTGGAATTTATCCTTCCGTTGTTTTATTCTCCATTTTCCAGGAAAATGCTGAGCCAAAACAAAGGATCCCAGTTCTGATCCTAGACTCCTTTGTATACACACCCTGCCAATCTAGTACAAATCTCCAGCATTCTGAACTGTTTTTATCTCCCTGCTTGGATTTCAAGTATAATGATTTCAAGTGTGCAAGAATGAAGGCCAATATAAATGCAAAAGCGATTGATTAATTGAGAACCAGTTTTTTACTTTTCTTAAATATTTTAGCATCCTGGGAATTTTTGAAAAAAGCAGAGATTAAAAAAATGTGATTGAATGAATGAGTAACTGAGTATTTTGTGACTATGTGCAAATAGTTATTTTAAATATTATTAGAATAAATTCATCAATATTATTAATATTATTAGACTATCCTAACTTCATTTTGATTCCAGAATAAAAATATCATTAAAGTATAGAGACATTATATCATTAAAAGTTCCAGTTTGTTTGACTTTGTGATTTAGTAAACACTGTACCACAATTTTGTTTTCAAAGGTAACTGGAAAGTAAAATAATTAATCAAATAATCAGATGTCAACATTTTCATGAAGAATACAAAGTCCCTTGTCTGTAATTTCACATGTACCAGCATGAAATAAACTCAAAAAGACACCAATATTTATCACCACATTCTGAAATACATAAACAATTTCTAAATTTTTTTTATTAAATACTTTATTTTTTTTTCTTCAAGTTACATCTCATTCACAAACCCTTCCCTATTCCCCTTTCCTGTCCCGCCCTTCCACCCTCTTCCCCCCCCCAACAGCTTCCCTTTTCAATCCAACAAATGGTTCTTTCTCTTATAACAGTAAATTCTATACAAAACAGCAGAATTAAATATGCCCCATTTATGAGAGTTAAATGGCCCAGTATACCTTCCCAATGTCCAGTTCATACATATTTGGCCCCTGACTTTAACATTCTACCATCTAACTATCTCCATGAGTTTAAAGTTTCTAAATTTATTGCATTAACTAAAGTTTTCTGAAAATTGCTACTATGTTTATCATCACTCAAAAAACGTGAATTAATCACTACTATTTTTAATTTCTGGCAAGTTAGAATATTTTAGATAAAAACAAGAAGCTCTTTTTAGCCACTATGATAGCCATTCATTGTTCACCTCTATTTTTCAGTGAGCATATTTTGACCGTCAAGTGAAATTTATTGAGTTTTATTAAGACTGCTGGCTTTCACCAAACCAAAAGCTAAGAATGTCAGTGAATGGCATTTGACACTAACAGCAGACGTTTGCCTGTTTTCATATAAACTGTCAACCTGTTTCCGCCAATACATTTGAAAATTACTGTAATTTAGGACCTTATTTGTTCTTTAAACCTAAAAACTGTATTTAATTTTTACTGTACTGGGAGATAGTATTTGAGGAAACATATATCTACATACTAGGCTATATTCACTCATATTTGGCTCCAGAATAAACTCTATTTTATTCAACTTGAGGAGAGAGCTGTGACTGCCTTGCCAAATATAAATTTAAAACTTAGGAAGTACATCAAAAGTCTTAAATTATACACAATTAAAAGTGAAGAAATAGCATATGTGTGTTTCAAATAAAAATGTAAATCTGAATCAAAGGACAAAATGTATTTTACAGAGTGGAGAATTTGCTGCAACCAAGAAAAAAAGTATTGGGATAAGTTTTTGTAAGTTTATCATTAATTCAATATTTGCATTTAGTATTTGGAATAACAGAAGAAAAAATTTCTAGGAATAAATGTTTAAGGAATGGGGAATGTAAGTGTTGAATATAACCCTGCCACGAAGGTCTTGAGTTCCAATCAACAGTCAAAAATAGTCACAGAATTTTAATAAAATGTGAAAACATTTATAAAGATGAAAACCCTTTATTTTAAAGAGAAGTAAATAAATTAATTTGTAGGACAGGAATAAGATTATATTTTAATACAATATGCTTTTTGAAATTATTATAATGTGCACATGAATAGGTTAGGAGTGCATTTAAGATCACTGTTATAAATATACTAGTATTAGTTTTTTATGATCTTGCTGAAGATCATAAAATGGCAAGATTATAGTTTAAATAAATATACCGATACAAATTTAGTTGAACTTTTCCTTCGAACGATACTACTGCAAGTGCTTTTTGTTTTCTCAAATTTACATTGGCAGCATGTGCTATTTTTACATTATCAGACTATTTCAACTTGCTTCAAAAAGGTTTTTGAACAGCCTTTTTTGTCATCTGCCAGTGAGATGTGATGTTTGCCTACAAAATTATCTATTTGTACATTCATTACAAAGTAGATAGTATGTCACCCTCATCACATGCACGAAGACATAAGAGACATTTAAACTAGACTATGCTGCAGATATATATAATTTACATAATGTGATAAAAGTATAATATTTAAAAGATACACAAGACTTAAATGGATTATAAATCATTTTAATTTCCCATTATTTGGGTCAGTATCATAATCTTAAAAGCCTTGGAGCCCTTGGAATTGATTTTTATTATAGTCATTATGATTTTATAATGAAAACTGACTTTACATAAGCACACATCATCCATTCCTCATCACTGTAAATGTAATTTCAATGGTCTAGGGCTTTGCATTTCTAATTCAATCAATCTATATTTAAAAATATACTGCATGGTGTTCCTCTACCTACTAAGTATATATTAATAGATTTTTTTGTTTCCATTGAATGAATGATTTTCACAAGGTTATGTTGAACAGTTGTGAAAAATTACTTATATTAGCAAACTGGAAATCAGTGAAACTAGCTGACAGTTTTTTATCTGAGGAAACCTGGAAGTCTTCTTGATTGTCAGGAGAATATTTGATAAAAGATGTTGTCTTTGAAGATGTCACAGCTCTTCTCAAATAGATAATGTGACTAAATTCTGTACACTGTGTAAGGCAAGGGACAAATGATGTCCATCTTTGTGTTGGTCAAAGTTATTGTGTATTTTGTAATTGCTCTTGATAAGTGGAAAGAAATGGGAATATTACAATTATAGGAGGTTATTGCATTTTGTTGTCTCTTGTAAAATTTAGTTATCATAACAGAAGTTACTGTTGAGTTAATAATATTCATGTTAACAGAAAAATATGACCAAAAGCATAGTGTTTCATTTCTCTCTTACTTTTTTCTTATTAATTAATTAATATTTTGCAAAGAGGGAAAGTGACAATTTATTCTGGGACCCAATTTGAGAGACTATGGGCTGAAAACTCAGAATTCTTTTAAAACCACCTTTTAAACGTTATTGCCAGGATGGATGCTGGCAGTTTCATTCTCACACATGCTATTCAGTGGCATTAGTGCTCACTCATTGTAGGAATCTGGGGAAGCAAGATAAAATACAAGGGTATATGAGAAAACAGATCTCAGAATTTTAATTTATAAAGACCCAGAAAGTGACATTTTTGTTTCAGTCATTTACACCGAGGTCTTCTTAGATTTAAAGTCTTCTTAATAACATTTTAAAATGTATGTGTTCAATCACTACTTCCTATTTGAATTCATACTGTATTGAAGGAGCTTCTGGTAGATATGACATTGAATTTAGTGGCTTATTTTTATCTGAAGAAAGGTAATTGGTATCGAATCATAAAATGCTTGCTCATTATGTTCAGAGTACTGCTTTACAAACTATAACCTTAGGGGGAAAATTGCATCTAACACTTTTATTACCAAAGCAAATTTAAATTTAAATAAAAGATTGATTGCATTGTATTTAATTATTGTTTAGAGAGATGGCAATGATAATGACTGCAAAGTATTTAATACCAGAAAGACTTTTTATAAAATCATAAATGTGAAAGATACTTATACTTATGTATACTCCCTATTACATACTTTAGGATCAAGAAGTGACTAATTTTAAATATGTTCTGACTTAATCATATTACAAATCAGTCAGTTTACATGGTGTATAGCACAATAACACAGCACTTGCCAATTTTATGAAAATTATCAAACAAAATGAATACTTAAGCTTTCTACCATAATTGCACTTCACAGCATTTGGTTCTGTGGTGAAATATGTGTGGGAATTATTATTATTTGAAATATTTTTATTATATATTGTTTTGGTTTTTGAAATATACATATATTCATAGATATCTATATTCATTTACAAAGAAGTATTTATTGAAGCTTTCTGTAAGTAAAAATATGCTTTATGTTTTAGGCATATCAAGCTTAAACTATAAACTCTTTCCATTTTGCATTTGTTTTCCTTGAAACTTTCTTCAGGTATTTGACTTATATTTCTTTGTTAATATACCCATTGGTTGTTTCTGAAGTTATATCACAGCAGCATATTCAGTTCAAAATGTATGTGCTATATTGAATGCAGGAGGAGTAATTAAGTCTGTAAGAAACCATAGCTGCACATGTATCTAATGTCAGTCTCTGGAGTTGCATTTTTATATTGACAGTTTGTTTCCTTTCAACTATACTGCACTGAGGGTGCTGACCTTGCTGTGAAAAACCTTCTGTTATCAAAAATTGATGCTAAATGCAAGCTGTTAGCAGCAGCTTTCAATGTAAGTGCAGTAGATTGAACAAACAGTTCCTATGCCCCAGAGTCATGGAAAGGTCAGAAACAGCACTGACCATTAGATGATATCTATTAATTTTCTCTGGAGAACAAGATGCCCAGTTAGGCAGTGATAGAGATAATTGCTTTGACTGTGAAGCCATTAAGCAAGTTTTACGGCATTTGAACAGTCAAAAGTGTGATAATGCTCCTTAATACATTAAGGTAAACAGAGTTCAAATGTGAACCAAGGAAGAAACTCTCTCTGTGTGTGTGTGTTCTCTATAGCAAAGTATCATGGAAAATTAAAACTTTTCTGCCTTAATTCATTTTCTGCTATTCTGGTCAAATATCTATTACTCGTTGATTTATTTAAAGAGGGAGGGGAAATATCTTAATTCATCTCTCTGAAAACAGGGAAGTCTAAGTGTTCAGTCTCTGGAGAGGCATTGACAATGCAACATAGCATGTCAGAGAATTAGAAGAGCAAGAAGACACATGGCAGAAGCCAGAGTCACAGGGATAGAAGCTGTGTTAGGCTTCTATGCATTCAAAGAATATTTGTGAATATTTATTTGACTAGCTTAATGATTGGAATATACCCACACTAACAATGGTCTACGTCTCCTTGAAAGACATAGAACCTGGTAGCTGTTCAGTTCTCAGAACAAGGGAGACAAGGGAGAACAATATGACTGTAGCAGTTTCAAAATCTATAAGCTTTCTGTTGGGTCTTTGAAATGAGAAGATTTTGTTTTATATATATATAAATATATATATATATATATATATCTGTTATACAATGATATGTATATATTCATTGCTCATATATTACATCCCAAAAGCAGTTTATCCATCCTCCTTACTTCTTTGCCAATCTGTCCCTCCAATTTTCTTCAGAAACAGGCAGGCCGCCCATGCATATCAACCAAACATGGAATATCAAGTTGCAGTAAGAATAGTCACCACCCCTTGTATTAAGACTGAACAAGGCAATCCTATAGAAGAAAAAGATCCCCAAAGTAGTCAAAATAGTCAGAGACAAAACCTGCTCCTATTGTTAGGAGTCCCACAAAAACAACAAGGTACAGCACCATAACATATATGCAGAGGCCCTAGGTCAGACCCATGCAGGCTCCCTGATTATTGGCTCAGTTTCTGTGAGCCCCTATGAGCCTTTATTAGTTGGTTCTCTGGGTTTTCTTTGATGTCCTGGACCCCTCTTGCCCCTATAAACTTCTCTCTTCTGCAGGATTCCCCAAGTTCCACTTAATATCTGACTGTGGATCTTTATATCTGTTTCTATCTGTTGCTGGATGAAGCCTCTCTAATTATGCTGTGGTCCTTTATACTTGTGTAGCAGAATATCATTAGAGATCATTTCACTGATTTTTTTTTTTAAATATAATTGTATGTTTTCTTTAGTTATGTCCTGGTTTTCTGGGCTGTTCATTCTCTTGCTCTTGGTCTAGGTAGTATCAGGAATAGAATACCTTAGTGGCATGGGTCTCAAGCTGGATAGTCATTGGGTGGCCCCTCCTATGATTTTGGCCTCACTTTTACCCCAGGACACCTTGTGGGCAGGACAAACTGTCTGTGACATGTTCTGTGGCCAGGTTGATGTCCCAGTACCTTCAATGTACTTACCTTACCTGATTACAGAAGATGGCAAATTCAGCCTCTATATCCCCCATTGGTAGGAGTCTGAGCTAGGGTCACCCTCTTATGTTCTTGGGAATATTCACTGTACTAGGTTTCTACCCTGCCCCAGAATTACTCTCCATTTCCAGTTGTCTATCCCAGTACTCTCTTCCCACATCCTCTCTGACTTGATCCCTCCTGTTCTCATCCTCACCTGCAGTGTGTATTCTATTGCCCCCTCCCAGGGAGATTCATTTGTACCCCTTGAGTTCTCCTTTCAACACAGCCTCTCTATGTCTGTGAATTATAGCATGGTTATCCCTTACTTCACAACTAATATTCACTTCCAAGTAAGTACATGCCATGTTTGTTTTCTAGGTTTGTTTAACTCACTGAGGATAATTTTTTAAAATTCAATTTACCTAGATTTTCCCTCTCTAGGATTCCCTCGGTTTGTGTTATTGTTATTGCTTCAATTTCTGTTATCAGGATTTGAATAGTTTGATGTATTCCCTTTACCTGTTTTTTTTTTTTTTTTGGATTTCCTTAAAACATTTACTCCTTTCTTCACATTGTTTATGTTTTTTTTTGGATATCTTTAAGGTATTCTTTTCTTTTTTTTTTTTTACATTTATTTATTTCTTCAAGTTAAATCTCATCTCAATCCTAATCCCTTCCCTCCTCCCCATACTGGTCCCACCCTCCTACCCTCTTCCCCCTCACCCTCCTATCTGCTTTTTTTTTAATTTAAGGTATATCTTTTTCCCCCCAACAGCTCACCATTTTAGTCCAATAAATGGCTCCTTTTCTTATAACAATAAATACATTATAAAACAATAAGAACAATTAAGCCACAATTATGAAAATTATAAGGTATACATTTCCAATGTCCAGTCCATACATATTTGGCAGCTGACATTAATAATCTATTATCTATCTATCTCAATGAGTTTAAAGTTGTATACCTAACTCTGTTTTTGTCCTAATTTGCATTACCAACTTAAAAATATTTTCTTAGACCTAAAACATCTTTTTAATTCCTAAAATCACTATAAATATCTAGTCTTCAACCACAAAAGAGACTTGGGAAGGATAAATAAACTATATCTGATTATACAGGAAGTGTAGAGCCAGCAGTTTCCAAAACTAAGAAATGACAGACAACTGGCTGCCTAGACAGTACGCAATTTCTCTCAATACATTAGAGCATCTATCTTCAAACTTTTGGCTCTGATTCTCTGATAGACATTAATTGTAAAACAGGAATTATGAAGGATTTGGATACTCTTTCTTGGCAGAGCTAGGCTGTCAATTTACCTGCTTCCAAGATTTGTTCTTTTTGGAGAGCATTCTGTCTACAGTTGAAGCAAGGGATTTTTCTTGCCCAGTTACAGACTTGCCACTAATGCAACCATCTCCAAATAGAGATTCTTGATGCTCATCCTCTACTTGGAGTAGAATAGGGGGTGCTGTCAGGAGCAGACATGTTTCAGTATCAAAAGAATCTTAAGAAAACATCTTTGAATGCCATGTTCTACAGACCTCTTGAGGTTTTTGAAGACCACCTGTCTATCTCCGTATATTTGGATAAGTAAAATGTTGCTTGTCCCTTAGCAAATTGATTTCTGATGAACTTAGAAAACATCTGTGATACACTACACTAGTAACTAATGAAATGATATATTTAAATGACTATGTTTGTATTTCTTAATTATCCTAAACAGTTTGTGACAGTTGATACCAAAAGGCCAAAACTTCACCTTGCATTTTTAATCCTTACCTAGGTACAATACCTTAAAAAAAGTTAACTTTACTTTTGTATCAATATACAAAAATCAATACCAATGTAACCAAATATAATGTGTCTATTTAAAAATATAATATATTGAATAATCTGTCCCTTTTTCTCTATCATTCCTGTATTATATCTATATCCCATTGTTTTTCCAGTGTTTTCCCCCTACATAGGAGAGAAAGAAGGAGAGAAAAATAAAAGACAGGAATCCCTTGGGTCTAATCTCCAAAGCTTATTTAAAAAGCTCATTTAACAACTTGTAACCAATCCCCCTAAATAACAACAAATATCAAGTGACCAAAGGAGGGAAAAAAATCATCCACCCTATCTTCTGGGAATGGGATGCCACTCTCTTAAAATTACTTTGGGCTGATTTGGGATGCAGGGAACCTGTTTGGGGCCCAAATAAGAATGGAAAAATGGTTAAGTATGTTAATAGTAACATTTGATGTTCAGTCCTTTTATGCTCAGCTATTTAAATGTCCTAAGAAGTTTGTAGTTAGAGGCTGAACTTCAGGGTTTTACTGATCCTGGCTGGAACAGTCTGTGGACCTGACCCATCTTAGTTAGCCATTTTGAGTTGTTCTGGTTGTACATATAGGAAGAAAAAGCTATCGAAGAAGAATGCAAGGCTGGGTCATCTGGTCTACTTGTCTTCTTTAGTGCCTGCTCCCTTTTATTCAGAGGTTTCAGTTGTCCAGTTGTCCCTGGACTCCTGAGATGAATGAATGCTTTTAATCTGCTTGAAAGATAATAAGAAAATCCTGCCCTAATTCAAATTCTGGGGCACTACATTTTTTTGGCAGGTATAATCTTACCTAGAAAAAAATGTGTTTTTTTGTTTGTTTTTGACAATATAAATGTATTATCTTTCAATTATGATTAAAAATTATTTTGATATTTTGTTACTAAACATACCTTTACCTGTATGTATTTTGAAATCACATAGGACAATTTGCTATGAAACTTAAATCATTGCAAATCCTATGTGCCTGTCTCTGCCTTGCAAGTATTGGGATCAAAGGCATGTGCCTCTCAATTGTTGGGATTAAAGGTGTGCACTACCACCACTGGATCTAAGCATCTAGCATTTTTTGTCTATGCTCTATGTCAGACTGGCCTTGAACTCAGAGATCTGCATGTTTATGTCTCCATTGTGTTGGGATTAAGGGTGTATCCCTCTCAAATGATGGGTTAAAGGTGTACACCATCACCACCCTGTTCATTGTAACTGTAGAATTTAAAAGAAAACTATAGAAGATCCTCCTGTCTCCGCTATAGTAGAAGCTCTAACACTGCCCTTCTCAAATATGTTAGCTTAGCTCCAAATTACTTCAGCTCTTAGAGATTTAGAAAACCAGGTTGAAGTGTAGTAACCCTTAATTTACTTACAACATTTTAAACCTCTTAACTGTCTTTTTAATACCAAACAATGAAGATATTTTTTATATATAGGGAATAAAAAATATAAGCTGATATCCAAGAGTGTATGAATTATGTGGCAACTTGCAGTCTAATATTCTAACTTGAAATTAAAACCATTTTTCCTTTCATGTCAGTAAGGCAGCAAGTATGCATATGATAAACTATCATTTGAAAATTTTATATTTTATTTTTATTATATTTTTTAAGCTTAGTTGACCTTTTTGAAAAATTTAATTTGTTTTTTCAAGTTACCTCTAGAAGGAGTTTCCTCCCGACTTCCCTCCCAGCCTATCCCTCCCTCCTTCCTTCCCTCCAGCCTTCCCTCCTTCCTTCATTCTTTCCCTCCCTCCATCCCTAGTTATTCCTAATCTTGTTACTCTCCCTCTCCACAGATGAGGTGGGCCCGCACATATCATGCTCCCTCTGTATGTCAGTAATGTGAGGTCCAAGAGCTTCCTCTTTTACTGGGGCCTGATATGCCACCCAGTTTGATAAGTTGTTCTAGTAAACTGCAGCAGGTCCCATGACTCACTGCTGGGTGGAGTTTTTCCTAGGAGAGTTATGGGAGGTTCCTATCTGTTTTGGTTTTGGTTTGTAGGATGGTTGTCCTTTGCCATATGGTTAATATCCACTTATAAGACAATACATACTATGTTTATCTTTCTGGGACTAAGTCAGCTCACTTAGGATGAACTGTTCTAGATCCATCAATTTGGTTGTGAATTGCATGATTTCCTTGTTTCTGATAGCTGTGTAGTGTTCTGTTGTATAAATGTACCACAATTTTTTTTATCCATTCTTCAACTGAAGGACACCTGGATTGTTTCCATTTTCTAGCTATTACAAATAAAGCTGCTATGAATATTGTTGAGGCAATGTCCTTGTGGTTTGGTGAAGAATATTTTGGATATATGTCCAGGAGAGGTATAGCTTGAGATAGAAATATTCCCAATTTTCTAAGATATCTCCAGATTGATTTCCAAAGTGGTTGTACAAGTTTGCACAACCACCAGCAATGGAGGACTGTTTCTTTTTCTCTACATCCTAGCCAGCATGTGCAATCATTTGAGTTTTTGATCTTAGCCATTCTGACGGGTGTCAGATGGAATCTCAGAGTCAATATGAGTTGTATTTCCCTGATGACCAAAGCTGTTGAACATTTCTTCAAGTGTCTCTCAGCCATTAGAGATTCCTCTTTTGTGAATTCTCAGTTTAGCTCTATGCTCCATTTTTTGATTGGGTTACTTGATTTTTTGATGTTTAATTTCTTGACTTCTTTATATATTTTGGATATTATCTATCTTTCAGATGTCACTTGGTGAAGATCTTTTCCTAGTCTGTAGTCTACAGACTAGGACAGTGTCCTTTGCCTTACAGAAGCTTTTCAAACTCACAAGGTGCCATTTATTGATTTTTTTTTTTTTTGGTGGTGGTTTTTTGTTGTTGTTTGTCTGTTTTGTTTTTTGTTTTATGCTTTTGTTTTACAGCCTGAGCTATTGATGTTCTGTTCAGGAAGCTGCTACCCATGCTAATGAGCTCCAGGATTTTCTCTACTTTCTCTTCTATTAATTTTAGTGTCTGAATTTATTTTGAGGTCTTTGATCCACATAGACTTAAGTTTTGTGAATTTTCATAAGTATGGGTCTATTTCCATTCTTTTATGTGTTGACATTCAGTTAGACCAGCACCATTTGTTGAAGATGTTTTCCTTTTTCTATTGTATGGTTTTGGCTTCTTTGTCAGAAATTAAGGGACCATCGGTATGTGGGTTTATTTCTGGGTTGTCAGTTCTTCAATTTCATTGATCCACAGGTCTGTTTCTATGCCAGTACCATGCTGTTCTTATTAGTATTGCTCTGTAGTACAGCTTGAAATCTGGGATGGTAATAACTCCAGATGCTCTATAATTGTACATGATTAATTTATGTATTCTGGGTTTTTTGGTTTTCCATATGTAGTTGAGATTGTCTTTCCAGGTCTGTAAAGAATTGTGTTGGTATTTTGATAGGAATTTAATTGAATCTGTATGTTGCTTTTGGTAAGATGGACAATTTTATTATGTTGATCCTACCTATCCATAAGTAAGGGAGATCATTACATTTTCTGATAACTTCTTCAATTTCTTTCTTCAGGGACTTGAATTTCTTGTTTTGCAGGTTTTTCACTTGCCTGGTTAGAGTTACTATCAAGTATTTTATATTATTTGTGGTTATTGTGAAGGGTGTTGATTCTCTAATTTCTTTCTCAGTTCATTTATGTTTTGTGTAAAGAAAGGCTACTGATTTTTTAAATTAATTTTGTATCCAATCACCTTGCTAAAGGAGTTTATCAGCTGTAGGAGTTCACTGGTGGGATTTTTGGAGTCACTTATGTATACTATCATATCATCTGTGAATAAGGATACTTTGACTTCTTACTTTCCAATTTGTATCCCCTTGATCTCTTTTAGCTGTCTTATTGCTCTAGCAAGAAGTTCAAGTACTATGTTAAATATATACAGAGAGTGGGAAGCCTTACCTTGTCCCTGACTTCAGAGGAATTTCTTTAAGTTTCTCTGCATTTAGTTTGATGTTAGCTATTCATTTACTTTTTAAGGACATCTAGTATCTTCATGAGGTGGCTTTAAGGTCTTTTTTGTGCTTCAGCTATGTTGGAATATTCAGATTTTGCTATAGTAGAATAACTAGGCTCTAGTGGTGCCATATTGTCCTTGCTCTTGTTGGTTGTGTTCTTGTACTGGTGTCTATTCATCTGGGTTTGGGTAGTTATAAGGTTAGGTGCCAATTTCTGACATTATCTTTGATGGATGGATATTTATCCTTGGTTTGTGTTTCCTAACTAGTCTTCTGGCCTGACTGGCTTATGATTCTGGTGACCTGCTAGCCCTCAGGTACAGTACGGTGTCTCTGCAGGGGTTTTAGTAGCCCGTGTAACCTCTGGGATTTCGGGTGCCAGCATTGAACCTGTGTTCAGGATACTGTCACGGCTGATGGTAGAGCAGGGGGCTTCTGCTGGAGTTGTGGGCAGTGCTCTGGTAATGATGGGAAAGGATGCTGTTGGCAGAGCTTGCCAGGCTCTGAGGACGCCTCACATGTCTATGTGAGGTCTGCTCTGTGTCTCCAGTATAGGTAGCCTCCAGAAGAACAGTTGGCTTATATATGGGTTGTGGACCAATAAGGAAACCGAATTCATTTTTTAAATTTTGTTTTATTTTTTCTTTTATTTTCCCTTTCTTTTTTTTTTTTAAGAGAGAGAGGATGTGACATAGAACATGAAGTTGGATGGGTAGGGAGTTTGAGAGAATCTGGAGGGAAATATTATAAAAATATATTATTAAAATTATAAGTTAAAAAAGAGAAAAATGAATTCATCTGGAATCCGATATTATACCTGATGACAAACATCACAAAAAGTACTTCTTCAGGGGAAAAATGGAGTTACCTTAAGTGTTCTGGCCTGCTTTTTAATTTCTTCCACTTTTATTCCATTTGGACCACATATATTAAATAATACTGTTCATATGCCCAACTGTTTGTGTTGTGCACACTCTTTATACAATTATTTGCATAGACAAACCTAGAAATTTGCTTTTCCAGTACTCTGGGTTCCCCACCGTCATACTAAGCTGAAAAACAGAGTTAAATATTACTGTCTTCTTTTATATATAACCTGTTCTTCAGATGGCTAGCCCAGTCTTAGAAAAAAATTCAGTGATTTCTTTCAGTAATTTAATCAGCTGTTGAAAGTCCTGACAGCTCTCAAGACTATTGAATTGTTTAGGCCCTCATTTCAACTTGAATTTTAGAAGAGATATGCTACAGTTCCCACAATTTACAGTATTCAGATATTTTTTCATGAGAAGCTATTTTGTTTGGGAATTTTAGTTACAGAATAATTATTTCTAAACCATAGTAACTCTCTTCACTGTTGTTAATGGACCAAAAATCATGTTTTGAAGAAACGTGGATAACTTAAATTTCTCAATTAAAAGAATTTTAAACTTTATAATGTGTTACCACATAATTATTTCCTCTTTCATTCTTTCCCTCCCCACAATTCCTTTCCCTTAAAATTGCCCCATGTTACCTATCCACATACAGTAGGATCAATGACTAAGATATAAATTAATGAAATCTAGTTTACAATTATTGAAAAATATGCAGATGCATTTATGTCAAAGTCTATCAATCTTTACACAGATCTGGAAGACCATTTATATAGAGAAAGTGAGAGTTGATGTACTGTTTCCTCATCTTAGAGTAATAAATTGGCTTTTATATAATACAGCTCATCTGGGGTTTTGTTTGTGTGTGTTTGTGAGCAGTAACTTCTCTAACTGGAAGTCTCTAATGTAAAAATGAACTTAATGCCCAAATATAGGAATCTGTCTTAAATGACTAAGAAAATATTTTTAAAAAATAGCAGTCAATTTTATCACAAAATATCCTTTAAAATTTCATAAACAGAAAAATAGGGTGACATCATGATAATGGATAGTGTTATTCCTAATGAAATTCATCATCTTTAAAGAGCTTTAGGAACACATGGGAAGTGTTGTTTATAGAGCAAAGGAAAACAATGAAAAGTCCTTTAAATAATTTCATATATGCTTTTAAAACCCAATCGTTTCCCCATCTTCCCAATAGTATGGTTAACAGGTGACTTAAATGGACAATTAATTGCTTGCAACAGAATAAGCTGAGAAATTGTTTACACTTCAATCAATAGTCAATCAAGGAAAACATATTGTGGGCTTCCTGTAAAAAAAAAAATGAATCAGTTCCTTTTTAGGAGCTCATGTACTGTAATCACATGTCTGTGAACATTAAACAGTGATTCCTACTTGTGGTGATGTGTGTCATTTGTTTGTTCTTTGTACATTCTAGAATCAACACAGAATCTAAGACAGACTAGATAAGTGTACTACCAACTAAACTCTATACTAGCCCTTTCCCTAGTTTTTTAAAACAGAAAGAGGAAATCTTAAGATACAACTTTACATTTTTAATAAGCAGCAAAAGATGTAATACATAAAACCCAGAAACTAATAAAAGTAAAATATAAAGACATGTTTTGTTTAACACCTGTAGAATAAATTAATTTAATTATTTACCAATATTTATATTATTAGTTAATTGGTCGATGGTGTTAATCCTTAACCCACCATTATAAATGAACACAAACAGACACCTTATGGATTTTAATAAGCCTTGGCCTGGATTTTTCAATCTTATGCCACCTAAGCTAGCCCTTACTTCTATTCTCCAATATATGATACCATATATTGATACAACCCTTGGGCTGTTATCACCCACTCTATGCTGATGTTACAGGCCACATGGAATGACGTTCTTTTCTTTAACCCATGGCCTGTGTCCTCTTTCCTGCTTTTCTGGCTTCTTTTTTTTTTTTTTTTTTTTTTTCTGGAGACTTACCTTCTTCTGGAGGCTTCTTCTACCTATCATTCTCTCTGCTTAAAAAGTCCTACCACCTTAGTCCCACCTACCTCTGTCTTTCTCTCAGGCCACTGCATTTATTTAACCAATCAGAGGCAAGCAAGCTAACACAGCATTTCTGGGAGCAGGTTAATTAACATTTAGAATGCATAACATCTCCCCATCAATTCCCTCCCATTGTATAATAAAAATGGTTATTTATTTATTTATTTATTTATTTGTTATTTCTTAAAGTTACATCTCAATCACAGTCCCCTCTTTATTTCCCCCTCTGCTCCAACCCACCTACCCTCTTCCCCCTCAACCCCCCATCCATTTCCTTTTTTTTTAAGTTTAAGGTATATCCTTTTCCCCCCAACAGCTCCCCTTTTCATTCCAATAAGTGGCTCTTTCTCTTATAACAGCAAATACAATACAAAACAACAGAAATAATTAGGCCACAATTATGAGAATTATAGGGCTTAGCATACATTCCCAATGTCCAGTCCATATGCATTTGGCAACTGACTTTAACATTCTACTATCCAACCATCTCATGAGTTTAAAGTTCTATATCCAACTCAGCTTCCATCCTAACTTGCATCACAATTTTAAAAACATCTTCTTAGATCCAGAACACCCTCTTAATTCCTAAACAACTCAAAATTTAACTATGAGACTCTAGCTATCTAGTCTTCACCCACCTCAGAGACCTGAGAGGGATACCTATATCTGGTTATACAGAAAGTACAGGGCCAGCAGCTTCCAAAATTAAGAAATGACATACCAGTGGCTTCCAGGTCAGTTCCCAATTTCTCTCCATACATTAGAGCATCAATTTTCAGCCATTTGGCCCTATTTCTCTGACAGACATTGATTGTAAAGCAGGAATTATGAAGGACTTGCCTACCCTGTCTTGGCAGAGCTAGGCTGTCAACTTACCTGCTTCCAAGTTGTTTCCTTTTTGGACAGCATTCTGTCTACAGTTGAAGCAAGGGATTTTTCTTGCCATGTGACAGGCTTGCCACTAATTCAACCATCTCCAGTTGGGGATTCTTTTTTTTTTTTTTTTTTTTTTTTTTTTGGTTTTTCGAGACAGGGTTTCTTTGTGTAACAGCTCTGGCTGTCCTGGACTCACTTTGTGGACCAGGCTGGCCTCGAACTCACAGAGATCCGCCTGCCTCTACCTCCCAAGTGCTGGGATTAAAGGCATGCGCCACCACCGCCCGGCACAGTTGGGGATTCTTTGATGCTCACCTTCTACTTGGAGTAGAATAGGGGGTGCTGTCAGAAGCTGACATGGGTCAGTATCAAAAAAATTGTTAAGTTAAGAAAACATCTTTAAATGCCAAATTCTACAAATCTCTTGAGGTTTTTGAAGACTACCTATCTATATCCTTATATTTGGATAAGCAAATGTTGCTTGTTTCTTAGCAACTTGATTTCTGATTAACTTAGAAAATAACTGTGATAGACTGCCCTAGTACCTAACAAAATGACATGCTTGAATGACTATTAGTTTGCATTTCTTAATTATCCTAAACAGTTTATGACAGTTGCTAACCAAAGACCAAAACTTCACATTTCATTTTTAAGTGTTACCCTGATACAATACCTTAAAAATTGTTAACTTTAAGTTTATATCAATATATAAAAATCAATACCAATGTGGCCAAATGTAATTTTATTAACATACTTAACCATTTTTTTTCCATTCTTATTTGGGCTCCAAACAAGTTTACTATGTACCAAATCAGTAGGAAGTCATTTTAGGAGAGTGATGTCCCCTCTCCAGAAGGTGGGGTGGGTGATTTTTCCCCTGTCTTTGGTCATTTGATGGCTTATGGATACTTGTTGTTATTTAGGGGGAGAGATTACAAACTTCTAAATGGTCTTGTTAAATAGGTTTTGGGGGTTAGATCCAGGGATTTCTGTGGTAGATTTAGTGTTAGCATATAATAGCATAGGGAACTTGGAATAAGGATGGACATTAAGATAAAAGACTTACTTCTGAAGTGACATGTCCTTGGGAACTCACCAAAGACCAGGACCTCTTTGATCTTAGGGCTAGGGGCAGGACATGCCCCCTGAGGTGCCCGCCCTCCTGAGGTCTTCTATCATTTTACAGCTCTCTTCAAAAAGCATCTTAGTGACATGCCCTGAGGCACCTGCCCAATTCTGCAGCCCCTTGTGACTTCATGCCCCTCTGCAATTTTTTTTTTTTTTGAAAAAGACTGAGCCCAGGGACATAATGGAAAATTACACAAAACTTCTGCAGAGAGGTGAAGATATATAAGGTAGGATTAACATGGACAGTGGGCAGGCTCTCTCTCCTGTTCCTGACTCACTCAACAACATTTTCCTCAAACAGGTGTCGGAAAAACATGCATCACAATCTCACTGGAAAGTTTACCCTCTGATATTGACCCATTTCAGGTCTGGAGAGGAGACAATTCTCCCTAAGATTCAGGAGTGCTTATTCATGGAGCTCAGGGACTTCAGGCCTTTACAGGCCATAAGCATCTGAATTGGTTAGCCACCTGGGAAACTTTCATATGTTAATTGTTCTTAAGACCACAAAGGTGACAACAAAATTCAGAGACTGTAAGAGACTTTAAAACTGAAAAATTGTATGAAGGAAGACCAGCCATCCATCAAGACACACGCACAGAGGAAAAATTCTTTTGAGTAACCTTAGGTTAATGTTAAATGTTTGTATTATAGGTACTAAGAAGTTTTAGGTGCTAGGTTTCAGAGTCAGGTTTGAGTTTACGATTTAGGAATTGGTAATTATTAATTATTAGTAAATATATATGTATGATAAATAAAAATTTACCGTTACAGATTTCTCTCTTTTTCTTTTCTGTATCCTTTCGCTCCTATGTAGGGATGAAAAGACTTGAGAAAAAAATGGGATATAGACATAATATAGGAAGGATAAAGAAAAAATGACAGATTAGGGAGGGGCGATGGCGGCAGGTCCAGCTTGGTGGCAGCTCGCTGGCAAGGTGAGCAGAGGCTGAGGGCTCCAAAACGAAGAGGCCAGAAGCCAGGGGGCCCACGGCTGTATTCTGGAAAGCCCAGACATATCAGACATGGAGTTGGGCCCTCTCAGACTCCTTAGGGACCTCAAGAGTCCACAGAATCTGTGTCTGGGCACAGAGAACCATACCACCAGAGCCAGGTTCAGCCAGAGCAGGCTGAACACTCAGTGTGCAACATAGAAAGCTCTGACTTGGGGGCAGTGAAACAATCCTGGGCCATTCCTCATTACACAGGAATAGGCTGCACCAGCTCACAGTGCTTCAGGCAATTAGAAGCACAGTGACCCTGAGATCCCCCTGTAAGCAGCAACAGATTTCCAAGCAATTCGACTGCTACACCAAAGTGCCCCCTGTAGATCCAAGCCCAGAAGAAAATGGGAGCAGACAGCTAAAAACATCCAAATGACCAGAGGTCCAAGAAAAAACAGAAATCAAGGAAATATGACTCCAACAACGCAAAACTATCCTAGTTCATTGAATTCTGATGACCTCACTCAGCAGAAACACATGAAAACGATGACAGTTCTACATTATGGAAAGTGATAGAGTCCCTTCAAGAAGAACTTAAATCTATGAAGCAATTCAAAGAAGCCACAATTTCACAAGAGAAAACAATGGATAATACCATTAGAGAGCTCCAAACCAAGGTGGCTCAACTTGAACGGGAAAAGGACAGGGCAATGAAAGATTTCTTTGTATATTGATAAAAATTAAGATTATATTTGGCTAAATCGGTATTGATAAAGATCAATTTTGTACATTGATACAAAAATGATAATTTTTAAGTCATATAGTAAAAACAGTAAGACAAATATAAAACAATTGAGAAAACCATATATAAAAGTTGCACACATAATGTTTAGCCTATTTGAATCAGACAATTTTGTAGAAGAAAAAAATATCCTTATATCTTGATGTGTCTAAAGTTCTGAATCAAAATATTTTCTATCATATCTTATATTTATAAACCTAAAGATTTTATTTAGATTCAAAAATATCCCTTTAAATCCTAAACAATTCAAGTTTAATTGAAATTTTATATATATTATGCCTTCAACCCCACCAAAGACATAAGAGGGAATAAAGTTATTACGTGAGTGAGTAGGAAACACAGAAGAGCAGCTTTCAAAAAAAAAATGACAGGTTGCTGCCTAGACAGTCCTAAATATTTCTCCATACCATTGTAGCATCTTCTCAGCCTTTTGGCCAATCATATCTCACAGACTAAATTGTGCAGCAGGAAATAAGAAGGATTTTCTCATTCTGTCTCTGCAGAATCAGGCCATTGACTTACCTGCATTTAAGCTCTGGTCCATCACTGGACTGTTTATACACTGTTGAGAGAGAAGGTGTGTTTTAACTCCCAGTAGGAGTCATCTGCTGATGGAGATTTTTTTTTTTTTGCAAGCAAATATGTCTTTAATGAATAGTGTGAATGAACCATACATGCTCAGAGCATATGGGGCTAGATGGCTGGATGGGACTAGGTTAAGACAGAATATGCAGAACACATTTGAGGTAGCCCCTATAGCCTCCTTTTTAAAAAATATTTATTTATTACTTCAGGTTATGTCTCCATCACAGTGTCCTCTTTTTGCCCCTCACAGTCACACCCTCCCACCATCTACCCCCTATCCCTTCCATCCCACTCCTCTGGAGTGGAGTGTCCCTACATAACACTCCCCCACCCCAGTTCAGCCATCATATGAGGGCCAAGAGCCTCCTTATACACTGGGGGCCTACAAGGCAGCACCACCAGGGCAAAGTGTCTCATTGATAGGAAACAAAATCTATGTTCCTGTTCCCCTTAGTGCATTGGTTTTAGTATAATTATTCTGTACTCTATGGCTAAAATCAGATTTTTTTGATGCTCATCGTCTCCTTCCAAGTCAAATGGGAGCTATAAGGAGCTGACTGTCTTAAATCAAACAATTCTAAAATAATTAAAAAAAATTTATAAATGTCATTTCCTTTATGACTCTGAGGATTTTGAAAAAAAAATCTATTGATTTATTTTTAAATCTATTATCTATCTATAACAGGAAAACCACTTACTATCTGTTTAACCTAGTAAGCCTATTTTGTGATAAATGAAGACTAGTATTTTACAAGACCATGAGCTGGACTGGCCTGGCCAGCCATCAATTTATATTACCCAATCTCCTGAATAGTTTGCTACAACAATGCATAGAAGGTTGGAAGTAAACCTTTACTTTTAAATGAATTGTATAGGCACAATATCTCATAGAAGAGTGTTTTGTACATATATGTGTATTAAAATATAAATTTCTATACTAATGAATCAGAAATTAACTGTATTTTTGTATCAATATACAAAGTTCTATAGCATTTTGTCAAAAGATATCCCTTATTTTGAGAATAACAATAGTTTTTAGTTTCCAAGCAGATTCAATAATGTACACTTATATCTTATCATTCTTATATTATATAGCCATATCCCCTCTTTTTTCTTTTCAAATCTTCTTCCCCTATATAAGAGAGAAAGGATAAAGAAAAGAAAAAGAGAGAAGTCCCTGAGTCTATTCTTCTCTACTTTGCATAACCGTACCATTCACCAACTTTTAACCAATCCCCCTAAACAACATCTATGACTTGTCAAATGACCAAAAAATCATCCACCCCACCTTTTGGGAATGGGACATCACTTTCTTAAAATTGCTTCCTGCTGATTTGAGCAAGAAACCTATTTGGGAGCCCAAATAAAATGGAAAAAATGCTTAAGCAAGTTAATACTAACATTTGTTGTTCCTTCTCTATGTGCTCAGTAATTTGAATGTCCTGAGCAGTTTGTAGTACAAAGTTAAACTCTGGGTGGTAAAGTTCAGAGCTTTACTGAAATCCTGGCTGGAACAGTCTGTGAGGCTGGACCATATTAGCAAGCCATTTTGAGTTTTTCTGGATGCAGATTTTTGAGGAAACAGTTATTGAGGCAGCCTGTGAGGCCGGATCATCTGGGCTACTTGTCTTCTTTGGTGTCTGGTCCCTTTGTTCTTAAAATATATAATTTCTCACAAGTAATATATAGCTCTGCAACTAGAAAAATGCCTGACACATGTAGAATTCACAGATCAATTAAGGAAAACTTTCTGCTCTTTGTTTGAACAGAAGAAAGATATTTGTAAGTCTCAACTCATGCCTTATGAAAGGATGGCATGTAATAAGTCATGTGGCTTCTATGTATTAGCCAATAAGATTTTATAAATAAATATATATATATTTATAAATAAAAAATATGTATCTTTGTAGCTTGGACTATCTTGACTTGCTCTGTAGAGCTCTATAGATTAGATTGGCCTTGAACATACAAAAAACCTCTTTTTTCCTTATCTCCTAAGTTTTGGGATCAAATATGAATTTAAATAATTAAATTACCTTTATTAAACATTAAACATCTAATTATATATATATTAGCCAGTCTGAGCTGTTCCCACATAGTGGAATCAGCAAATATGTTACCTGTTTGTTCTTTTGTTTGTAGCCAAGGACAGTAGAAGGCATTTCCAGTCTAGTCTGATTTCTATCAGTTTGGATGTAAGACTTTTTCATTCCTGTTCACATAAAGAAAAATTCTCTCACAAAATGACATAGCTTTTGACCTCCATTTGAAGTCATTATAGCTATAAGTTTATTAAAATTTGCTGTCCATAGGTCTGTTTTATTTTGATTCCCATAAAGAGGATAAATAAAATCATCATTATTATTACTGTCTCAATTATTATTACATATATAAAGGCTACATATAGTCTTTTTTAAATTGAAAATTCAGCATAAGACTGTATGGAGTTTAAGCATTCTCCTCTACAGTTGACATAAATCTATTGATTGAGACAGGTTTATCTGTGTATCTCTTGCTATTTGTTGTTTAGCTTGGCCTCAAACTATATTTTTTCTTTCCTTTTCTCTTTTCCTTGGAGATTTAATTTCTATGTGGATATATCTATCCTTATTGTGACATGGTTTCTCTTTGTAGCTTGGACTGTCTTGATTTGCTCTGTAGATCTCTGTAGATTAGATTGGCTTCGAGCACACAAGAAACCTCTTTTTTCCTTATCTCCCAAGTTTTGGGATAAAAATATAAATTTAAATAATTAAATTATCTTTATTAAACAATAGTTTTAAATAACACATTTTATAATACTCTGAGTTACATTTCTCCCATGGGAGCTCCATTCTTGAGGAGATTGCTTGAGACTAGCATGCCATGCTATTTTATGTAATTGTTTGCGGTGGGATGCATGAAGCTTACATGTTCCTCCCCCAGCCTAATTCTCGGTCTTTTCATTGACTAATAGAATTCCTCTCTCTCCCTCTCTCTCTCTAAGGTTTTTTTGAGACAGGATTTTTCTGTGTATCCTTGTTCTGTCCTGGACTCAGTTTGTAGACCAGGCTGGCCTTGAACTCATAGAGATCCTGCCTACCTCTTCCTCCCAAGTGCTGAGATTAAAAGCATGCATCACTACGCCCAAAGATTAACATATCTCTTAGGGGCAAAATGTCTCTTGAAACCAGTTCTCCCCTGGGAGCCCCACACCTAAGGAAGTCTTCTTAGCTTGTCACCCTTTTCTCTTTATATAAATTTAATATTAATGTGTATTTATGCATTAGATCAGTAAGGACATTATTATTCCTAAGCAAAAACTTATATAATTCCTTCAAGGGAAAATGTGTCATTTTTAATTCTACACTGTCTTTAGCAAGCCAACTTATCACAGGAGTCCCATCCTGTTCATTGTTTAGACTAGGTTGGTCTAGAATTCAGAGATCAACCTGTTTCTTCCTCCAGTGTGATGGGATTAAGGGTGTGTGTAATTACTGCCCTGCTCAAATATTTCACTAAATCACAGATAATAGGAACTCTGTAACCCAGAGAGCAACTCTGAATTGCAATGACAATTCCAAATCTGTCCAAAATCCTCAAAAATTTCTCATATTTTAGCAATGCCAAACCAAAAAATATCCTTTCTACCTCCTGATATAGGGAAAATCAAAGGCATCTAAACAAAAATCAAGCAAAGAAACAAGAAAATTCCAAAAGCCTTGGTCTAACCATGTCATCCATGCTGCCATTAAATCTCTGTTCATCATTCTATGGAATCTAGTTTTGGCTGCATTTTGTTTGTGTGGTTGTCCTAGTTATCTCTGATAAGCACCTAGTAGCCAGGGAACTCTGAGCTCCAGCTGCTATGAATTTTGTATTATGTATTGGGAAGGAATTGTCTCCTTCCCCCAATGACCTTGTTGGTAATTTGCATTCCATCTATAAATTCTTTTCTCTAAGCCTGCCTTAATCCCATCTTTCTCAAAAAGAATACACTGAACCACAATTGTCAGTGCAAAAATCATTTGTATTCCAAGAGAAACAAACTCAAATGGAATCCAAATGTATTGTGACATTTTGAATTCCTACATTTTAATCTTGGTGAATAATTCCACTCCCAAGCTCTGTATAGAAGACTGCCAATTTTTTAGTACATGAGGACAGACTTAGCTCTACACTTTTGCTGCAAGGCTTCTGTTAATGGAGCCACACCTATGAAATGTATTTGGGTTCAGTTTCCTGATCTTTGGCTAGGAAACCACCTATTACCTGGCCCTTGATGGGCTGTAAGCATAGATTCTAATTGCCCTGATTGGGTGCCATTTGCGGAAATAATTAATTTAATTATTTACCAGTATTTAAATTATTGTTAATGGGTTGGCAGTGTCAATCCTTAACCTGCCATTACAAATTAGCACGCACAAACACCTTATGAATTTTAACAAGCCTTGGCCTGAAATGAACAGTACTAGCCCATCTAAACTAGGTTATAATTATATACCCAAATAAAGTCCCACATAATATACATAGTCCCCTGAACTGTTATTCCTCACTGTATGTCAATGTTCCAGGCCAAATGGAATGATGTTCTTTTCTTTAAACCATGTATGGGTCCTCCTTCCTGCTTTCTTCTTCTTCTTCCTCTTCTTCTTCTTCTTCTTCTTCTTCTTCTTCTTCTTCTTCTTCTTCTTCATTTTCTTGATACTTCTTCTACCTTTCCTACCCATCAACCTATCTTTTTCAGAAGTCCAAGCACCTTAGTCCTGCCTACCTCTGTCTCTGCCTGTTCTCAGCCCTCAGCATTTATTTGACCTATAAGAGACAAGGAAGGTAACACAGCATTAATTGACATACAGCAAACAAGCTTCTGGGAGCAGATTAATTAACATTTACAATACATAACATCACCTCATCAAACATCAGGCATTTTCATTAATGAATATGATTCAGAGCATGGATATGAACTCACTTGAACAAGGAAAAATATAATGTGCCTCTTCCTATAAAAGGATAACTCAAAATAAAACTGAAATACCATGTCTATGATGTGAAAATGTCAGTGCAATAATTTTTTTGGGTTGAAAGGGGGAGCTTTTGGGGAGAAAAAAAGATATACCTTTAACTTAAACAAGAAGGAAGCAGGTGGGGGGTGTGAGGGGGAAGAGGGTGGGAGGGTGGGGCCAGAGGGGAGAGTAGGGAGGGTATTGTAATTGAGATGTAACTTGAAGAAATAAAAATATTTTTAAAAATATAGGAAAGATAGTGTACACATATGGGTTATTATTTTTTATATTATTTACTTTATTTAATTTTACTGTACTTAAAATCTCTTCCTCCCTTCCAAACTTTGGCTCTTCTAACCCTTCCCCCAACATTATGTGGGATAGAAAGAAGGTTAGAGTGGGACTGAGGTCTCTTTGAGCTACTTCCTGCTGATTAGGGTCCTCAGGTTCTTCTCAGGGAATACCAGTCTCAGTAGTCACAATATCTAGAAGTTCAGCAAACCAGCCAACCAGGAAATAGCAGCAGGAAGAACCAGTAGCAGGGAGAACAGCAACCTCTTCCTTCTTTTAGTGCCCCCTTTCTCCTCCAGGATCTGCTTTTCCTTTCCTCTCTCAAGTATTGTGAGTTATACTTGCTCAGCTGGCTAAGCCACATCCCTGCTAGACCAGGAGGCAGTTAATACTTTACAATTGTGGTCTTAAATCAAGCAACCTCACACCAGGGATTAGAGAAACATTCTCATAACTATTTTTTAAAGAAAACTCTTACCACAGGACAATGACTAAAGAAGACATCATATGGCATCATTTGTTCTTTGTACACACATGCAAACTCACATATGTGCAACTACATATGTATCCAAAGAAACTAATATGTATATATATGTATATACATATATATATATACATATATATACCAATCATACAAAGAAATACTCTAAAAACAATATCAAGGAAAGGAAAGTAATTTTATTTTTCTGTCAAATTTTATCAACTAATATTGTATCCACACAGTAGCTAAAAAAAGTAATCCAAATGAAAACTAGATACAGTAAAACAGCATGTTTGCTAATGTTAGTGTCAGGAGACATGGTGAACGGAAAAAAGTGCATTGGATGGCTAAAGTCATTAAGTTTCCTTGACAATATTTGATTGTTAAAAGTACTTTCTGTATTGTTTGAATGGCATCATCAAGAAATATGTATGTATGCTTGTAATGAGACATAACATGTATATTTTGTCAAAAGTATTCTGTTCGTGTCTTTTAGTGAACACAGAATTGAGTAAAAACAGAATATCCTATGCGACACAAATTATTCTATATAAGTAAATATATACAGTTGTCTCTAGTGTCTTGATATTATTAAATTAACACCAAGTTTTTCTTGATTTAGTTACAAGCATGAAGATGTGTGCTATCTTGTGTAATGTTTGATCTCTTCAATTTTTCTAAATCTATTAGATATATACATATTCATCATATACACAAAGGAAGATACTGTTTTATTACCATAAAAAGTATCACTTTTAAAAGAAAAATAGTATTGATAATTATAGAAAGACTGGAGATCATTGGATTTATAAAACATCCCATATCACTAACATTTTATACAGGCATACTATCAATGTTTCCTACCTATTGCAACTAATTAATTAAACAAATTACTTTATTTGCAGCATAGAATAGAAGCAAATAATTCTCATTAACCTGTTTCTGGCTTATTTTTAATTTATTTTAGGATTAAGGTTTATAGGTTCATTCATGTTCCTGCATTTAACAATATATACTTTTCCCAAAAGACAGAATTGTATTTCACTGTCTAAAACATTTTCTTTATTCAATTATATCCTATGGACATTTGTGTTTTCTCTCTCTTGCATATTATGAATCAAGAAACATTGGACAGGAGACTCCAAATATTTCTTGGAATTATTAATTTTAATTATGTTGGATCATTAATCGGTCTATGACAACAGCAGTCATTTATTTAAGTGATATTAGTAAGTGGAAGACACTCTATATTGATTATACTGTTTTACATTCACACTGGCAGTATGCAAGGGTTCAAGTTTCTTCACATCTTTGTCCATATAATATCTTATAATGTATACAATATCCTGCAATAACTAAATTTGCATTTTCATCATGATCAGTGGTATTGAAAATCTATTTTCATAATTTCGCCCACATATATATATATATATATATATATTATCTGGAGAAATATTATTCAAGCCAAATGACCTAGTTTAAATATTTTCTCTTGTGATTTGTTCCTTCTCTATTTTATTTTGCTTTTGCATATAGCAGTCTCATATTGTGTAAATTACTTTTCAGATATATGACTTTTATAATGTATTCCCCAGGTAGAATGTTATCATTTTATATGTGATGCAAATTTTTCTGTGTTGATATCCTTTATTTTGATGTATACACATTTGTTAAATTTTCATTTTGTTGCCTGTACTTTTGCTATCATATGCAACAAGTTTATGCTTGGACTGCAGGCTCAATTCTTTGACTTTGAAACAGGTTGCAATATGCAATATTGTAAGACTGATTCATAGGTATTTTTAGACATATCTGACCTGATGTTGTAGGCTGGACACTCGTGAAATAAAACTAATGTTATGAAAATATGTTCATATGCTTCCTTCTAATAATTTATCCTCTTAGATTAAATATTTATTTTTGAAAAGCTTTGAGTATTGTGTAACTTAAAGATCTAACTACATTTTTTACAAGTAGATAGATATCAAGTTCTGAAGGATAATTTATTATAAATTTATTCTTTCTTTGTTATATACGTTCATCATCTGTGTTGAAGTAAATTTACTCAGTATGTGTGAATTAGTTACTGTATTATCATTTCTGTTTCCTCAGCTTACATACAGATAACAACACTGTAAATTATTACTGTTTCATAATCATTTTGGAAGATAGGAATGATGGCATCTCCAAATATTTAAAATTGCCGACATCCCCACAGTTATTGGCGATATTTAAGACTGCTTGAGACCTTTGAGGTTTTGGTCCCATGTACACTTTTGGATATTTTTCTTTCCCAAAATTCTATTATATAATTTGTAGAAAATAAAATTATCAAAATAACGTGCTAACATTACTAGCATACACTAAATGCATGACATCATAATCTGTGAAGATATCTGTTCACTTTCAGGTACCCTGGTTTTGTTTTTATAGAGTACTACATGTAGCTCATGATAACTTCAAAGTTGCTATCGACCTGCATCAACATTACAGGTGTTTGTCTCCAAGAACATTTTTAACATTTCTTAAACAGCATTACATACTTTACATTTGCTAGCCTTCCACTATCTTTGTTGTGTATAAGCAAGCACGTAATTTATGTTGAAGATGTATTAATGTTAACATAAATATAATTACTTCCTTAATTCCTTACAGAGATGTTTAATTTTTCTTGTATGAAATACAAATTATTTATGTTGCTTTTGTACCTTTTCATATTACTAAAAAAATTGCTTCTAACAGCTTTGGACCAAGATTTTGTCATCTTATAAATATTCAATCCTGACAGGTTTTCAAGAAAATATAATTTTTTTCTTAACAGTTAGATTCGTTTTATTTCTTTTTTTCTTATATAACACTATGGTTGGGACCGTTGGTGCTATTTTTAATGTAAGAGGAGATATGGGAATTTTAGCATTCCCTCATTCTTAAAAGTTTCTGTCTTTGCATCATTATGTATGATATTAGCTGAGGGACTTTTACATGAAGATTATATTGAATAAAGAATAGTCTTTCTACACTTGTTCAGCTGTTAGCTTTTCTCCCAAAATATTTGAATCTACTGATGCTTTCCATATTTCTATTGAGAGAATGATGCTTTTTTATGGTATACCCTGCTAATAAATTTTACTGAATTGATTTCTTTTTCTGTATTTAGCAATCATTGGATCTTAGGAATAAAACCATTGCAGCCATGTTATATCATCTATTTACTGTGCTACAGTTTGGTTTTGCTTACAGTTTTTCGAGAATATTCTTCACAAAGGTAGTATTTTATTTTTTTCTACAATTATTTGGACTACAACTTTATTTTCTTGCATGACTTTTGTCTGGCTTTGGCATTAGTGTATATTAGTATTGATTAAATTTGCTTTTGGCATGTTTTGATTTTTATCTCTAGGTATGTTCTAAGACTTAGTTTTTATGTGAAGAAACAGCAACTTCCTGGGCTACCCCGAGGACCATTTGTGAACACTAGTACAGAAAAAGAGTTCTACTCATCCAATTCAATTTTTGTGACTTTCCAGTGTTAGAGAATGAGAACTCTCAGCAGAGGCTCCTGAACAGTTATCTGCATGCTACTATGCACAATCCCCATCATGGAAACAAATGAGGCTGTTAAGTTTAGCAGGAGAACAGGAGCAGGTCAATGCTCAAATACCAGTACCTGGTCGTGGCTTTCATTTCAGATTACAGTGAAATAAATGATTGTCAGTTTCTGGCTCCTTAAAAAGTGAAAGAATGAAAACTATTCCACCCATTTCATTAAAATCTTAACATCTCTCCAGCCTCATCCTTTTATTTAATTTAAGCTTATACAGAATATATTTTCCTCAGTTATTATTATTTAAAATCTTAATGTAATGAACTCCATTTTATGATACTAGAACATTATTCAGTGTGTTTTGTTACTACAGGCTACATATAGAGAGAGACTGCAAACTGACAACAATTCCCTTTGCACTCTGCAATGGATTTAAGCTTGTACTATCCTGCATAAAAGACAGAGAAAGTGTTTACATAAGTCTCACTGTTTCATTTCATCTTCCTCATGACTATAAACAAAAATGACATGTCAAAACAATACTATGAAATTTGAAAATATTAACAGGAAGTTTACCTTCTACAGATACAGTGTAATAAAAATAGCAAGCACAGCCCATAAAAGCACCTGACTATAAATATAGCTTAAAAATATACTTCCTATTCACACCATCTTTCACAAAGCACCATTTAGAGGTTTATATTCTTGAGAATTAAAATAAAACTGAAAATTCAAAGATTATAAGACTAATCTCTGATCTAAATGGCCATGTTTTTCCTGAACAACTCTAGCTGCATTCATACATTTTTAGTGTTCCCATCATAATACAGTATGCATTTATACCTAACCATATATCAAAAAGACAGGCCTATCTTAAATTTATTCACATTTTATATAAATTTCAATTTGTATTACACTACCTAAAAATGTATATAATGAAATATTATATTATTGTTAGGTTAGAGTTGAAAGTGTCTTCAAAAGTGTTCTCAAATGCTTTTTGATTTCTTTAGTTTTCTGTCCAAATTAACCTCAACATTAAGCTTCGAGGGTATCTCAAATATAGAATGTGATCTTCCACAGATGACTACACTTTAGTAGCCTGAAGGCAGGGGGTGACAAGGTAGAAGTCTGAAGATGGTAGAGATTTCAAGAATAGAGTTGTAAAGAATATTAAAAGAATTGGTTGGAAATCAAATACAATGAAGTCTGAAAAGTTCCTCCTAGGTCAGAATCATGTCTGGTGAGGAAAATCTTGTTTTCAGAATATAGCCTCCTCTAAAGTTTGTTCCTTTTGGTTTTCTGCTTTGGATAATGTATCCTCAAATCAATATAGTCATTACTGACTCCAGTGAGAGCACTCAGGTTCTATAATGGGACTGAAAGCACAATTTGTACAGTTTATCAAGGGAGGGGGATCTAACAGGGAGGACATAAGTAGAAAATTAACACTGAAACTGTTTGTGAATGACAGAGAAAGACTGGGACATTATCCCAGGAAATTATGCCCATCTGTTCCTTCATCCTTTATCTCACTAGGTAAAAGGATTCAAGGCTTTTAAGCTACTATCACATGGCCAGGTCCCATACTCTCTGGTTCTGGACTTTTCATCTGTGACCATCCAACCCCCAACCCTCTTCACATATCGTGCATTCTTCTTACATCCTTCTTGCATTCTTTCCTTCATTAAGGATTTGTTATTGAGACATGTCAACTCCTGACAGCACCTCCTATTCTACTCCACGTAGGGGATGAGCATTGAAGAATCTCCATTTGGAGATGGTTGCATTAGTGGCAAGCTTGTCACTGGATAAGAAAAATCCCTTGCTTCAATTGTAGACAGAATGCTGTCTGAAAAGGACAAAACTTGGAAGCAGGTAAGTCAACAGCCTAGCACTGCCAAGACAGGGTAGGAAAGTCCTTCATAATTCCTGCTTTACAATTAGTGTCTGTGAGAGATACTGGCCCAAGAGGCTGAAGATAGATGCTGTAATGTATGGAGAGAAATGGGGTACTGTCTAGGCAGCCAGTTGTCTTTCATTTCTTAGTTTTGGAAGCTGCTAGCTCAGCGATTCCTGTATAATCAATATATTTATCCTTCTCTGGTCTCTGATGTGGTTGAAGACTAGATAGTTATAGTCTCACAGTTACATTTTAAGTTGTTTAGTAATTAAAAGGATGTTCTAGGTCTAAGAAGGTGTCTTTAAGATGGTAATGCAAGTTAGGATGGAAACTGAGTTACATATAGTACTTTAAATTCATGGAGAGAATTAAATAATAGAATGTTAATATTAATTTACAAATATGTATGGACTAGGCATTGGGAATGTATGTTATACCTTATAATTTTCATAATTGTGGTCTAATTGTTCAAAAAAAGAATTATGTATTCTGGGAGGAGGGGGGAGGGTGGGAGGGTGGGCAGGGAAGGATGGTAGGAAAGGGACTGTGATGGAGATGTAACTTGAAGTAATAAATAAACATTAAAAAAACTAAAATGAAAAAAAAGAAAAGAAGATAGTTTAATGAACAGTCAGTTCCATCTTTTAGCTTACATTATCTTAAGTTGGTTTTAAATAAAATTTAATTTCCTCAAATAAAAATTGACACATATTTTCTCATGACTTTACCATTTCTCAACATTGATATTTCTTCATAATCAGTTAGCAACACATGTTATTATTGACCCTAAATATGAAAACCTAGCAGTACAAGCTTCTTGGAACCTAAGAGGTTGACCCTATTGAGGACTCCTAGTAATAGAAGATGGAGGTTGCTGGGGTCCATGCCCAGTACTCTTGGGGGAGGGGATGAGCTGGCGGAGAATCAACCAGATTCCAGGAGTCCAGTAAGTGGCAAAAGCAAACTCATTTATTTTTTTTTTTAAATGGAGTTCCCTTTATAACCTCTACCCAGAGTCCCATTGGCTCCAGAACTGCAGGCTAGTGCTTCTCTTCCTCATTGGCTAGTGTCTCATTATTAGGTGTAGTGTTATCAGTCTCCAGGCAGGACTCAGGCTGGCAATGTTCAGGCATGACCCAGCAAGTCTCTCAGGTCAGCTGCATGGGGAAGCCCAGTCACTCATGCACTATTAAGCAGCAGGCCTTGTTTCTGCTCAATGGCAGACCTTGTTCCTCCTACAGATGTTGTTGTTGAAGCAGGGGGGTTGTGGGATTGGAGGAGTGAGGGGAGAGAGGGAGCCAACATCTTTATTACAAACATTGAAGAGGTGAAGACAGGCAGATAGTTCCAGGACAGGGAAGGTTACATGTAAGACCTTGTCTCAAAAGTAAATAAATAAAACATCAAAGATATACAATTGCCCCATTCTTGCAAGTTAATCCAAATTAGTTTGCGAAGCTCCTGGGTAGAAACATTTTTTAATACTGTTTATTTATTCATTAAATTTACATCTTCATCAGAGTCTTTTCCTTTCACTCCTCCTGGGCTCACCCTCTTAACCTCCTATTCTCTCTCCCCCTTTTCATACCTAACTTACTCCTCTGGTGTGCGGTTCCCTACTTATCAGCCCCTTCAGTTCAGCAGCCAAATGAGAGCTAAAAGCTTCCTCTTGCACTGGGGGCCTACATGGCAGCTCCACTGGGGCAAAGTATCCCACTAACAAGTAACAAAGTCTATGTTTCTGTTCCTTTCAGTCTGTTGGCTGAGGGATGGTTATTCTGTACTATATGGCTAACATCCAGTTATAATGTGCATCTTTCTGGGTCTGGATGAGCTTTTCTAGTTCCATCCATTTGGCAGCAAATTGCATGATTTCCTTGTTTCTGATGACTGAACAGTATTTCATTGTGAAAATACACACAGCTTATTTATCCATTCATCATTTGAGGGGCAACTGGGTTGTTTCCAGTTTCTAGCTATTACAAATAAAACTGTTATGAACATAGTTGAAGAGATGTTCTTGTGGGTGGGTGAGGAATCGTTTGGATGTATACACAGGAGTGATATCGCTGGGTCTTGAGGAAGAGCTATTCCATGTTTTCTAAGATATAGCCAGACTGATTTCCATAGTGGTTGCATAAGCTTGCACTCCTACCAGCAATGGAGGATTGCTCCCCTTTCTCCACAACCTTGCCAGCATGTGTTGTCATTTCAGTTTTTAATCTTAACCATTCTGACAGGTGTTAGATGGAATATCAGAGTCCTTTTGTGTTGCATTTTTTGTTATGATTAAGGATGTTGAGCATTTCTTCAAGTGTCTCTCAGCCACTAAGATTCCTATTTTGGGAATTTTCAGTTTATATCTGTATCCAATTTTTGATTTGGTTTCTTGATGTTTAATTTCTTGAGTTCTTTATAAATTTTGGATATTAGCCCTCTGTCAAATGTGGGATTTGTAAAGATGTTTTCCCAATCTGTATGTTGCTGTTTTGTTCTAATGACAGTGTTCTTTGCTTTAAAAAAGCCTTTCAATTTCATGGTCTTACAGTAGCCTGAGAAATTGGTACTCTGTTCTCAAAAATGATGGTTTCCAATTGTCCAACATCATGACTTTGGCACTAGATACTTCCTGTTGACCAAGAACAATTGCTATCCAAGGAGTTCATCCATCCAAGGATGTTTTCTAGCACGCTGTATATGACAGTTTCCTGCTGGCAAAACATCATGAGCTCTTCCATCAGGTTGTTTTTCTTTTCTTTTTTTCTTGTTTTTGCCATTGTAATTTTTTTATAATTTATTTTTTATTTCTTCAAGTTACATCTCAATCACAATCCCCTCCCTACTCCCCACTTTAGTCCCACCCTTCCACCCTCTTCCCCCTCAATGCCCCCATCCTCTACCCTTTTTTTTTTAGTTTAAGGTATATCTCCCCCCCCACCACAGCTCCCCCTTTCAGTCCAACAAATGCTTCTTTCTCTTATAATAATAAATACAATACAATACAACAGAAATAAATAGGCCACAATTATGAGAGTCGTATGGCTTAGCATATATTCCCAATGTCCAGTCCATGTGTATTTGGCACCTGACTTTAACATTCTATTGCCCCTCTCATGAGTCTTTTTTTCAGCAGGGGACAAACTACCCCCAAATCCCATACTTGGGGCCAAACAAAAAACACATTCATTCAACATAACTATCTTTTAAAAGAAATCAGAAATCCCACCACAAGCTGTAACCAGCTATCTTCTCTGATGGAAGTAGAAACCTTGTAGCCGGCATAGTTTTCACAGGCTTTCTGCATGCATTCTGTGGTTCTTTAACTTGTGGTTTTGCTGAACTCCTCACAATAGGAGTAGGATTGTCTCTCACTTTTTTGTTTGTTCCTGGGACATTTTTTTCTCTGATTAATTTCCCACTTCAAGCCTTGATATGAGGTATTGTGCCTAGTCTTATTACCTCTTGTTATGTTGAGATTAGTTGATATATCTGGGAGGCCTACTCTTTTCTGAAGGCAAAAAAGGATGAATAGGTCTAGGACAGGGGGTGGTGGTTGGGACGACTGGGAGGACAGTACAGGAGGGATGAGAGGCTGCACTTGGGATATATTGTATGAGAGAATAATAAATAAATAAAATAAAAGTAATATAAATGGAGACAGTATTTATAATTGTAATACATTAATTTAACTTTCTTTTATAATTTGATAAATTGAACCTTAGAAACACCACACACACACACACACACACATATAACCAAACAATACATGTTCTTCACAGGTTTTTTTTTAAATACACAACAAATAAATTATTTCAAACCAGAGTTCAACAACACAACTATGACAATATCTCACTCCATATTAAAACATACTTAAAAAACTCAGCTACTTATGGTTTAGATATGTTACAACTATGTTGCTGACGGACAAGTGACTCAAATAGATGTTAAAATATTGAGTAGCATAAACTAATTTGATAAACTGGTTAATAAAGTGGCAAGAGGAACAAAAGATCAGATTGTAATCCTTCTAAGGGACCATAAAACGGCTGTGTTGTCTTCTCAGGTCATAAGTAGAAATGTGATCTTTAATATCTTCAAATAAAGAGCAAACTCACTTTACTCATTGTGAAAACAGTTATATCAGATTATCAGAATAACAATTATCAGATGTTTATCCTTGCATTTCAGATGATAGTTGATGTTTGTTCTCATTTTCAAAAATATCCACCCATTTCTAATCAACTTGATTCCTAATGTTATGAAATACTATTTTTTTCTTCTTTCACTCTCAAAGCAAGCTCATAAATTTACGATTGCAACTCATTGTAAGGATATTGTGGAGAAATCTCTTAATACATATTCTCCATTTCTTAACATTTGTAAAAGAAATAAGCATGTCCCTATCAACAAAGTTTGGTATATTCAGTTCAAGAATATAAATTTAAGACATTATTTCCTTGCATTTTGATTTATAATTCCTAAAAGATTATCTTTTGATATGTGTTTAACATTAAAATAGTCTCAAAGAAATAAAAAAGTAACTATAAAACTATACAATGTATACATAATGAAAACGTAAACCTTTAAAAACTAAAGGAATTCTGTCATATGAAACAATGTGGATGAAAAGAAAATTGGTTGATGTACATGGAAGGCCTCTCCTTTTCTGAAGAGAAGGGAAGAGGGGTGGGCGGTGGTGAAGGGAGGGAGAGGGAGGACTGGGCAGAGAGGAGAGAGGGGATCAGTGTGTAAGTAAACAAACTGATTAATAAAAAAGAAAATATTATAATAAGGGAAAGAGTCATGTTCAGAAAGACAAATAGCATGTAATCTTATTCCCTTATGGAATCATAGAGTATAGCAGAGCTTTGTGGTAATTTCGTAGAGCTAGGAGTAAGGAAAATGGGAAAGGTTTGTTGAAATGTACAAAGTTTAAGGACAGATAACTGGGTTCAACTGTATGACATGACAAACTTCCTCTGAACAAGCATAGTAACTGAGGTGTTTTTTATTCCTATTTTTAAAATGAAGAAAGCAAAGCAAGGAGTAAGTTCAGGCAATATGCTCTATATTCAAGACTTTCAGAACTGGTTTTCAAAGTGAGGAGTGGAAATAAAGCATCCTGCTCACTTCAAACTTCATGAAAAAAAACCACATTTAGCCTTTATTAAGGATATTGCATGTTTCTATTACTTTGCCCGAATATATGCTTAATTCTACATTGTCAGCTCAAATTTTAATAATTTCATTAAATATTACAATTAAGGGTAATCCACTCTGGGAGAGTGGGATAGGTGTGTGGGTGGGTGATATTAGGAGGCATGGACCAGGGGGTTGGACTGTGATGCAGATGTAAACTGAAATGGTAAAGAAAGATTAAAAAATAAACAAAATGATATAAGTTTTTGCTTATTTGATGTAGCAATGAATAACATTATATATATTTTTATAATTTATTTTTGTTTCTTCAAGTTACATCTCAATCATAATCCCCTCCCTACTCCCCCCTCCAGTCCCACCCTTCCACCCTCCTCCACTTCAACCCCCCAACCTCTACCTTTTTTTTAATTTAAGGTATATCTTTTCCCCCCAACAGCTCCCCCTTTCAGTCCAACAAATGGTTCTTTTTCTTATAACAATAAATACAATACAAAACAACAGAAACAAATAGGCCACAATTATGAGAGTTATATGGCTTAGCATACCTTCCCAATGTTCAGTCCATATGTATTTGGCACCTGACTTTAACATCTTGCTATCTAACCATCTCCATGAGTTTAAAGTTCTATATCTAACTCAGCTTTCATACTAACTTGCATCACAATTTTAAAAACATCTTCTTAGATCCAGAACACCCTCTTGATTCCTAAACAACTCAAAATTTAACTATGAGACTAGCTATCTATTCTTCAACAACCTCAGAGACCTGAGAGGGATAAATATATCTAATTATATAGGAAGTGTCGGGCCCTCAGCTTCCAAAACTAAGAAATGACATACCAGTGGCTGTCTGGACAGTTCCCATTTTCTCTCCATACATTACAGCATCAATCTTCAGCTGTTTGGCCCCGTTTCTCTGACAGACATTGATTGTAGAGCAGGAATTATGAAGGACTTGCCTACCCTGTCTTGGCAGAGCTAGGCTGTCGACTTACCTGCTTCCAAATTTTGTCCTTTTTGGACAGCATTCTGTCTACAGTTGAAGCAAGGGGTTTTTCTTGCCAAGAGATAAGCTTGCCACTAATTCAACCATCTCATACTGGAGATTCTTCTATGTTCACCTTCTACTTGAAGTAGAATAGGGGGTGCTGTCAGGAGCTGACATGTCTCGATATCAAAAAATCTTAATTTAAGAAAACATCTTTAAATGCCATATTCTGCAGATCTCTTGAGGTTTTTGAAGATGCCCTATCTCTTATATTTAGATAAGCAAATGTTGCTTGTTTCTTAGCAACTTGATTTCTGATTAGCTTAGAAAATAACTGTGATAGACTCTCATAGTAACTAACAAAATGATCATTGTATATTAATGCAAAATTAAGATTGTATTGGACTACATTGGTATTGAACTTTGTATATTGATACGGAATTAAGATTATATTTGGACACAATGGTATTGACCCTTTTATATTGATGCAAAATTAAGATTATATTGGGCTACATAGGTATTGATCTTTGTATATTGATACAAAAGTAAGATTATATATTTGGACACATTGGTATTGATCTTTGTATAGTAATACAAAATTAAGGGTAACACTTCTTAAAGGTGTTGTACCTAGTAATGCTTAAAAATGAAATGTGAAGTTTTGGCCTTTTGCTACCAACCATCATAAACTGTTCAGGATAATTAAGAAATGCAAACTAATAGTCATGCAAACATTATATTTTTATGCAGTTCCCAATACCCTTTGGATACATGCATATGCATTATACTTGAAATGGAGCTAGCTATCCTACTTAAAAGTCATGCTAAATTTTAAAATGCTTTGTATATCAAAATTTGTCTACAGACAAAAGATTTAACTTTATTCTTCAAACATACTTTCCTTTTAATAAAATAAATTCTTTATGTATATACATTATGAATTATTTTCACCACATTTCCTGATATATTTACATTTGTAGCAACTACTTTATGATAAAAAAAGACATTCTGGAGAGGAGAGAACAGCAATAAATTCTCTCCAATACAAAGAATGCATTAATGTGCCATTTAAATGCCTTATCAACATTCTATGCTTTGGCACTAGGCCAATTGTTGTCTGCTAGATGCCCAAAGATAGAAAGGCCGTGTTAGTTTTCCCTTTTGAGTTTTGCTTTTATTTTTATTTATTTATTTTTGTTGTTGTAGGCTGGAATGATAATACATGCTTTCAAGGAATTTGATAGCTCATTAAACAGAGACTGTTCTTGTAAATCAGAGTCAGAATGCCTTGCTTATAAAATCCTTTGAGTCATAGATATATTACACTCTTAGGACATTTGCTTTGGGCTGATATACTCCTTTCTTTCCCAATGAAAATGTAAAACACAATCTTAGTGTAAAGCCATGATTCCATTCTATTTAAATAGAGAGATTAGATGAATATTTGTTTTTAAAATACACAGAAAATAAATGTTGAATGTGATGTGCTTATCAGATAAAATTTAAAGCCCTGTAATGTGATTGATACCTGTGTCATTTATTATCAGCAATTTGAACACAGTAAAGCAGTTCTTCTGAAGATAACTTCAATATTTTATGTATCTTCTGACTATTACCATGTTTATCAATTCACCTTTGAAATTTTATTTTTAGCCACATTTATTATTGGTAAGAAAAAAGACAACAAATATTTCCATGAACAATCCTAGAAATGAAAAAAATGACCATAATTATCACATTTTAATGTTATTAATGTGACTGGTACTTCAAGAGATTTAGAAAAACATGTTCTCTTCTTCATAATATGACTATATCCATATGATCACTAGAAGTGCTAGAGATTGAAGAGTTTGTTGAAATGAAGGTTCCATTAACAGTCTCTGAGCCGTGTTGAGTTGTCCATTCTTTACCTTTGCATCTCATATACTATAGGAATCCTCCTCTAGTTCACTCACACATTACTACTCATGGCTCAGGGACATGGAAGAGAGTACCAGTTTAAGATTGCACCTGTGCATGAGCTTAGGGTGTAAAAGGTTTTTACATGAGAAATTCCAGGCAAGTATACTTGGCTGATGCATTGTTCTTTTAAAATCAGCTTAAACATACAGTCTGAATACACAATTGGGTGGCAGTCTTAAGTCTTAGGTGATCACAGACATATTATTAGCTCTGACTTTGAGGTTCAGCAAAAGTTCTAGTCTCTTAAAAAATAAGAGATGGTTTTATCATAATATTGCATTACCACAGAACAGGATACCAAATATACAGATTTGATTTTGTTCCTTTGGAGAAACCTCTTCAATATATAAACACTCCTAAAGTGCTGATTTCTAGACTGAAAAGTGTTATTCAAGTTTATTTTTTAATCTATCAAACAGCCATTTATGATTTTGTGAAATGTTTAGTAAAGGATTTGGCTATTTTTTTTGACTCCCAACAACCCATTTTTTTATTGACTTACAGAAACTGATTTTATTATATGAGTGCCTCTCCTTTGTTAGGCATATCTTTGGTTAAAAAAAAAAAAGCCATTCTATACCGTTCCTTTACAATCTAATACCTAATAATCAGATAATTCATTAATGAAAGATATTCTGATATTGTTGCTTGGTGCTGATTTCTGTCTGACTCTCCCATTATTGCAAGAGTGTAAAGAAGCTCCCTCATGCATATTGAAATAGCTATATGATTTTAGCCAATATATTTAGTCAATGAGCTATACGAAGGGACATTTCACTCGTATTATGAATCTGAGTATTAAAGTTTATATTATTTGTATAATGAAAATGCAGTAACTTCAGAATCAATTGTTCAATAAATACTGCTGTATTAATGGTAATTTTGTAGGAGGAAATGATTGAAGGTACACTTTAGTTAATAGAACCTCCTACATTCCATAATCTTCCTGCCACCTCTATTACTTTGCTTCTCCTTCTAATTTATCCTTCCCATACTCATAGCTTTTTAGAAAATCAGTTCTTAATATAACATTGTGATTTAAATGAATAACTGGAACATTATTTTCTTAGCTACCCTGCAGAAAGTATCACTTCTTAATTATCTTAACTATGGGGGCAATTGACCAGTTTTTTATACCTCAGCTATGCATATATCTTTAGGTAAAAAATGTTGCATGTATCTTATGTGTGTGAAAACTTTTATATACAGAGTTCAAATGTGATAAACTTTAATTTAACTCTATTGGTTACTGAGGAATTACCCACTCAAATACCACTTTCTTTAGATATGTTTAATATAAAAAGTAAAAAGAGTCTAAAATTAAATATATATGTATTATCTTTTAAATTTTATTTCCCTAGAAACAAATATGGAGTATTATCTTAAGGTTTGAAAAAATAAAATTCACAACAATAAAATAATGTCAAATTTCTGAAATGACAAGAAATCCCTAATAATGAAAATTTCAACCTGTTATTTAATGAAAGCAACTTATTTTCACATGATATATTCCATAAATTAATATGGAAATTCCCTCCCCACAACTGCTCCAAGATTCTCCCCACTTTACCACTCATTAAATTCTATAATCTCTCTTCAGAAAAAAAAATCAATCAAACAAACAAAAAACAGAATAAAAAAAGAAAAAATATATACACATATACATATGCATAAAATGCATAAGTACATAAAATTAGAGACTGTACTATACAAGCAATAGAGCAGCAAGACAAAAAAATGTTCAAAGAACACAAAAGGACACAAATTCTCTTCAAAAATACCGTCATGTTTCTTGTGAACTGACCATCTATGGCTAGGCATGGGGAGGACTCTTCTACTTGAGGTTAATATACTCAGTGAGATTGTAGTAGATAAAACTAATTTTTCCTTTGCAAGTAGCTGTCGAATTGGAAAAGCTTCTCGGTTAGAGATGCAAGCCCATATCCATTTCCCTTCTTGAGATGGGGGCCTTATCTGGCTTAAATTTGTGTGGACCTGGTGACTTCTCCACAGTTCTTTGACTTTGAGTTTATATGTGAGTCAGTTGTGTTCTATCTAGAAGGCACTGTTTACTTGGTATTTTCCATTCCTATTGGCTTTTATTATCTTTCCACCTCTTCTTTCTTATATCTCCTTGAGACCAGAGGGAAGGGGTTTGATGAAGACATTCTACTTAGGAATGAATGTTCCAGAGGATGGAGTAATCCAAAAATATATTATTCCCTGTACATTGCAAAGTGGTGGGACAATGTATTAGCTCCCATCTACTGAAAGAAGAAATTTCTCTGATATCAAAGTGAGACAACCTGTTTTAATACTATTATCATAAATTCATGCTAAAAGGTGTAAAGCTATCTGATCTTATAGCAATATTTAAAATATAAATAAAATTTAATCAATCCTCATGGATTAAATAAAGTGTTTTATTTTAATTCTGACATATTTTTATCTTCACATTTAGGTTTTTTTTCTCACTTTCTGGACTATTTCCTGTTCCTTAAGCTCCTAAGCATAGTTCTTTTACTCATTTTCCTATCTGCTCTTCTTACAAATAAATATGTGACCTAAAAAAGACTGTTTAATATTTATAGAAATATTTTTTTCTTATCAGTTGTCACTATGCATTTTGTGATTATGTTGACATAGTAAAACACAAAAAAGAATTCAGGGTGGCATGGTCTACCGACTGTATGATGGCTTGGGTGCAAAAGAAAGAAGAATTGGTGTTGTAAGTGGGTCCAAAGGGTAAGTTTCCAACAGCTTAACTGCTTTCTTGTTAGGAAAGGGAAATAGAATAGATTGTTAGGGATTCGTGGTGGGATATGAATGGAGGACCAAGTGTGGATTGGTACGAAAGAGGGGGCAAGGAAAAAATATGGGAGAGACAGTCAAAATTAGGAGAAATTTGAGGGATTGTATGGAAACCTAATAAAATAAAAGTACATACATATATGAAGGGGATCTAAAGGAAACCACCAAATAACTGGGGAGACAGAAATCTAGCTGACTCTCCTTTTTTGCCAAATAAAGCTTCAAATAACAGAACTGGTTTACATATAATCAAGTTTTGGGCCAGAGGGGTCCTATGAGAATCCCCAAACATTATAGGCTGTTGCTAAGACTAAAGGTGTCTCTTTACAAACTGGCAGCAAGGCTCCATTGTTGAAGACAACACCTACACAACCATTGACCGTGAAGAAGTCGAGCTGGTGCCTTGACTAGTGCATTCTAGAGTCATCTATGCAATAGGACACTCAACAAGCTACCAAAAGAAAAAGGCAAACAGCAAGCTAACCACTAACGTGTTTATGTATAATGCTGTCCTCCATGAAATGTATGCTAAGGCAATGGTGGCACAAAGATTGTGGGGGCAACTAACAACTATCTGCTTTGGATTAAAGCCCACACCATGAGATTGAGCCCGTACCCCGACACTGCTTGGATAACGAGTATCCAGAAAGGAGATAGTCCAGAGGCCTAAGGTAAAACCAAATACTACTGTTCTAAAGTAAATAAACAAATGTAGCAATAAAAGAACTTCTTAAGACATTCTAATATAGTCATAGGTCAGTGCTATCAGCTGAGAAACTTTCCAGTGCAGATGAGAGCACATACAGAGACCCACAGCCAAGCAATATTTGGAGTGTGAGAGCATGGGACCATCACCCCTTCATGGAATATCTCTATCAAATCTCCTCCTTGAGAGCTCAGGGTACACCATGGAAGAGGAGACACAAAGAGGAAAAGCGCCAGGGGCCATGTGAAAAGGATAAGAGCCAGAGGATATAGAGGACATCAAGAATACAAGGATCTCTAAGTCATTTGAACAAATATCAATTGAACTCACAGAGACTGAAACAGCAAGCACTGGACCTGCAAGGGTTTCCACCAGGTCCTTTGCATGTTTCACGACTTCCAGCAGGTCCGGTTTAGCGTTTTTATGGGATTCCTGAGTGTGAAAACAAGTAGATCTCTGATTCTTGTGCCTTGCACTTGGCTCCTTTGATTTTGTTTGTTTTGTCTAACTCTGATCTGTATGATTTTGTTTTATCTCATTATATTTTAATCTATTACTATACATTAGAACACTGCTTTGCAGTGAGAAACATAAAGGGAGTGAATTCAAATTGGGAGTGGAGGTAGGGAGACATTGGGAGAGGTAATCACAATATATTATGTGAGAAAAACATCTATTTTCAATAAACGTAAAAAAAATGAAGAAAGAAAGAAAAAGCCCTCAAGTATCATGATGATAATTTCACTATAAAGAAGTACAGCTTAAAAAGAAAACAAAGAAAAAAGAAATGTTCTAGCATCATCTCCCGTTGTATCCTAAGTACCAAGCTAAGTAAAGCTTCCATTCTCAGATCACATTGTATCTAATTGAGTATACGCTGTCACAAAAAGTGTAATGAATCCAAAATGTCATGTTCTCAATTGACTAAGATGTATATACATACTCACTTGACATAAACAGAATTAGAATTGCGAACCAGTTCCTTCATTTGTTATTTCAGTAACCACTTTGAGTAATCCTATCACATGTAAACAGACAACTGATTTATCCAAAATTGTCCAGCAACTCCTGTTAAAGTCACTGTAAATGATACTGTGAATCTCTTTCAACTAGTCTGACGGTTTGAAAAGGAAGATAACACATCATAAACAACCAATCTGAAAATATGTATTGCAAAAGGACCATAATAGGATTGCAACATGCTCTGTTCATTTTACTTATCAGCTTTCTGCATGTGGACGATTTAAAATCCTTGTTAAAAGAGTCAGGAGATTTATTTATAGTTTTTGCTTACTAGAAATATCACACTTTGTGTTCTGGCAGGTTTAAATATGAAATATGTTAAAATATGTCTGCTTTTTGAGCCAAGGTTTTAAAAAAGTGACACAAAGTAAGAAAATATTTGAACTTAAGATTGTGACTATTTTCCGGAGATAAGAACTGACATTGATAACAGAATATTTATGATGGTGGTGTAATGCACCAGTTCCCTATGCTTTTGCTGTTTCTCTAGGTATGAGACATCACACTGAGTTTTATATGCTGACTGATATTCAAGGTGAATAGTTATTTTCAGAGTATATTATTTTGACACTAAATAAAACCAAATAGTTCTGGTTTAATGTTATAATCAATATGTAGATGATAAGAAATTCATAATAAAATTTTACATATTTAATTTAATGTGTACAGAGACTTCTACAATAAAAGCATATGTTGCATATATGTGAAAAGAGTTATAATCATTCTAGCACAAATAACATTTGTATTTGAAAAGATTCAATTTCATAGGCTAGCATTGGTAAATTATAAAATATTTCCCAACTGTCCAAAGCAGAAGTAAACTACTTGCCTCAAATTCATTGCAAATAAAGGTATTATTGTCATTAATTCTTGCCTAATGGTTATTCAGATGTTGATAAATAATATATCATTTCTAAATAATATCACCAATTATTAAGTAACTAAACACATCATTGTAGCAGATACTTGTTCTAAATTCAGTTTTAAACATTTTTCTTTATTTTAAATTGAGAATTACATACATAAATATATTTTCTTCCCTGATTTCCCATCCTCTAGTTTCTCCCCTATATATTCCACAGTAATTTTCCTCTCAACTTATAAGTACTCTCATTACTTTCTACCTGTTTATAACTCTAATGATGCAATAGTGCTCTCTCTATGAGTATGAGTATAGTATCCAATACTGGAGTATGGAGAACATTTCAGATTAAATCTTACTTTTTATTTCCCATAATCCATTAATTAGCACTAGTTTCTCAACTGGCAATGGGAATTCATTGAACCATGCTGATACTCCCTGGAAATTTGGCTTTACTAATAGCCTCTTCACAACCGAGAGAAAAGTCATTTCCTTAACTCGGAACTATTAGTGTACACAAATGTCAACTTCCATCTTAAGCCCAACATCTTCTGCCTTAGAGGGGAAAAAAGCCTTAAAAGAACCAGGCCCTGAGGATCTCTGAAGTTCTCATTTAGTTTAATACCAACAATCAATAAAAGAAAAATAGATATTACATGAAAAATGTATGTAATGGACAATGTGAAAACAAGATAAAACAAATGGGAGACATTTTATAAATCTATCCTATAAAAAATGCTGATGTATTAATTAATAAATAAAATAATTCATGATTAAAGGTAGATCCATGTTTATATAGATATTATACAGATTGCACTAGAAAAAAAATGAAAGTGTAGAAATTTTACTATGCCATACAGAAAAGGAATGAAAAAACAGAGACCAATTCCCAATATGAAAATAATTCACTCCACATTATCATTATACCTTATAAGACAAATGTAGAGTTCTTAAGAGATAGTAAGAAATACTGAATTTATGAAACCATGAAAGTGCTAGTGTTAGTGAGCACTAACCTAAAGTAAAAATGAATATATCTAAATAAAGTATTCAATTAATTGCAAGAAAGAATATCAAGAACTAATTACTGCAGTGTGGAATAAGTCAGTGCTTAACATATACACTGTAGAGCAGGAATTATGAAGGACTTACATACCCTGATGGGGCCAAACTGCTGAAGATTGATGATGTAATGTATGGAGAGAAAATGGGAACTCTCCAGGCAGCCACTGGTATGGCATTTCTTAGTTTTGGAAGCTGTGGGCCCTGCACTTCCTATATAATCAGATATATTTATCCCTCTCAGGTCTCTGAGGTGGTTGAAGAATAGATAGCTAGAGTCTCATAGTTAAATTTTGAGTTGTTTAGGAATCAAGAGGGTGTTCTGGATCTAAGAAGATGTTTTTAAAATTGTGAGGCAAGTTAGTATGAAAGCTGCGTTAGATATAGAACTTTAAACTCATGGAGATGGTTAGATAGTAGAATGTTAAAGTCAGGTGCTAAATACATATGGGCTGGATATTGGGAATGTATGCTAAGTGTCATAATTGTGGCCTATTTATTTCTGTTGTTTTGTATTGTATTTATTGTTATAAGAGAAAGAACCATTTGTTGGACTGAAAGGGGAAGCTGTTGGGGGGGAAAAGATATACCTTAAACTAAAAAAAAAAAGGGGGGTAGAGGATGGGGGGATTGAGGGCGAAGAGGATGGGAGGGTGGGACTGGAGGGGGGAGTAGGGAGGGGATTATGATTGAGATGTAACTTGAAGAAGTAAAAAATAAATTATAAAAAATACATATACGCTGTAACCCTCAAGGAGTGATTTTCAGTAATTATTAATATTTTTGACACTTAGTTATTACTTCAAGTTACATCTCCATTACCGCCCCCTCCCTCCATCCCATACCGGTCCCACCCTCCCACCCTCTACCCCCTCTCCCATCCCTTGCATGCTTCCGGTGTGGGGTGCCTCTGTGTATCAGCCCCGCTCAGTTCGTTAGTCACATGAGGTCAAAGGCTTCTTCTTGCACAGGAACCATACATGGCAATTCCACTAACAATCAAAAACATTCAAATATTTTAAAAGGAGTTGATTATTTTATTATTGAAATTTTATTTTTATTCTGTGCATATGCACTTGGGTGTTTGAGTGCGTGTGGGTGGTATGTACCCTGATGTGAGTGGGGAGTACAGAGGAGAAATAGTGTAAGTGGGATTCTGTTCTTTCCTTCCATATCTTGAGTCCTGAGCACCAACTCAGGTTATCAGACTTGGCAGTAATTGCCTTTAGCTGTTAAGTCACCACAATGCTTTTCTGTAGTTATTTGTTTTTATTGTCATAACTATTATGATATTTTATGTGTTGTGTACAATATTTAGATACATTTGTGTTTTCTGTATTTATCTGTATTGATAAATACAGAGAAATAGTTAGAATAATGATTTTATTTATGATCAAAAGCAATTATTTTTGTGATGCTAAACTTTATTGCAGTTATCTCACCTTGTATATTCCTGAAACCATTGACCATTTTGCTCCTAGCCTGCCATTTTTCTTTAATAACTTTGTTTTAATTGAAAATATTGTGCTTCTCATAAGGCAGAAATTATTTTTGTTTTTTTGTACTCATAATTTCATTTTCATCCTCTTTTTAAAGAAACATTTTGCAATATGCCATATCTACATTGCATATAGTACAGCAGTAGTAATTGACTGCCAATGCTTTTCTTTATATATTGATTTCATGTCTTTTGCATATGTACTCTACAGTTGCATTGTTCTATTACACAATAGTTCCCTTTTCAAATTTTTTTTGGGGGTGGTTATGGTGTGGTTCTTTTCTTTATACTTTATTTTTTTATTTCTTCAAGTTACATCTCAGTCACAATCCCTTCCCTACTCCCCTTCCTGTCCCTCCCTTCCACCCTCTTCCCCCCCAACAGCTACCCCTTTCAGTCCAACAAATGGTTCCTTCTCTTATAACAGTAAATATTTTACAAAACAACAGAAATAAATACACCACAATTATGAGAGTTAAATGGCTTAGCATACATTCCTAATGTCCAGTCCATATGTATTTGGCCCCTGACTTTAACATTCTACTCTCTAACCATCTCCATGAGTTTAAAGTTATATATCTGACTCAGCTTTCAACCAACTTGCATCACAATTTTAAAAACATCTTTTTTAAATAATTTATTTTTTATTTCTTCAAGTTACATCTCAATCACCATCCCCTCCCTACTCACCCCTCCAGTCCCACCCTTCCACCCTCCTCCCCCTCAACCCTCCATCCTCTTCTCCTATTTTTTTTTTTTTTAGTTTAAGTTATTTCTTCCCCCCCCCAACAGCTCTCCCTTTCAGTCCAACAAATGGTTCTTTTAATTATAACTATAAATACAATACAAAACAACATAAATAAATAGGCCACAATTATGAGAGTTATATGGCTTAGCATACATTCCCAATGTCCATTCCATATGTATTTGGCACCTGACTTTAACATTCTACTATCTAACCATCTCCATGGCTTTAAAGTTCTATATCTAACTCAGCTTTCATACTAACTTGCCTCACATGCAAATGTGTCATTTTGTTAGTTACTATGACAGTCTATCACAGTTATACTCTAAGCTACTCAGAAATCAAGTGGCTAAGAGACAAGCAATATTTGCTTATTTAAATATAAGAGATAGATAAGGCATCTTCAAAAACCTCAAGAGATCTGCAGAATATGGCATTCAAAGATGTTTTCTTGGCTGAAAATTTTTTGATATTGAGACATGTCACCTCCTGACAGCACCCCCTATTCTACTCCAAGTAGAAGATGAGCATCAAAGAATCTCCAGTGGGAGATGATTGAATTGGTGGTAAGCCATTCTCTTGGCAAGAAAAACCCCTTGCTTCAACTGTAGACAGACTGCTGTCCAAAAAGGACAAAACTTGGAAGCAGGTAAGTCTACAGCCTAGCTCTGCCAAGACAAGGTAGGTAAGTCCTTCATAATTCCTGCTCTACAATCAATGTCTGTCAGAGAAATGGGTACAAATGGCTGAAGATTGATGCTGTAACATATGGAGAGAAAATGGGAACTGTCCAGGCAGCCACTGGTATGTCATTTCTTAGTTTTGGAAGCTGCAGGCCCTGCACTTCCTATATAATCAGGTATATTTATCCCTCTCAGGTCTCTGAGGTGGTTGAAGAATAGATAGCTAGAGTCTCATAGTTAAATTTTGAGTTGTTTAGGAATCAAGAGGGTGTTCTGGATCTAAGAAGATATTTTTAAAATTGTGAGGCAAGTTACTATAAAAACATCTTCTTATTATCAAGCAGACAAGTATCCAGCTTCTATTTACTCCTGGCTCACTGTTTTAACATCCTTTAAGAATGTTTTCCAATATGTGTCTCCCAATTGGAATAGTGATTCTAAAATATGAGTGCAAGCATACTATCTTATTTTAGACACTTACCCCACCCACACCCATCTCCTGAAAGCTGGAACACTGCCAACTTCTCTGTTGACTAGATCCTTAAGGATTACCTAATTAACACTTAAAGTTGGGTGCTGCTAATTCATGAAAATCCAAACATGTTAAGGGACCAGAGAGATCCCACTGCCCCCTGACTTTTCATCTGAAATACATGTTTATGTAAACAGAAATATTTTCCATATTCACAGTGACTTTTTAAGTATATGAGACTAAAGATTTTGATCTCCATTTTTATACCTGTTTAAATTGTTTTCAATTATTTTATGTCAGGCATCATGTAGCGCTGTGCTTAATATTGATTATAAGTGTGCATTTTTAAGTTGAACACTCATGATTTTTGCTTTAATTATATGAGAGGGCTGTGTTTCCTTGATATTTGTATTCATTCTTTTTAATATAGACTAAAGGTACTAGGTTAAGTTTTTGCTTAGTAATAATGATATCCTTATTGATTTAATGGATAAATACACATAATCTTAAATTTATGTAAAGAAGAAGGGGTCACAAGCCAGTCTCCTTAGGTGTGGGGTTCCCTTTGGAGAACTGATTTCAAGAGGCATTTTGCTCCTAAAAGTTATATGTTAATTTCTGGGTGTGGTGGTGCACACCTTTAATCCCAGCATTTTGGAAGCAGAGTCAGGCTGATCTCTGTGAGATTAAGGCTAGCCTGGTCTACAAAGTGAGTCTAAGACAAGGATACAGAGAGAAATCCTGTGTCAGAGAGAGAGAGAGAGAGAGAGAGAGAGAGACAGAGACAGAGAGAGACAGAGAGAGATATTCTGTTAATCAATGTAAGGAAGCAGAGTTAGGCTTTGGAAGAACATGAAAACTACATGTCTCCCACAGCCAACGGTTAAGAAAAGCAAACATAAAATAACATATCATGATATTCTACACCATTCTCCTTAAGAATGGGGTTTCCATGGGAGAATTGGAACTCAAACTAATACAAAATGGTTTAATTAATGTTATTCTTTAATAAGGGTAATTCAATTATTTAAATTCATACCTTGATCTCAAAACAAGGGAAAACAGGTTCCTTGTGTGTTTGAGGCCAATATAATCTACAGAGCAAATCAAAACAGCCCAAACTACAAAGAGGAACCTTGTCTCAATAAGAATAGATATATCCACATAGAAATTAAATCTCCAAAGAAAGGTGAAAAGGAAAGAAAAAAATATATAAATGTATACCTTTGATCCCAACACATCAGAGACAAAGACAGAGACAGATAGGTTCCTTTTGAGTTTGAGGCCAACTCAATCTATTAAAAGCCAGAACAACACAGAAAAAAACCTGTCTCAATCTATTAAATAGATTTATGTCAACTGTAAAGGAGAATAGCTAAACTCCATACAGTCTTATGCTGAATTTTCAATTTAAAATAGATTATATATGGCATATATATGTAATACTATTACATGCCATCTTTTTATATGGCATGAATTGAAACCTGTAATGGTTTTAAGTTGGGGATATGGTTATGCCTATATGTCTACAGGGAATGAAAAAAATGTGGTTACCAACAAAACTTATAAAGATTAGATCTGACCAGGGAGAACCTCCTATTAGCTGAGGCATGAATGTTTTCACATTGTAAGAGCATTTTATTAACTGTATGTTGTTTATGATATTCCAAACTTTCATCTAGCATGGGTAGAGTTTATGATTAAAACGGACTTAGAAAGTTATTCTATGCCTTTCACTTGCTCAAATTTAGAGCAAAAATTTATTTTCAGGGCCAAGGACTGAATGACAACAACGACAAGACAAATACGCAAGAAGATTCAGCCTAACATACTGCTTCAATCACTGTTTTCTTAAAACTTTGCATGCAAATCATTTTTAAAAAGGTTAGTCCAAAAAGGATTGATCATACAGAGACTGGACAAGAAGAGCAGTAGCTAACTTTCCCAAGAACTGGCCAATATCCCAATTTTAGAGGGTAGCCAAAAACATTTACACTTCCATTCCTAAGAGATGGAATGGAAGTTTTTTGTTGTGTGGTATGTTATGTGTTGTGATTATTTGTTGTTGTCTAGAATGAATGGATATATGTTATATGTTGTGGAAAAATAAGGAGTGGATTCAGGGATTTTCTTCTTTCTGTCACTCTATTCTTTGTTTCTTTTATTATTAAAAACTTAAGATTATTTTGATATATTAATAGATATTGATAGAAAGTTAAGATTACTATGTTTTATATACACTTAAAGATATATTTAGTTTCAAATTTTCAATATTTCTTTTGAAAGATAAATATGTTTTTCTGTTGTCAAAAAATAAATGTCCTGGGGAAGATATTACATGCCAAAAAGGAATACCCTAGAGCCAGGGTTAGGCCAGGTTTCTGTTCTTATCTTTCCAGGAGAATAAAAGCTTCCAACTAAAGAGTCCAGAGACCACTGAACAACTGGAAACTGAAGAAAAAGAGACAAGACATCAAAGAAGACAAAACAAGTAACCCAGAAGATCCAGCCTCATAGACTGCCTCAATAGCTGTTTCCTCCAAAATATGTATCCAGAGCAACTTCAAACAGCTTACTGAGATGGTCCAGCCTCACAGACTGTTCCAGCCAGGACTTCTCCAATAAACCCCTGAACTTTCCTACCCAAAGCTCATCTTCAGATTTAAAACTGCTCAGGACATTCAAATTGCTGAGCACATAGAGACTGGACAACAAATATTACAATTAACTTGTTTAATCATTTTTTCCCATTTTATTGAGCCACCAAACAGGTTTTCTACGTCCCAATTCAGCAGAAAGCATTTTTAAGAGAGCAACATCCCATTCCCAAAAGTGGGGTAGATGATTTTTTGGTCATTTTATTGGTTATAAATGTTGTTTAGGGGGAATTGTTACATTGTTATATGGTCTTGTTAAGCAAGGTATTGGAATTTATGATTAGGAATTTCTTTCTTTTTCTTTATCCTTCTTTCTCTCTTATATAGTGGGAGAAGACTTGAAAAGAAAAAAGAGGGGGACTATGGATATATAGTATAGAATTGATAAATTAATGAATCTACTCCTATAAATCCTTGTTATTAATACAAAATTTAGGTTATAGACATATGAGAATGATAGGAAAAAAGGGTGGATTATTGAATCCACTTCTATAGATCTTTCTTTATTGATACAAAATTAAAGCTATATTTTGATTAGGTATTGTACCTATGTAATTCTTAAAACTGCAATGAGAACTTCTAGTCTTTTTGACAGAAACTATAACAAACTGTTTAAGGATAATTAAGAAACACAAGTTGATAGTCATTCAAACTTGTGATTTTATTAGGATAATTAAGTTAGTTAATCACAGATATTTTCTAAGTTAATCAGATAGACATGCTACATTTGCTTACTCAATGGAGATGCATAGATGGTCTTCAGAAACCTCAAGAGATCTGCAGATTATGGCATTTAAAGATATTTTCATTATTTAAAAAATTCTTTGACATGAGAAGTGTCAGCTCCTGACACTTCCCATTGGACTTGGAAGGAGACCATGAGCATCAAAATTTCTCCATCAGGAAATAATTCCTACTGTGCAGAAATGCCCCTGCTCTCTCAACAGACTATATACAGTCCAAAGATGGACCAAAGCTTCAATGCAGGTAAATCAATGGCCTGATTCTGCAAGGACAGAATGTGCAAATCTTATTTCCTGCTCCACAACAAAGTCTGTGAGATATGCTTGGCCAGAAGGCTGAAGATGATGCTCCAATGTTATAGAAACTGGGGACAGTCTAGGCAGTCAGTTATCTGTCATTTCATAGTTTTGGAAGTTGCTTGCTCTACACTTCCTATCTATTCAGATAAATTTATCCTTCTCAGTTTTCTGATGTGATTGAAGACTACATAGTTATATCCTCACAATAAGTTTTAAGTAGTCTAGGAATTAAAAGGATGTTTTAATGTTAAGATAATTTAGTTAATAATTTAAGTTAGTATGAAAGTTGAATTAGGTATAGATCCTTAAACTTATCAAGAGAGATATGTAATAGAATATATTTCCTATTTTACTAGACAAATACATATGGACTGGACATTGAGAATATATGTCACACCGTTTTAGTTTTCATAATTTTTATTGCATTTAATGTATTTATTGTTATTGTTACTGTATTGTATTTATTGTTGTATTGTTATAAGAAAAGGAGCCTTTTGTTAGACTTAAAGGGGGAGATATTTGGGAATGTCTGATAGGCTGATTTCAATACTGAGATCTGGTTACCGCCCATTCTGAGGCATTCTCTTGACTGGTTAATAAAAATAGCTGATTGTAACTGAACTTTTTAAAGTACTCAATTCTTATTTATTAGTAACAATATTTACTTAAAGAAATATAAACACTTTAACTACTAACCCTATAAATTCCTACAACACCTATGACCTAACCACTAAACTTATTGATAACTATTACAACTATTTTCCTAAACATTTAGAAGGATACAGTCTCTGGGGCAGTTCCTCAGTTTTCAGGAACACAGTCTGTGTGGTAGACCCTTTAAGCATTTAGCAATCCTTTTTCTGGAATATCTCAGATGTAGATTCGTCAGGGTAAATTGGCTATGGCAGTCTCACCTTAAGTAAGGGTTGAGGCTTTCTTCTCTCTAGGAGACCACAGCTGTCTATATGCCAACTTATTTGCCGCTCTGCCTCAGTCTTTAAAGCTGGCTACCGTTTTGTTTAGGCCACTCGGACAGGTCCCCCTCTAGGCAAAACCTGAGCCACAGGGTTTAGTCCTTGGCCTTTTGCTGTCTTGCTGAGGCTTTCTCTGCTCACCAGCTTCTTTCTGCCTCAGAGAGATCTGGCCATCAATTCACCAGTACTTTCTCCATCAGTCCATACAAACTACTTGTTGTCCTTTCTAGTGTGAGGACTTGCTAGCATTGGAGCTCTCTAGCATGGGGGTCCCCCTTGGCTCCATCCACTTGTCCTTAAATAGGATCTCTCCTTGTTCCACCTGTTTCAGCTTTATTTGGGCTCCACCCACTTAGCAGCTGAAAACAATGCCAGGCCAAATACCTTGTTTTTAGTCCATTAAGTCTTTCCTGTTTTTTCACCTGGCTTCAACCTTGTTTTTTAGTTCATTAAGTTTTTTCTGTTTCCTGTTTTTAGTCCACAAGCTGATAAGCTAATTGGTTACAGCCAAGTTGATCTTCATGCCCCGAATTAAGAGACTGTATCAGAAACCCCTATATATTTACTAAATCCCTAATTGATATTAATCTAACTCCCTACAAGCTGATGGCAAATTAGCTGGGCAGAAAGAGTATAGTAAGGCACGGCTTCCTGAGATTAGAACAGGAACCCTGTGTTTTACAGAGAGGATTAATTCATTCCAGCCAGGAGCAGGAAGAAGGAGGACACACACCATGGGTTAGAAAAAAATAACCTCATTCCACATGGCCAGAAACATCAGCATAGCATGGAGAAAAACAGTCCAAGGGGACATATGTAAATATATATATATATTGTCATATTTGGGTAACAGAATTAAGAGCTGGCTTAGGTGGGCCAAGATTGCTCAATTCAGGCCAAGACTTGTAAAATCCATGTGGTGTCTGCATGCTCATTTATAATGGTTGGTTAAAGATTAACAGCTGCCAATCAATAAACAATAATATAAATACTGTTAAACAATTTAATTAATTATCTCTACATCCATCTATAGTAAAGTTAGTTCACTTGCAATTCAGTTAACAGTCAGTACATAATAATGTTTCCAAAGTACAAATTTCATGATGGCAGACCATAGAATCAGTGAATTGCATTAAATTTATAAATTTGAATTAATTTTACTCATTGTGAAACTCAATAATATTATTTTGTTTCCAATATTTCTAATTTTTTTTATGTTTTAAACTTTTTAACCTGGAAATCACACACACACACTCACACACATGCAAACACTCACAAACACACACATCTCACAAACACAGACATATCTGAAAACATTGTAGAATTGTTGCTACCCCATAAGAATAAGACAAATTGCACAATATTTTCTCATTATGTATAAAAACAGTTTACTCCCTTTTTGCAGTTTACTGAACACACAACCACATTCATGGATAGTAGCTGACTTACTCTAGGTGGTGGTTGCTGAAATATAGGTGGCAATAAGATACTTTTAATATTTAAAAATGAAATTATTATATTTAATGCATCATTTTATCATTTCTTTCACCAAAAATCTTTGTAGTATACAATATTGTTGAATAGAATTTTTCACACTCTATTTTTCAAAAATTAAAATCAGTTTTTTTCCAGTCTTGCTATTAGTCAATGCATAATCCCTTGGTGTCACTCTAACAATGATCAAAGGTGTGCCTCTGATGTAGAGACTCTCTAAGAAAGTCACTTTTGTCTCTCCTTTAAAAAGCAACATCTATATCTGATTGTATAGGAAGTGCAGGGCCTGCAGATTCCAAAACTAAAAAATGACATACCAGTGGCTGCCTGGACAGTTCCCATTTTCTCTCCATACATTACAGCATCAATCTTCAGCCATTTGGCCCCATTTCTCTGACAGATATTGGTTGTAGAGCAGGAATTATGAAGGACTTACCTACCCTGTCTTGGCAGAGCTAGGCTGTCGACTTATCTGCTTCCAAGTTTTGTCCTTTTTGGACAGAAGTCTGTCTACAGTTGAAGCAAGGGGTTTTTCTTGCCAAGAGAATGGCTTACCACCAATTCAATCATCTCCCACTGGAGATTCTTCGATGCTCATCTTCTACTTGGAGAAGAATAGGGGGTGCTGTCAGGAGCTGGTCTCTGAGGTGGTTGAAGAATAGATAGCTAGAGTCTCATAGTTATATTTTGAGTTGTTTAGGAATCAAGAGGGAATCAAGAGGGTGTTCTGGATCTAAGAAGATATTTTTAAAATTATGAGGCAAGTTAGTATGAAAGCTGAGTTAGATATAGAACTTTAAACTCATGGATATGGTTAGATAATAGAATGTTAAAGTCAGGTGCCAAATACATATGGACTGGACATTGGGAATGTATGCTAAGCCTTATAACTGTTATAATTGTGGCCTATTTATTTCTGTTGTTTTGTATTGTATTTATAGTTATAAGAAAAAGAACCATTTTTTAGACTGAAAGGGAGAGGTGTTGGGGGGAAAAAAGAAATACCTTAAACTAAAAAAAAAAAAAAAAAGAAGGGAAGAGGATGGGGGGATTGAGGGGGAGGAGGGTGGAAGGGTGGGACTGGAGGGGGGAGTAGGGAGGGGATTTTGATTGAGATGTAACTTGAAGAAATAAAAAATAAATTATTAAAAAAAATGAAAATGAAAAAAAAGCAACATCTATTAAAGCCAAGGAATGTAAACTGAATGTCTGTAATTATCTTTCACTATCTATTTTTTTAAGTAAATGAAATAGAAATATGTATTTATTTTTTTGTCACATATTATCTATTCAGTACACCAGCAAGCTTTTTTTTGTCATTGTACATTTTGTAAGTTAAAAATGGCAATGGTTAATCTTATGATTCTCTTGAGCAGATAGAGAATGACTTTAAGTAAATTTTTGATGAAACATTTTCTAAGGTCTTGTATGTCTAGTGCTCTTATATGCATGCACATGAAGAGCAAATATGAGAGTTCTAGGCTGACTATTGTACCATTGCATCTTATTTACTGAAAAGAACTGATAAGAGTAGTCTGATTTTCAGTTTCACACATAGGCACATAGATTGATAAGGATTTGTGTCTGATGAATGTGTGTGCATGTGTATGTGTGCATTCTGATGCATGTGTGTGTATTCTATTGTGTGTCCATATGTGTGTATTCTGGCATGTGTGCATGTGTGTGTATTCTATTGTGTGTGTGTGTATTCTGGCATGTGTGTGCGTGTGTGTGTGTGTTCTAATGCACATATGTATGTGTGTTTGTGTGTGTGTATGTATCTAGATAACCTTGAGAATATTTTTTTTAATAAGTACTTTTTTGTTTTCAAGTTACATCTCAGTCGCAAACCCTTCCCTATTCCCCCTTCTTGTCCCACCCTTCCACCCTCTTCCCCCCCCCAACAGTTTCTCTTTTCATTCCAACAAATGGTTCTTTCTCTTATAACAGTAAATTCTATACAAAACAGCAGAATTAAATATGCCACATTTATGAGAGTTAAATGGCCCGGTGTACCTTCCCAATGTCCAGTTCATACATATTTGGCCCCTGACTTTAACCTTCTACCTTCTAACCATCTCCATGAGTTTAAAGTTCTATAACTGACTTAGTTTTCATACTAACTTGCATCACTATTATAACCATCTTCTTAGATCTAGAACACCCTCTTGATTCCTAAGCAACTCAAAATTTAGCTATGAGACTCAAGCTGTCTATTCTTCAACCACCTCAGAGAGCTGAGAAGGATAAATATATCTGATTGTATAGGAAGTGCAGGGCCTGCAGCTTCCAATACTACGAAATGACACACCAGTGACTACCTGGACAGTTCCCATTTTCTCTCCATACATTCCCGCATCAGTCTTCAGCCTTTTGGTCCTGTTTCTCTGACAGACATTTATTGTAGAGCAGGGATTGTGAAGGACTAACCTACCCTGTCTTGGCAGAGCTAGGCTGTCGACTTCCCTGCTACCAAGTTTTGTCCTTTTTGGACAGCAGTCTGTCTGCAGTTGAAGCAAGGAGTTTTTACATGTCAAGAGATAGGCTTGCCACTAATTCAACCATCTCACATTGGAGATTCTTCGATGCTTTTCTTCTACTTGGAGTAGAATAGGGGGTGCTGTCAGGAGCTGATATGTCACGATATCAAAAAAAAAATCTTAATTTAAGACCACATCTTTGAATGCCATATTCTGCAGATCTCTTGGGTTTTTTGAAGATGCCCTATCCATCTCTTGTATTTAGATAAGCAAATGTTGCTTGTCTCTTAACAACTTGATTACTGAGTAGCTTAGAGAATATCTGTGATAGACTGTCTTAGTAGCTAACAAAGTGACATGCATGCATGACTAGGAGTTTGTTTTTCTTAACTATCCTAAACAGTTTAAGATGGTTGGTATCAAGAGGCCAGAACTTCACATTTCATTTTTAAGTATCTCTAAGTACGATACCATTAGGAAGCGTTACCCTAAATTTTGCATCAATATACAAAGATCTATTCAAATGTGGCTAAATATACTCTTAAATTTGTATCAATATACAAAGATCAATGCCTATGCGGCCCAATACAATCTTAATACACTGCAAATAAATTAAAGGACACAGCCGTTCAACCTGGTTTTATGAACCTCCAAGTGTCGAAAAAACGTAGAGCTAAGGTAAAATACAGGAGAAATGTGGTGTTAACCCATGCCTTTAACTTCAGCAGAGACGGGAGGAGCACCAAAGTGTTAGTGGACTTATAAATTCTAGAGTTACATTGAAAAGGGTGGTGAGGGTACACACCCTTAATCCCATCATTCAAGAAGAGTACACCCTTAACCCCAACAAACTAGAGACAGAAACAGGCAGATCTCAGAGCTCAAGGTCAGCCTGATACAAAACAAACTCTAAATAAAGAAAAACTTTGATCCAGGAGTGGTGGAACACATCTTTAATCCCCTAAGATGGGAACCACAGGTCTTGGATCCCAATATTTAGAATGCAGAGACACACACATAGGATTTGGAAGGACCTAAGTTTAAAAGCTACTTACAAAAGGCCCACACAACACAAACAAATTGTCCTTCGAGACCTCAAAATATATACACTAAAGCTGGTTTAGCTCCAAAATAACAAAATAATTTCTTCTTTAAACCAGATTGAAAGATAACACTTTATATATTGTCAAAAACCAAACTTGCTTCAGGAGAAATATTACCTACCCCCCCCCAAAAAAAGAGGGTGATTGTCCCTGAGTGAGGAATAGGGCAGGGCTCTGTTCTTATCATTCCAGGAGAATCAAAGCATCCATTCAAGGAACCCAGGGACAACTGGACAACGGAAACCTCAGCAGAAATCAGAATCAGACACCAAAAGAAGACGAGTGACCCAGATGATTCAGCCTGACAGACTCCCTCAATAGATGTCTACATCAAAAGCCTACAACCACAACAACTCAATATCGCTAAGACTGTTCAGCCCTACACAATGCCCCAGCCAGAACCTCAGTAAAGCCTGGAAGTTCAGCTTCTGCCTACAAACTCCTTAGGTCATCTAAACAGCTGAGAACAGAAGGACTGAACATAAAAGGATTGTATAAACATTTTTAACCATTTTTCCATTTTGGTTTGGGCCCCAAACAGGTTTACTACGACCCAAATCAGCAGGAAGTCATTTTAAGAGAGCGACGACGTCCCACACCCAGAGGGTGGGGAGGGTGTTTCTCCGCCCCCCCCCCTTTTTTCGGTTATTTGAAGGACAACTGAAAACACTATTATTTAGGGGAAGAGATTACAAGTTGTTAAATGGTCCTGTTTAATGGGTTTTGGAGGTTAGACCCAGGGTATTCCTTCTTTCCCTTTTCTGTATCCTTCTTTATCTCCTATGTAGGAATGCACGGACGAGAGAAAAATCGAGACACAGCACAGGAAGGATCAAGAAGAAAGGTCACATTATTGAATATGCCCTTATACCCTTGTATATTGATACAAAATTAATAGTATATTTGTCTAAAGTGGTATTGACCATTTTTTATTGTGCAAAAATAAGATTGTATTGGTCTACGTCAGTATTGATATTTGTATATTGATACAAAACTAAGATTATAGTTGTCCACAATGGTATTGACCCTTGTATATGGTCACTATCTATTAAGAGGATATACAATATAAAACACACACAAATTTATCATAAGATCATAACAACTCTATCATATGTTTACGTACCATTTTCAATTTGTAGTTCTAAAATTTTATCGACAATATCTATGATTCTCACCAAACTTAATTCTATAATTCTTAAAGTCATACATGAACTAATTTACTCTAAACTTTTGCTAATGTTGATATTTTAGCCACTTCCTACATTCATTGATTTATAATGTCACCTAGAACAATAAATCCTTCTAAGAATAATTTTAAATTATTGTTGCAAAAGAATCAGATGAATCTTATTGGCAGTTATTGCCTTACACAAAGTATTTTTAGGTGATAAAATTTAACTTTGAAATATATATTAACATTGACTACAGAATTAAAATGGAGTTGACAATCATGAAAGTGATATTGATCTCATCATGTTTTTGCATTAGATTTCCTGAGTGACCAGCTATTTTTATTAATCACCAGTAATATTTTGTCATAAATCATTTTTCTTTTGAGAAGTAGGTATAAATATTGTGTTCAAAATCAATATGTAATAGTTTTCTTGTTTTGTTTTGTTTTAAATGGACTATCTACAACCTCTTCAGCTCCACTAACAGGACAAATTAACTTTGATATATTCTTCAGGGCTCTAGGGCATATGAAACTGGAATAATGCAGTGGCTTAACTTAATCTCCTCAGCTGTATTAGCATCTAACAAAAGTGTCAGGCTGTCTCTGGAAACTTTGAAGCCAGGAATTAACTTCTCTCCATCTATGAAAGCCTTAGAATAAATTTCTTCAAATATCTGTTATCACAGGTACTTTTAAAAATGATCTTAGCTACATACTCTGCCTACCTCCCTCAAGTTTCATGTCAGCTCCAGCTGCTCAGCTTGCCTTCTCCTTGGATTTTTGTTATGGAAGAAGATAATTCCTTGAACTTTATACTCCAACCTCATTTGCTTAATACTTGTTCTGAATCTTTTATATAAATTCTCAACAAAGAAATAGAGCCAGAACCCAAATCTGGATTGGGATTATTGGAGATTATTTGATGTTCTATCCACACCACTAAAACATTCTTCATATCATCAAGCAAGAATTTTTTTTTTTTGCTATTTATATGGATGCTGGCTTGGCACTTTTAATTTCTTCAGGAACTTTTCTTTTTCATGTGTATTTGATTAACATTAGTGAAAGAGGTCTAACCATCATTCTTTCTCAGAAATGGAATTTCCTTCAATAAAGTATATATTACTGACTGTTGCTTTAAGTGGCAGACTCTTATTATTATTATTATTATTATTTTACTTCAACTTCAGTTATTACCATACACAGTGTGGGAGCTTCTGACCAGCAAATTGACATCTCTCACACAATGCTAGTCACTTGACTATGCCTTGTCTTTGTATATAGTTTGTGATAGCCCAAACCATTGTTAATGTAACATCAATTATCATTGACAACAGAACACCAGAACAGCCAGAATAATACTGGGAAAGTCTGAAATGTTGTGAAAATTATGAGAATCTGGGAAACAAATAAATAACAAACATCTGCTCTTGGAAGAAAAGCACACCATACTTAAGATTGCCTGGAGCAGAATCCTCATAAAGCTTCAATAGGGAACAAGAAAACAAAACAAAACCAAACAGAGTGAAACAGTAGCTATGAAATGCAAATGAAACAAAAATAACATATACAGACTATTCGATAAAAATAGTCATCATAAAATCTAGGATACTAGAAAAAACTGTGGTACATCTATACAATGGAATATTACTCAGCTATCAGAAACAATGAAATTATGCAATTTGCGGCCAAATGGATGGAACTAGAGAAGCTCATCCTGAGTGAGCTAACCCAGACTCAGAATGATGCACATGACATCTATTCACTTATAGTAGGATTTTAGCTATATAGTACAGGATATCTATACTACAACCAAGGCACCAAAGGGAACATGGACATAGACTTTGTTTGTTTTTTAGTTTTCTCTCCCTGGCAATGAGACCCTTTTCACTGGTGGTGCTGCTTTGTAGGCCCCCAGTGTATGAGGAGGCTCTTGGCCCTCATATGACTTCTGAACTGGGGCAAGGGACTGTTATGTAGGGACACTCCACTCCAGGGGAGTGGGATGGAAGGGTTAGGGGGTAGAGGGTGGGAGGGTGGGGATGGAAAGGGGGGAAAGAGGACAATATGATGGAAATGTAACCTGAAGTAATAAATAAATAAATTTAAAAAAAGAAAACTTCATATTTTATCACCTTTGTCTTTAATATTTCCTGGGCTGATGGAGCATATCAGTAGTGAAGCATGTGGCGCCAAGCCTCTCCTTTTACCATGTAAGACTTAGAGATCCAAATTAGGTTACCAAGCTTGTTAGCATGCCCCTTTAGCTTCGGACTAAAGTGCCCGTCTACATTTTTTACAATATTTTCTTTTCAGGAAATATATTTTGATAATACCATTTTCTTTTCACCATTTCTTCCCAGATCTATTTCATTTCCCTTTCCACCAACATTCGTGTTCTTTCTCTATCTCTATCCAAAACTAACAAAACCTCCAAAATTGACCAAATGGTATCACCCACCTACATTTTGTGTCTTCTGCTGTCTATGACAAAAGAATCTTAGAAGGTAAACATGACTAGTAAAATGCAGAAAATCTTCATATATATATAATTATATATATATATATATATAATTTTGTCAGTTTTTCAGGACAAATTGTGTGGTTGTGTACTAAGATAATAACAAGTGATTTTTTTTTAATTTCTGAAGTATTTTACATAACATGGCAATTTATAATGTTAAGGCAGTTAGGAAACATTTTAGAGTAATATGTTTTAATGCATTATTATAGCATAATCATGTTTTAAAACAATGTGCATTTACAATGTTTCCAAAGAGTGTTATATATTTCTCTGCATATTAGATATTTCTCACTATTTTGTAGGTATTTAGAGCATTAATATTTTGTCATTTACAAATCTCTACTTGAATAAAGGATTCCTTGACCTGTAACTCTAATGTGTGTGGGGTTTTTTTCCTCAAGTATCTATTTCATTAACATAAGCAGATGCTGAAATAAAGATGTTTTATTTAATAATATATTTTGGTCATCTCTCTACAACTTACAAGCATGAAAGAAAGTAACTTTTATATTTTACAAAAAAGTACATTATCATCCTTGGTAGAAGATAACCTTTATAATTATAATAATAGCAATTATAAATATACTGCTATAAAATTAAAACATTGGTTAAAATACGGATTATAATATAAATGTAATATAAACTTACTTTGAACCTTTGACCCTAAATTCGCACATATAAGACTAGAACAAAATCTAATCTGTCAAAATTGTGAAAGTCAAGCTAACCAATATTTCTCTCTGTTTTAATATTTTAAAATAAATTTTCAAAATCAGAATAAGCTCTTTTCCAAAGGCAATTTTTAATATAAGTTAATTATGTATGGTTAAAGTTTGTTGGCATCATCTAGAATGATTTATTAAAAATGCAGATCTGAAGCATCCCAAAACTACTTGATAATCTCATGTAATCTGCATTTTGCAAGCTTCCCAGATGACATTTCTATTCAAGTAAGTTTGAATACTACTGACAAGAACATTTGCTGACATATCCACAAACTTAATTGTGTCAGAAATTGTGAGAATATGGCAAACAGTCTATTTCTCTGAGATATGCTGTGAGCATGAGTACTGATATTCATGGAGAAGGGGAATTAAAAATAAAAGCATCATCACTAAAGCACATATATATGATATGCTCTTAGCTCTCCATTACCATGCAACATATACCAGATGGTAAATGCTCCAGTTACAAAGCTTGGGGAATTGACTGATTCCTAAGCTAAGATCCCTGGAAAATAATTGTGTCACTAAAAGCAGTGAAACATAGTGATAAATTGTGCTCAGGATTCATGAAAATGATTGGATTCAAACTGAGACACTTGAACATGTGGCATTATGCAACAGACAATATCTCATCTATTCTAATAAATTTTTTCACAAATACCTTATTTCCCAAAAGCCAAATTAAAAGTAATGGATCATGGCTTCTTCAACTACTAGAACCTGTAAATGTAATTTTGGTTAGTATAGGAATCTGTAGCATAGATACCCAAACACACACACACACACACACACACACACACACACACACACACACTAGGTATTATACAATAATGTAAGATTTAGGAGATTTTCTGTCAAGAATTCTGTTTAGCTATATACTTCAATTTTTTTAAACAGTTAATTTTGTTTGTTGGTTTCTAATTTCTTGAGTTCTTTATTTATTTTAGATATTATCCTTCTGTAGGTTTGGGAAGATAATTTACCAATCTGTAGGCTATCATTTTGCTCTATCTATGGTGTCCCTTGCCTTACACAGACTTTCAATTTCACGAGGTCTCATTCATTAATTATTTATTGTTCTTGGTGTTTAAGCTGTGCTCTGTTCAAAATATTGTCTCCTGTGCCTATGAATTCAAGACTTTTTCCTTTTTCCCACTTTCTTTTCTATCAGATTTATTGTATCCAGTTTTATGTTGAGGTCTTTGATCTGCTTGGACTTGAGTTTTTTTCCCAGGGTTATGAATATGGATCTAATTACATTCTTCTAGATGCAAAAATCTAGTTAGACCAGCACCATTTTTATTTTGAAGGTACTTTATTTTCTTGACTGTAGAGTTTTAGACGTCTTGTCAAAATTATGTGTCTGTAGGTGTGTGGGTTTATTTATGAGTTTTTAATTCTATTCCATTTATCAACTTGTCTGTTTTTATGTCAATACCATGCAATTTTTTTAGTTTTTAAAATATTTATTTATTACTTCAGGTTATGTCTCCATCACAGTGTCTTCTTTCCACACATCCCAGTCCTGCTCTCCCACCCTCTACCCCCTATCCCTTCCATCCACTCCATGCAATTTTTATTACTATTGCTCTCCAATATAGCAGAAAATCAGGGATGGTGAAAATTCCAGAAGTTCTTTTATTTTATAGGATTGTTTTAGTATCCTGGCTTTATTCTGATTCTATATGAAGTTAAATATTGTTCTTTCAAGGTCTGTAAAGCATTGTGTTGGAATTTTAATTGGAATTGCATTGAATATGTAGATTGCTTTTGGACAGATGACCATTTTTACTCTGTTAATCCTACCAATCCACTATCATAAGAGATCTTTGCATTTTCCGATAACTTCCTCAATTTTTTTCTTCAAAGACTTGAAATTCTTGTCATTCATGTCATTCACTTGCTTGGTTAGAGTTACAGCAAGTATTGTATGTTATTTTTTTGGTGATTGTGAAGGGTTTTGTTTCCCTAATTTCAAACTCAGTCCATTTATCATTTGTATGGAGTAGGGTAGCTGAGTTTTTTGAATTTACTTTCTATCAAGTCAGTTTACTGAAGGTGTTGACAGAAGAATTTATGGCTGAGAAGCACATAAAGAAAATTTCAACATCCTTAGTCATCAGTAAAACACAAATCATAGCAACTATGAGATTTCATCTTACACACATCAGAATGACTAGGATCAAAACCCTAGAGATAGCACATGTAGAAGAAGAGGAGCACTCCTCCATTGCTGGTGGGAGTGAAAACTGGTAGTCATTTTTGAAACCAATCAGGCATTTTCTCAGAAAATCAGAAATATTCTGCCTCAAGATCAAGCCATATCACTCCTGGGCATATACCCAAAAGTTGCTCCACCATGCCACAAGGAGGATACTTGCTCAACTATGTTTATAGCAGCTTTATGAAACAACCTAGAATTCCAAAAACTGAAGAATGGTTAAGGAAAATGTGGTACATTTACACAAATAAATATTACTCAGCTATTCTTGAAAATTGCAGGCAAATGGATGGAACTAGAAAATATCATCCTGAGTGAAGTAAACCAGACCCAGAAATACACACTTGGTATGTACCCACTTATAAGTGTATTTCAACCATAAAGTACAAGATAACCATACCACAATCCACAGAACCAGGACCAAAGAAGCTAATTGAAAAGGAGGGACCAAGGAAGTGTGCTTGAATCACACTTAGAACAGGAAATAAAATAATTATTTATGGGGTGAAATGGGGAGAGGGAGTATAGTAGGAGAACGGGTGGAGGGAGGAATGATTAAGCAAGGGGAGGACAGAGGGAGAGAGAACTGGATTTGATTGGGGGGGGGGGCGTATCTCTAAGATGAGCTAGAAAACCAGGACAAGGGAAACTCCCAAAAATCAATAAGAACAATTCTATTTAGCAATTGGGGTTACATAACCTGAAATAGGAATCACCTCTAACCAGAAAAATCTTCTATTGGAGGGATGGCTTCACCAACCCACCCATAAAACCTTTAAGCCATAATTAGGCCTGTCCACCAGATGTACAGGGATAAGGATGCAGCAGAAATTTAGAGAAGTACCAATCAATGACTGGCCCAGCTTGAGATCCATGCAATGAGAGTAAGCTCACCCCTTACATTATTAATCATATTATTCCATACTTTCTTACAGTAACCTAGCATAATTATCCTCAGAGTGTCTTAACCCAGTAACTGAAGGAAAGATATTCAGAAATTCACAGCCAAACATTAGGCAGAGCTAGAGAAATCTTGTGGCGAGAGGGAGAATGGATTGAGGGAGCCAGAGAGGTTAAAGACAGCACAAAAAAAACCTACAGAATCAATCTGGTCCCACAGAGAATCACCCACCAACCAAAGAACATGCTTGCGACAGTACTAGGCTGCCTACACATATATAACAGATGTACAGATTGGTCTTCATCCCTAACAGTAGGAGCAGAGGCTGTCTCTGACTCTGTTCCTTGTCTTTGGATCCCTTTCGCCTAACTGAGCTGCCTTGTCTATCCTCAACAGGAGAAGATGCTCCCAGTCCTTCTACAACTTGATATGCCAAAGCAAGGTGAATTGATATCCATGGGAAGCTGCCTGTATCAGAGAAGAAAGGGAGGGAGAGAAGAGGGAAGGGAATGGAAGAGGGAGGGAATGGGAAGAGAGGAGGGAGGGGAAGGTGTTATAAGGATGTAAAATAAGTAAACAAAATAATCAAAAAAGATTTAGGTGGAAAGAGGGCACTGTGATGGAGATGTAACCTGAAGTAATAAATAAACAAAATAAAAAGAAAGAAAGAAAGAAATATGCATGGTCTTCTTTAATCTCGGCCTTCATAAGTTAATATACAGACATTTAAAAGTAGAAAAAGTTGAAAACTCATTCTACTCTTAATCCAATCAGCAATAATTATAGTCTGGTGGTTATAATAATGGCTGATTAAAGGGGAAGTGAGAAAAGACTTGAATATAGTTATTGTCTGAAATTTAAAGAAAAAAAATCAGGTTAGTGGCATTATTCAAAACAACAGTGTGTCCCTGAATAGTTTGGTAACATGTAGGTTTTATTTCACCTCTGATGGCCCCTACTTGTATGATGTTTAGGCAAAATACTAAAATGCCCTGTGTTTCTCCATAAGGTCAGATTCTGTGAAATAGGAATAAAACTATTAGAACAAAAATAAATAAATAAATAAATAAATAAATAAATAAATAAATAAATAATAAAAAAAGATTTAGAATTTTTTTCACAAAATATCCTTTTTATATTAGAAATTATGGTATGATCAAATAGAAAGTATACTATGGTATGAGGCAAATAAGATAGTCTGCTTTATTTTAATTTTAAAGGATAACTGATAATTGCTTTTAAAAATACTAATCCCAAATTTTGAGCATATATTGTTTTTCAATTGGTTAAGCCTTAGCACTTCCACTAAATTTTTTATTTTTTTTTTAATTTATTTATTTATTACTTCAGGTTACATCTCCATCACAGTGTCCTCTTTCCACCCCTTCCCAGCCCCTCCCTCCCACCCTCTACCCCCTAACCCTTCCATCCTACTCCTCTGGAGTGGAGTGTCCCTACATAACTGTACCCCACCCCAGTTCAGCAGTCATATGAGGGCTAAGAGCCTCCTCATACACTGGGGGCCTACAAGGCAGCACCACTAGGGCAAAGTGTCTCATTGACAGGAAAAAAGTCTATGTTCATGTTCCCTTTGGTGCATTGGTTGTAGTATAGTTATCCTGTACTCTATGGCTAAAATCTAACTATAAATGAATAGATGCCATGTGCATCCTTCTGAGTCTGGGTTAGCTCACTCAGGATGACCTTCTCTACTTCCATCCATTTGGCAGTGAATTTCATGATTTCGTTGTTTCTGATGGATGAGTAGTATTCCATTGTGTAGATGTACCACAGGTTTTTTTTTTTAATGCATTCCTTGGTTGAGGTATATCTGGGTTGTTTCCAGTTTCTAGCTATTAGAAATATGGCTGCTATGAACATTGATGAGGAAACTTCCTTGTGATTCAGTGAGGAATAATTTGCATATATTCTCAGAAGTGGTAATGCTGGATCCCGAAGTAGAGCTATTCCAAGTTTTCTAAGATATCTCCAGACTGACCTCCGTAGTGGTTGCACAAGCCTGCATTCCCACCAGCCACAGAGGAGGGGTCCCTTTTCCTCTAAACTCAGGCACAAGAAAAGGATGTATACTTTTGCCATATCTCTTCAATATAGTACTTGAAGTTCTTGCTAGAGCAATAACACAGCTAAAGGAAATCAAGGGGATACAAATTGGGAACAAAGAAGTCAAATTATCCCTATTTGCAGACCATATGATAGTATACATAAGCAACCCAAAAAGTTCCACCAGAGAACACTTACAGCTAATAAACACCACCCACAAAGTGGCTGGATACAAAATTAATTTAAAAAAAAAATCAGAAGCCCTTCTTTATACAACAAATACATGGGCTGAGAATGAAATCAGTGAAACAACTCCCTTCACAATAGCCACAAACAATATAAAATACCTGGGGGTAACTCTAACCAAGCAAGTGAAAGACCCGTACAACAAGAACTTTAAGTCCTTGAGGAAGGAAATTGAAGAGGCCATCAGAAGATGGAAAGATCTCCCATGTTCATGGATATGTAGGATCAACATAATAAAAATGGCTATGCTACTAAAAGAAATATACAGATTCAATGCAATTCCTATCAAAATACCAGTTCCACTAAATTACCAGTTAATAAAATATGTTGTATTAAGTAGAAATTTGTGCCTATTAAAAATTGCCTACACATGTAGGATATATTTTATTTATTTGTTGGTACAATAAATTAAAAATTAGTTATACAAGTCTATAAAAGTAACAAAGACTGAAATAGAAAAAATAACCAAATGCACATTTATTTGAGTGATCAGATTACTAATAAACTTTATATTCAATATTAAGATACAGTGATAAATAAAATGATTTACTTATTTTATTGAATCAACATATCTGTATATTTCCTATTTTCACAATATACGCGCATTTTTTTAATTGTGTAATTCATATCTAAAAGTATTATAAAACAGAAGTCAATCACAAGTCTATGTGGGCTTTCATGTTTGATTATATAAAGGGCTCTTTTGAGCTTTTGAAAGTATTTATCTACCATTTGCATTTCAGTTTTGATTATACAATTTTTAAAAACATTTCCATCAGGTGATTTCCTTGTAGAATTTATTTAATAATATGTTTCCATAAGAAAATTTGTATTTTTGTGATATATATATTAAGTCTACAATGTAATGCTTTTGGAAAATCATCCTTGACTGACTTAGGTGCTGCAATATCATTTTCATTACCTTGCATCTGGGAGGTTAATCTTGGTACAATCTAAAAATTCTTTTAGAAGGAATTCTAAAGAATTGAATACATGTAGGGATTATCAGTGAATACTTAGTAGAGAGTAGAGAAATGATGTCAAGAGTAGGGGTCTGGTAAATTCTTTGATACAGTTAAGAAAAAAATTGCATTTTGTTCTTCAATTTTCTTGTTAAATTAGAATCAATATTGAAATGCCATAACCAATTTTAAAGTTGAACAGCATGTCAAAAATTGTAATGAACATTGAAAAACATGGATAACTCCCTTAAAATTTAAAATTGTAAAGAAGGGGCTTAAAGATCAACTATCAGGAAAATCCATCTAGAAATATTGGACCTTTTATGGTCACCTTTTCTCTGATGGAAAGAAAGCATGAAAAATATTCTCAATTTTTCCAAACCATTCTTGTTGGTGCTATAAATTTTTATATACTATATATCAAACATGACAGAAAGGTAGAACACTTCTATTCTCAGAAAGGGATCGTTACTCTTCACCATAAACACCTCCGAAATGGATTTATTGATCAGTCTCAACTTTGTGCCCTATACCATGGAAAAGTTTAAGTTTCCTACAATCTCTACTCCAATATTACTGTGTAGAATTACTTCTATTCTTCTCAATGACAGATAGAGTGAAGTCCGTAAACTCTTAGCCATTTATTCTCTGTAGTATCTTAGCTCAGTTAATATATTTCAAAGTTTACATTTAAGGATGTTTCAATGTTTGTTAATACAATTCTATGTCCTAATCTGAATTATTCTAACACTGTGTATGCACAAGTACAAATTTCTTTTCATTTTCCAATATCTTCACTTTACTATGAGTGCCACTGTTTACTTGTTTTTATTGTTAACTCCATGTTTAAAGAGGACAATATGATGGAGATGTAACCTGAAGCAACAAATAAATACATTTATTTATTAGAAAAAAGAATAAACTAAAGATCAATGATAAATACTATTATGGTATAGTTGATTACACTTACTTGCTTACTCTTTAAGAGCCAAACATTCAGATAGTTTCAGTATTGCTATATAATAATTAGTCTCTAACAATCTTGAACATGTCAGTACAAGATAAGAAAAAGGAGAAGTGAATATTTTGTAATGTATATTTATACTATAATGTAGTATATGGTACAAAGTTAATCTACATAGAAGTGTCTTTTTCTTCTTGTTTTGTGTTTAGTATTGATTTTGAGATATGGTCTCTCACAGGCCCTTAACTCATTGAGCACTTAAACTATCTAGGCTGTTAGTCCCAGGAACCACCTGCCTTTAAATTCTCAGAACTGGGATGATGCATGTTTACCTTGTTGCTTGTTCTTTTTCATATTTGAATATGAGTAGGGATCAAACTCATTTGCTTGTGCTTGTACAGAGTCACTTTACCAATAGCTTTACCCAAGTCCCATCATTTGGCTTTTAATTAAACAATCAACAGCCTCTAAAATTTCCTGAAAAATGACTCAGGCCATCTATACTAAGAAGTTTAGGTAAACAATTATATAGAATGAATCCTTCAAAAATAAGAAAGCACATGAAGTAGATTAAGCAGGTTCCCTTTGACCTCCTGACTTCTCTGTTTAGAATGCTACAGTGCTGGATGAGATAGTAATGAGTGTCTTCTACAAAGTTCCATTCAGGTAACCTAGTGTCCATATCATACAACTCTAATCAATTAAAACCTTAACCACTCACTCTGAATTTTCAGCTATGCACATATCAGAGGGAAATATTTATCTCCATCATTTGATTTAATTCACAGAAAAACAAAAGTGCTACTTGAATTACTAATTGATGTGAGAGTAGAGAATGTTTGTGAGTTATGTTGTTGGCAAGCAAGGGATAAAATTTTCATTCAGTATACAGATTAGTAGTAATATTTATGTTGCAGTGATATTTATGTTATAGGAAACACAATATGTTTACCCTTTTATTTAGTATCTTGTATGGTAAATGATAATTTTACATTGATGCCTTATAACAATTTTCTTGATTTCGTTTTGTGTGTGTTACATTTCTGTAGCTTGAGAGATTCATTAACAAGCCCACTATTGATAGTAGTTACACATATTAACATGGCAGTATATAAATATTTACACATAAATAAAAATATATTCTATGTATGTGTACTTACTGGTAATATCAATGTTTATTAAAGAGTAAATGCATAAATATTTTATTAAACAGATTCATGTTTTAAAAGATAAATATTTCAGAAATAAAATAAAACACTAAAAAATTAATAAAAATATATATAATTTAACATATAACATTAATATCAGTACTTATAGTATGACTATGACTTTGATATTTATAACTTTGAAACAAATAATAAGAAATCAACTAACTACCTTAGACACTATGACAATTGATTTGATATTGTAAATATTTATTCATCATTAATTATATTACATTTAATTAATACCTATATTAATGAAACCATATACTGTTCTAATAAATTAATCAATAGAAAATGATAACATTATATGAGGATAAATATGGGTTCAACTTAGTTTTAAAAAGTTGAATGAAACCGAGAACTTCAAAATAATCTTATTTAATTTATAAGACACATGAAAAGACAACAATATTTTGACTAAGATTACCAAGATAATGTTTTCACTAAGGACATTATACATCAGTGAATTTTTATTTCTGAAAAGTAATGATGAGCATTTTACAAAACACTTTCTCATCCAGAACACAATTTTGTACAGTGTATGAATGCTGGGACACTAGAAATTCCTTATTTAATGATGAATTAGATACTGATCAAGATGATGGGAATGCACATGATCATTATTTTGTTTCTAGTCAAAACTTAGATGAAGCGTGTGCATGTTTGATTGGCACTTCACAACACAAAATTTCATATTCATAAAATTAGCAATTTAAGCAATACCAAAAATTGGTGGTTTTATCCTATTTACAAGTTGTTGATTTTGAAGATTGCAAAATCATTCTTGTGATAATATAGCTAAGCAACAGCTAAGTACATATTGTTTGGTTCACATTAATTATTATGAATTATCCAGTGGATGTAATATTGAAAACCTGTTTTAAGGATAATATTATGAAACAAATAGAGATTGTTAGGCCTCTCACACAAGCATGAGGACTTAAATTCAGATACTTAGCACTCGTACAAAAACTGAGCCCGGAAAGCCCTCCTGAATTTCATATGCTGGAAAAGTTGGCACTGAAAGAAAGCTGAAAATTTTTGGACAATTAGCCTAGTTATCTAATTGAGCTACAGATTCAGTGAAAGACTGTCTCAAAAAATATGCTGGAGAGTAAAAATTTGTATAGCCATTTTGGAAATGGTATTTATCAGAAAATTGGGAACTGATATACCCAAAGACTAAGCTATACCACTCCGGGGCATATATCCAAAGGATGTCTGCCATAACACAAAGACACTTGCTCAAATATGTTCACAGTAGCTTTATTCACTATAACGAAAAACCAGAAACAACATGGATGTCCCTCAAGCAAAGAATGGATAAGGAAAGTGTGGTACATTTTCACGATGGAGTTTTACTCAGCTGTTAAAAACAATGACACCATAAAAATTTCAATTAAATGGGTGGAATTGGAAAAGATCATACTGAGTGAGTTAACCCAAACCCAAAAAGGAAAATATAGTATGTAATTTATATGTGAATGTTAGTGTCAAAATAAAGCAGAAACATACTACAATCCACAGACACAGAGAAGCTAAATACCAATGAGAGTTCGAGGGGGGGGAGGATTAATATCATTATGAAGGGAAGTAGATTAGACATTTCAGGTGGAGAGGGATGGTATGTGGATTGGGGGTGGAGTGGGAACAGGAGGGATCAGGTGGAGGGAGGACAGAGAGAGAACATACTGTGAGAGACAACATGACTTGTATTCCTCTCTGGGACAAGGTAGAAACAGTGCATTGAAAACTAAATGGAATCTATGAAGGGGACTCTAGTTAGCACTCCTAGAATTGGGCAATAGAGAGCCTGGACTGATCATTTCTTGTAAGCAGACAAGATTTCTAGTGGAGGAATTTGGATACTAACCCAGCCACAAAGTCTTTGGCCTTACAATTTGTCCTTCCTACAAGATGTGCCAGGTAAATGTCAAACAGTAATTCTGGGTTTAGCTGTCAAATGACTGGTCAAGCTTTATGGTGTGAGAGAGAGCCCACCGCTGACACAGGTAATGGTATTCTGCTATACAAGCAGACAAGAGTCTAGCATAACTAACAGTGAGGCTTCTTTCAGCAAATGATGGAAACAGATGCAAAGACCCACAACCAAACATTAGGCAGAGCTTGGAGAATCGTGCAAAAGAGGGGGTGTAAGGATTGTAGGAGTCAGAAAGATCAAGGACACCATAAGAACATCTACAGAATCAATTAACTTGGACTCATAGGAGTTCACAGAGACTGAACTGCAAACCACAAATTTTCCATGGGACTGACATAAGCCCTCTGCACATATGTTATAGTTGTGTACCTTGGTCTTGTGGATTTCTAACATCTCTGACCCTGTTGCCTGTTTTTGGGACCCTTTGTTCCTATGGGGGGTTCGCCTCTCATGGACTTAGTAGGAAAGGAGATGACTCGTTTTACTGGAACTTTATATGCCAAGGCTGGTTGATATGAATGAGAGACCTGCCCCTTTCTAAAGAGAAATGGAGGAGGAGTGGATTGGGGACAGGTGCATAGAGGGGAAGTGTGGGAGGGGACTAGGAGGAAAAAAAGGGAGGAGAAACTGAGGTTGAGATGCAAAAACTATGCTGGAGAATAATAAAGAAAGGCAATCAATATTTCCCTGTGGCCTCCAATTATGTGTACCCTCTTAACATAAACACATGAACATGTATATACATATATCATACTCACACATCTAAGCAGGTACATTACACTGCACATAAACACAAATAAAAGTTGAGAGTCATTGAAAATGATATGAAAAACAAAGATAAATAAGTTGCTATATATTATAGGAAAATGAATAGTAAGCATGCTTTGCAGCTTATGGAAGAAGATGCAGAAACTCACAGACAAAATTTAGGAGGAGAGAGAGCCTGAATTACAGAGAACAATTTGGTGCTTGAGAATACACAGTAAGAGGAGGAAAGAAGGAGTGTAGAAGACAAGAGTTTTGGGGGACAACAAGAGAGCAAGGCCCACCGAATCAGCTAAGCAATACGTAGACTTAAATGGGAAATCACAGATCCTGCATGGGTCTGGCATGGGTCTTCTGCAAATATGTTATGGTTGTTAGTTTAGTGTTCTTCTGGAACTTTTAACAGTGGTTGTGGAGTGTGTCTTTGACTATTTCTCCTGCTTATGGGTCCTTTTTCTCTTACTGGCTTGCCCCATCCAGCCCTGATATGAGGATTTTGCCAAATCTTATTGAATTTGTTATGCCATATTTTTTTACTGTCCTTGAGAGGCCTGCTCATTACTGAAGAGAATGGAGTAGAAGTAGATCTGGGGGAGAGGGCAAGTATGTGTATTTGTGCTGAGGGAGGACTAGAAAGAATGGAGGAAGGGGAAATGGTGGTGGGAATGTATTTTATGAAAGAAAAAAATATTAATAAGAAATAAATAAGCATTACAGTAATGAAGAATGAAGGGGCTGGGAAGTTGACAAAGTAATAAATCTATAGTATATTCATTAATATGTGACATATGTATCAAAAATGTGTCATACTAACATACATTGTTTAGTAGTATTATGGCAACATGTTTTAAGTAACAAAATTATTTCTCTAAAATTAATAGCACATAATAAATTTATTAAACTAAATTAAAATAAACATGAATTAACTAATATGATACTGGAATTTAATGAGGACAATCAAAGAAAATAACTAAATTGTGTTTGGTAGTAATATTATAAGAATATTTAATTGTATAATAATGTAGATATAATTCCTGCAGAAGTTACTGTCTACCAACGATAAATTAGGACAGTTACTCACTAGATAGGGTGCTATTTGAGGAAATAAAAAAAAATTTCCTTTGTTTTTTTTGATACAGATTTTCTCTGTGTGACAGCTCTGGATCTCCTGGACTCACTTTGTAGATCAGGCAGACCTAGAACTCAAAGATCCACCTGCCTGTGCCTCCCAAGTGCTGGGATTAAAGTCTTATGCCATCACAACTGATAGAAATTTTTTAAAAATCTTAAGATAATTTATTAATAACAACCTAAATCTGTGATCTATGGCAGTTTAAGTATTAGGGAAATTAAAATGAAAATGTATTTTTAACAAAAATGTAATATTCAAATATGTGGAGATGTTTCCCTATGGAGTTTCTTTAACTTTCATAATTATTATTTAGATTTAAATATGTTTTCTGTCTTTGATTTTTCAATATTTTTATTTTACATAGTTTATTTTTCACAGTTTTAAATTTTTTTCACTGTTAATTTGATGTGTATATTGTATATGAATATGTGTGGGGTTGTTCACAATTGCTTATGTGAAGTTTAAGATCAGAACTTGAGGTCAGGTATCTTCCTTCATCTCTCATCATCTTAGTATTGAGGAAGTTTCTCACTGAGTCTAGAAGTAAGTGACTGCCTAGACTGGCTGTCCAAAATGCTTCAAATTCCTTCTGTCTTTTCCTATCTTTCTTGACATTTTATGCCCACATTACCTTTCCCAGATTTTTATGTGACTACTGTCAATTTGAAATCAGGTCCTCATTCTTGCCAACCATGCACATTTCCACTGAATCATTGTCAGAACCCCTACATCCTCCATTTCATGCAAGGTATTTATTCTTATTTATTTCCAATTATGTATAACTTACAAATCATTACAAAGACATGGTGTGTGATAACCTTTCAGTAGGACCTTACTTCACACAATTTATTTATTATAGAAGAATTTTCGCTCACTTATATTCATGACACTCAACCTTTAGAGTCAATGATTAGTTTCAATTCAAGACAATTTGATAATATTAGTGCTATGTTTTCTGGGAACTTGTATCTATTTATTATAAGGATTTATTCTTATTAGTAATTTCCTTCTTTATTTATCTGCTGTACTGGGTAGATTTAACTGTAAGAAAAGGAAGTAGGTGTGAGGGTTGCAATGATATGTGATTTTGAATGGTAAATACTCAGTGGAGAACTTGCTTATACTTCAACTTCAATTAGAATGAGAGAAAGGTTGTCTTCATGTTACCAAGAATTTAGTTGTTTGGATGCTCTGGAAAGGATGAACTTCTGATTTTTCAAGTGAAAATTGTGGCTAACCTTTTTAGTAACTGTTTCACTTTTTTATTTTTATGTTTTTATTATTTAATTATTTTGTTTATTTTACATTCTAATTATCATCTCCCTCACTCCTTCCAGCCCCCACCATCCCACATAGGTTCCCCATTCTCCCCCATTCTCATTCAGTACCAATCCATTCTGGCACATCAAACCTTATAAGGACTAAGTGCCTCCTCTTCCACTGAGTCAAGACAGGGCAGCTCTACTAGAGAAATGGAATACAAAGGAGGCAACAATGTCAAAGTCAGAGATACTCCACATTCCAATTGTTAGGGGATCCTCTTGGGGACCAAAAGGCCTATCAGCTTTATATGTATAGTGGACCTTGAACCAGTCCATGAATATTCTTTGGTTGGTGGTTCAGTCTCTATGTGTCCCAGTTAATTGGTTATGTGGGTCATCTTATGGTATCCTTGATCTCTTTAACTCCCTCAAAACTTCCCCTAACTCTTCCTAAAGACTCACTGATTTTCGCTTAATGTTTGGCTGTGAGTTTCCACATCTGTTTCCATTATCTGCTGGAGAAAGCATCTCCAATGTCAGTAATGTTGGGTCCCTAAGCCTCTCTCCATCCACTTCCGATGTTTATTTTATTTCCCCTACTTAGAGGGATTCAATCATCATCCTTTGAGCCCTCCTTGCTACTTAGTTTTTTTGGGTCTGTGGAATGTAGCAAGGTTATCCTGTACATATTGGCTAATATCTGCTTATGAGTGAATAAATACCATGCATCTTTTTGAGTCTGCATTATCTCATACAGGATGATCATTTCTGGTTCCATCCATTTGCCTGAAATTTTCATAATATCCTGTTTTTCACAGTGGAGTTGTACTCCAAAAAGCAGCTCCCAGATTGGGAAAAGATCTTCACTAATCCTACCTCTGACAGAGGTAGGGTTACATATCCAAAATATATAAAGAACTCAAAGAAATTAAATACCATCAAACCAAATAATCCAATTTAAAAATGGGATAGAGGGACATCTGGGTTGTTTCTAATTTATAGCTAATACAAATAAAGCTGCTATGAACATAGTTGAGGAGATGTCCTTGTGGTTTGGTGAGGAATCTCCTGGATGTATGCTCAAGAGTGCTATGGCTGGGTCTTGAGGTAGAGCTATTCCAAGTTTTCTAAGCTATTGCCAGACTGATTTCCATAGTGGTTGTACAAGTGTGTACTCACACCAGCAATGGAGGAGTGTTCCACTTTCTGACCAGCATGTGCTATCACTTGAGATTTTGATCTTAGCCATTCTGAAAGGTATGAAATGGAATCTCAGATTCATTTTGAGTTGCATATCTCTTATGATTAAGGATGATGAACATTTCTTTAAGTGTCTCTTGGCCATTAGAAATTCCTCTTTTGGGAATTCTCAGTTTAGCTCTAAACCCCAAATTTTGATTGGATTATTTGGTTTCTTGTGTTTAATTACTTGAGTTCTTTATAAATTTTGTATATTAGCCCTCTGTCAGGTGTGAGGTTGGTAAAGATTTTCCCAATCTGTAAGTTGCCGATTTGTTCTAATAAAAGTGTCCTTTGCTTTTCAGTTTCAGAAGGTCCCATTTATTGATTGTTGATCTTAGAGCCTGTACTATTGGCATTCTGTTCAGGAAGTTTTCACCTATGCCAATGAATTTGAGGCTTTTCTGTAATTTATCTTCTATTAGATTTAGCATGTCTGGTTTTATATTAAGGTCTTTGATCTACTTGGACTTAAGTTTTGTGCAAGGTGATAAATATAGGTATATTTGCATTCTTTTACATGGTGACATCCTGGTAACCAGCACCACTTGTTGAAGATGCTGTCTTTTTTTCCACTGTATGGCTTTGGCTTCTTTGTCAAAAATTAGATGACTGTATGTGTATGGGTTTGTTTCTTGGTCTTCAATTTGATTCCATTGATCAACTGGTCTGTTTCTATACAAGTACCATGCATTTTTTTGTTTTTTTTTTTTAATTATTGTTCTGTAGTATAACTTGAAATAATCTGGGGTGGTTATACCTCCAGATTTTTTTATTGCACAGAAATGATTTAGAAATTCTGGGGGTTTTGTTATTCCATTTGAGGTTGAGAATTGTTATTTCAATGTCTGTAAAGAATGAATAAACAAGTATAGTACATTTACACAATACTACTTGGTGTTCAGAAACAAGGGCATCATGCAATTTGCTGCCAAATGGATAGAACTAGGAAAGCTCATCCTGAGTGAGTTAACCCTGACCCAGAAAAATGCATGTGGCATGTATACATTATAACTAAATTGATTTTAGCCTTTTAATACAGAATAACTATTGTATAACCAACAGACTGAAAGGAACAGGAACATGTATTTTGTTACTTGTTAGTGGGACACATTGCCCTAGTGAAGCTACCATATAGACCCCCAGTGCAAGAGGAAGCTCTTAATCAACATATGACTGATGAACTGAGGAGGCTGAGATGTGTGGGCTCAGAGTAGGACAGGTGGGAGAAGAGGTATGGGTGGGAGGTTAGGATACGAAGGGCGGAGGGAGAGGATTGTGATGGAGATGTAACTTGAAGTAATAAGTAAATGTAATGAAAAAAAAAAGAAAAAATGGGGTAGAGAGATAAGCTGAGAATTCACTACAGAGGAATCTCTAATAACTGAAAAACACTTAAAGAAATGTTCAACATCCTTAGTCATAAAGGAAACACTAATCAAAATGATTATGAGATTCTATTTTACACATGTCAGAATAGCTAAAATCAAAAACTCAAGTGACTTCACATGCTGGTGAGCATATGGAGAAAGGGAGAAAGTGAAACATTCTTCCATTGCTGGTAGGAGTGCAAACCTGTACAACGACTTTGAGAATCAATCTGGCACTTTCTAAGAAAATTGAGACTAGTTCTACCTCAAAACCCACCTATACCAGTCTTGACCATATATGCCAAGTTTGTGTAATTAATTACAAGGAAATATTCTCAACTATGTTCATAGCAGCATTATTTTGTAATAGTCTGAAACTGGAAACAACCCAGATGTCTCTCAGTTGAGGAATGGATGAAGACATTGTGGTATAACTGTTTCACTTTTAATTATAATATATCTCTTTGTCACAGTACATTGCTTAATGTCTTAAATTCAAATCTAGAAATTTTGCTAAGGAATTCCTCAAAAGAAATATATGCAAAAATTGAGTATGTTTTTCCTCTTTACTTTATTCTCTTGTTTCTTGAAGATTGTATATCCATAAATGTCACGTCCCCCTCGACCAGCAAGGATGACGCAACTCGCAAAAGCTCTTCTCAAGCAGTTTATTCAGGTCCCTTGAAAACAGTATTCCGAAATGCCCAGGCAGACCCAACCCACAGGCTAAATACTATATGAACAGCCAATCGAGTAAAGCCACGTGGTGCTATCTTAGAGGCCCACGTATGCGGAAGCAAGCCAGATCAGCAGTCTTAACCAAATATGGACTTGTTTACCACCAAGAGCGCTCACCATCGGGCTGGTGGAAGGCGGAAACCGGCGCCATCTTTAGGGCGCGGCACGTCGCAGCTCTCTACAGTTCCCCCTTTTTTTTATTTTTTCTAAAGTTGATAGAAGTCCCTGGAAAGGCTTCGTAATCCCCCTATCTGGGGATCTCACGGTGGGCCTGAGCCTGTAGGAGGGCGGTGCTCAAACTCTTACCCGTCTCTGGGTCAGCCTCCCCACTCGGGAATGCCCTGTCTTAGGTGGCCGAGACTTAACCGTCTACTCCGTCATTGACTTGCCAGACCCTAATATCCGTGGAACGAATACCTCAGTGGGCAGGGACTATGCTCAGTGAAGATTTAAGGCTTCATGGCAGCGAGCCATGCCTGAGGGGACTGGCCCGCCTCAATGGTGACAGGGGCCTGTATAATCATGGCTGCATTACGCTTCTGTGTGGCTCTCATCTTATAGATGCACCATAGGCAAACCAGAGAGGCTAGTATCATCAGTATCGCCAAAGAGCCTTCGCCCGCCCACTCCTTAAGATGATCCATAGCCATCTGTATCCAGGAAGTCAAACCAGTGGCCAGGCTCAGATCCACCCGAGTGGAATTGATGTGGACGATTGTCGCTCTCAGCTCTCTCATCAAATTTTCAAATTCAGCTGACCAATCCTGTAAGAGGAACTTTGACAATTGTCTAGACAAATTAGCAGCCTTTGTAAAATTTTGATACTGCATGGAAGTAACACACAAACCTTGCATTTTCCACTCACACCCCAATTGTGCTAGTTGCCAAAGAGAATCAATCTGTTCTTGTATTAAATCTATGCGTTGATTAACTATCATAAGGCCTCCTTTGAGATGAGAATTCATAGAGGTCTGAGTATCCAATGCCTGTGCCACAGTGGCTGAGATGTTATTCAGGGCATTGGCAGTCTGTATAGAACTAGACAAGGCAATAGCTGAGGCAGTAGCCACCACAGCAGCAATAGTGATGGCAGTAACAATAGCTGCAGTCATGCCAAAATCTCTTTTAAACCTGAATAGCATCATGGTATTAGGCGCCTCTACAGGAACTGGTACATATCGAGGCATTCTAGTCACCACAGCCACAGGAAAGGCTGTGGCATTCCAGCATAGGGCATAAAAACATGTGCCCGGAGTGCGTACTAACTTTTCTTCACCCAAGGATGCACTCCCATTACTTACAATCCACAGAAAAGGAGGCCAGAGACATACTGGTGAGGCTGAAAAGGTCTTGTTGCGGTAAGAATGAAACAAAGATTTCCAAGTACCAGAGCCACTACCGCTAGAAAAATCTAATTTGGTAGCAGACCCTAGGGAAAAATTACCTCTTTGATAAACTCCTCCGCCAAGCATAATGACAGGTCCCAAGTCCATGCAACTTCCATTTACCCCACACAAACGCCACAAATCAAAAGGATTGGTGGCAGTCTGCTGAGGATCCCTAGTAGATATATCAAGCATTCCTGTACAAGACTTATTCACTATATTACTAATCATGGGGCTAAAGGAAAAATAATCTTGTTGAACCCAAACTGCTCTGCACTCCTGACATCCAGTCCAGGGAAAAGGTCCTTCCTCTCCTGTGGATCCCCTACAAAAAGGTGCCCAGCGTGGCTGTCTGGGGGAGTCCCGGTTAGAGACTCCTGTGGGCCACCATCCTTCAAGGCGAGAACCATTGCCTGAAAACAAACCACCACTCCTACCCCCAAACCTCAGTTGTGGTAAAAAATCTGCTGACTGCTGAGACAATTTAATGCATTCTGTATCATCTGATCTATTGAAGCTCATTAAAAAGCACAGACTACCCTTCAAGCTGACATTTCTATTACCCTCTATAGGGCTTCTCTGATCATCAAAGGGAAGGTAGGGTAAGCCTCGGCTTCTATTACTGCTAAATAAGCGTGGAAACACAGTTGCATCATGTCTGACTGGCATCGGCTTTGGGAATATCGACAGGATCCCCCATCTCGGCTGGGTCATTCCTGACATGCTCACTGCTACTATCACCAGGATCCTTAGGAAGGTCTTCATGACGAATCTTCCTCACAAGGCGTTCAGGCACCCACACTGGAGCTTGTTGATCCTGAGGAAAAACACAAACAGACCCTCTCGCCCATGTTAGCACGGGGTCAGGCCCCCGCCAAGAGCCTGTCAAAATATCCTTCCACTTCACCATGCTTTTAGGTGGACCATGGGAATCCTGATGTCTGTCTGCTGCTGAGCGGCCTTGAGCATCCAAATTGAAAAAGTTTAAAGTAAATAAGGCTAAAGACATTCTCTCCTTGGAGGTACGGCCTTGGCCTATTCCCCCTTTCTGTTTTTGCAAGCCTTCTTTCAAGGTGCGATGAGCACGCTCCACAATTCCTTGTCCTTGAGGATTGTATGGTAATCCGTGATTAAGCTGTACTTCCATCTGGTTGCAGAAGGAGACAAAGGACTGTGCCGTATAGGCTGGTCCTTTGTCCGTTTTCAGCTGCTGTGGTTTTCCCCATGCAGCCCAGGCTTCTAAGCAATGCCTATGACATTGCGAACCTTTTCTCCACTCATAGGTGTAGCATGTATGATACCTGAGTAGGTATCCACAGATACATGAATATATTTTAAGGTTCCAAACTCTGAAATGTGGGTAACGTCCATTTGCCAGATTTTGAGTGGTATCAACCCTCTAGGGTTCACTCCCACACTGGGAGGATGATGATGAATCACACACTGAGGACAGTCCAAAACCACTTGTCTAGCATCTGCTCTAGACAAATGGAATTTCTGCTGTAGAGTTTTTGCATTTACGTGAAATAATTGGTGAAACTGTCTGGCTTGGTCCAGGAATGAGCTCCAAAAAATGCATGTCATCCTAGTCCATTGATCAACTTTATCATTACCCTCACTTAATGGTCCAGGTAATCCTGTATGTGCTCTGATATGTTGAATATAAAAACACCTTTTTCTCTGCCAGATTAAAACTTGTAACTCTTGTAATAAGGCACATACAGTACTACTATTCTTAATAGGACCTGCTAATTCTAATACTTTCACTGCGTTGACTACATAAACTGAATCTGAAATCAAATTGAATGCAAATTGACATCTTTTAAACACCTCAATTACTATTTTCAACTCTACTATTTGGGGGGAGCCCGGTTGAAATTGACATAACACGGGCTCTTGTCTTTCTATCAAATAGGCTCCACAGCCTGTCTTTGAGCCATCAGTAAACACATTTGGTGACCCTTGAAGTGGTACTGCTGAAGTAACCTTAGGGAATATCACTGGGTGCTCCTTAAAAAATGATAGCAATGGATGCTTAGGATAATGGTTATCAATCACTCCTTCAAAGCTACATTGCAATATTGCCCAGTCATCTACAGTGCCACACAAAATCTTAATTTGATGACTGGAATAGAGCACTATTATACTGGCAGGAGCAACTCCAAAAGACTGCAAACATTGTTGGATACCATTTAAGGCTAAAGCAGCAACTGCAGTGGGATAATGTTCTATGGATTTTTTTGGAGAAATCTTTGAATAGGTCCATAATAATGGTCCGTCCTGCCATAGCAATCCTGTAGGTTGACCATAGATGGCAAATATGCACAATGCAATGGGCTGTCCTTCCTGCCATCTCTTTAGGAAGGCACTCTGTAACCTTTCTTCCATTTTACATAAAGCTTTTCTTGCTTCTTCTGTTAATTGCCTAGGAGAATTAAGTGCTGAATCACCTTTCAAAATATCATATAGGGGTCTTATTTCATAATTTGGTAGCTTCAAATAGCCTCTTACCCAATTGATATCTCCTAACAACCTTTGAAAATCATTTAGAGTCTTTAAATTATCTTTTCTTATCTCAATCTTTTGAGGTATTATCTTTTCAGGTCCCCGTACGGGTTTCCACTTGTTGCGTCCCCCTCGACCAGCAAGGATAACGCAACTCGCAAAAGCTCTTCTCAAGCAGTTTATTCAGGTCCCTTGAAAACAGTCTTCCAAAATGCCTGGGCAGACCCAACCCACAGGCTAAATACTATATGAACAGCCAATCAAGTAAAGCCACGTGGTGCTATCTTAGAGGCCCACGTATGCGGAAGCAAGCCAGATCAGCAGTCTTAACCTAATATGGACTTGTTTACCACCGAGAGCGCTCACCGTTGGGCTGGTGGAAGGCGGAAACCGGCGCCATCTTTAGGGCGCGGCACGTCGCAGCTCTCTACACATAAATAACATATAAATACAAATATTTAAAATATTGGCCATCTCTTTGATAGGGAATCAGTTGTTAAGCAACCAGATACTCTGCAAACCCTATCAAACATATGTTTTCTCACTAAACATTGAGAAGAGTAGCTTGCAAACTTCTCAAACTCTATATTTAATCTCTGTAGTCCTACTACAAAAAGAAGTAATGATTGTATCAATACTAAAAACATTTTGAGGAAATACCCTAACACGTAAAACTCTTGATTTTGATTTTCTTGACATTATCCACTATATCTAACTACTTAACATAGTGCAAAAAAATCTTTCAAATTTTCCTTCTCAAAATGTTTCACCATTGTTACTGAGAAATTTATTACTTAGGAAGATTGCCTCATTTAAGGGCTGGCTTTCTACAAAATGAATTTCTGATGTATGTTTGCTTTTGTTGTACATGGTCGTATTTTGTTGTCTTTGTGTGTGTGTGTGTGTGTGTGTGTGTGTGTGTGTGTGTGTACATACACATAAGTGTAAGTGTGTGTATGGTCATTGTTTGAACATAAAACATCTGGGTACCAAGAAAGGCTTTGTATATGAAATACTTCCATCAAATTTTATGATAACAAAGTATATTTTCTTTGATATCAAAAAACATTTATTCACTGGAAATTATAGGAATACAATTTAATCTCATTTTCAAATCACATGTGTACACTTCTTTAAACTCTTCATCAACTAAAGAAGAGTTTGATTTCACATTCATCTGCTTAATGAGCAAGTACTCATGATGGCATATTAACAAAGCTAATTTTCTGACCTTCATTAGATGGAAGCTAGCAAAAGAGACCCATTTTCCAATGACACCTGTATACTGACTCCTGGTAAATATGAACAGATGGACAATTGATATCTTCATCTCAAATTATACATAACCCTGGACAACTTCCCATTTAAAAAATCATGTAACTATATATTTAGTTGGCATCAGATATTGCCACCAACACCTTATATTCACAATTGCTCTGATTTTTGAAAGAAAAATCTAAAATATCTGTGTAGCTTTGTCTCCATCCTATCGCTCATATTCTCACTAATAAATCCTTATACTCATTTAAGTCATGACCATTATTCACTTGGATTTCTGTAGGAACCTTCTAATCATTCTTCCTAATTCCCCAATGATACTATGCAGTTAACCAATATAATAACCTAAATGATACTGCAACCAGTAGTTTATTCCTCTGATTAAAATCTCCTCCAACTTTGTTTCTCAACAAGAGCTAAGTCCCACAAGTACACTATGAATGGATACAAAAGTGTTTGGCTCATCTTCTAACAAGCTTAACGTAACTTTTGTCATCACTCTTTCATTTAAGCGCCATGGACATGGTGTCATCTCAAAAACATTGTGAATTTCAGGTATTCATCTATGATATTCTATTTTTTAAATTGATCTATGACTTATTCAATGTTCTTCCTTAAAAAGGATTTAATTTTTTATTACATTTGATCATATTTTGTTCCCTCTCCCAAATTCCACTAAGATCCTCCCCATCGTGCTACCTGCCCAAACACATGTTCTCTCTCATACTCTTACTCTCTTCTCTCTCAAAGCAAAACAACACAAAATGAAAATTGAAATGGACAAGAAAATTGAAACATAAGAAAAAAATAAGATAAAAAATACAAAAAAACATAACTCAACAACAACAAAATCTATCAAAACATAAATAGTTCAAAGAAGGAAAAGAAAAGTATAAAGTGTATGTTTTTTCTTGGACAACTACTGGAGTATGGTGGATATACCCAGACACATTCTATTGGAGAAAATTGATCTTTGCTTTCTAGCAGATATTAAATGCAAATAGTTTATTTGCCAGAAACAGGAGTTTATGTTTACATCCCCCTTTCAGTGCTAGGATTGTATCTGTGCAAGGCTTTTAACATGTTGCCAGAGACTCTGTGAGTTCATATGTGTATTAGACCAGTTTTGTCAGGAAGATGCTGTTTTCTTAGATTCATCCACCACCTCTAGTTATTTTAGTCTTTCCTCTTCTTCTTTAACATAGGTCCCTGAGCCTTGAAGGCAGGGGTTTGATAAGATCTCTCATTTAGGACTGAGTGCTCTAACGTCTATAGCTTTCTATATAACGATGCAACTATAGATCTTTTTATTAATTATACTTCAAGAATATGATGATCTGATGAGGGTTGAGGGATCCACTGATCTATTAGTATAGCAATATGCTATTAGACATAATTTTACTACAGGTTTTCTTCTTAGCAGGTAGCATATCTCATCTTAGGTTCTCAGGTTCTTGGCCACTTTAGTAGTCTGAATTATGGGTTTCATCTCAAAGTTTTAACTCCAACTTAAAAAAATATTGTTTTATTTTCAATTACATTGTGTCACAATATATTGCTGACAGATCACTACTGTTGCTCACATGGTTTGTAGTTGTGTGGTAGGATGATTGCTTTTCTTCTTCAGTATCATAAAAAATACTCTCTAAAATACTAAATACTAATTCACAGATTTTAAATTTATAGTTGGGAAAACTCATTTTTCCTGTTTTCTATGACACAAAGAAGCCATATCTTCAATAATAGGACTTTAATCTCAAATTATCAAAAATAACAAACAATTTTGATATATAATAGCCCATGATTTTTCTTTTTGGGGGTGCTATCTATGAGACAACTATAGCCAATGACTCAAGAAGATATAGATCATTGCTGCCAATTGAGGTTGTACTTTGTGGAATAAGATGTCTAGTTTAGGTATTGTCTCCACCAATATGCTGCAACTCCATTTAAATTCTCTCACATATATGTATGTACTTTCTGAAACTTTTATAGCACATTTCTATGAAGCTGTTAAAAAATCTTTATTATTACTTTTCCCTCCCCATATTTTCTCCTATATTCTTCACCCTTCCTCTTCTCCATTTACCTCTCGTATTCTAGTTTTACTTTTATGTCCTTATAAAACTATAGTATATTTACCCTTCTTTGCCTATATAACACATATACAGGTTAACATAAATGAAATATAAATATTTTTGAAGAAAATTTAATGAATTTGCGAGAGAACAAGACTTGCAAAAAGAGTTAGACAGGTGGGTTGGAGAAGTAGAAATGATATAAATATTCTTATGTATGAAACTGAAAAAATAAATTGAACTAGCAATCTTCTTTAATTTCCTTATGAAAGATTCATTACAATGTTGGTCATGAAGGATGATTCCAAATTTTTGAGTCACACAATTATAGGATGGTGTTGTATTTAACATAGATTAGTGATATATAAGTACAAGAAAATATAAGGGTTAAATAAAATCCATTTTTGTATATGTTGATTGTAAATCATGAATTTAATATTCAAGTGGCAGCTGATGGGTGTATGTCTTTGTCAGAGAATAATTTTTGTGAATATGCTGTTTTCACTTTATGTGATTTAAGTTTAACAATTAAAAAGATGATGAGAAAGAAGAAAATCACATGATGTAAGGGTTTAGATCAGAAGTCAACAAAATCTGCTTTGCTAGAAGCAAAAACAGACATTTTCAAAATAGAATAATTGAGTGATATCTTTAAATATGTTTATAGTTAATGTGGTATGATGCCTAAAAGTTGGTCACTAATCTTAAAAGTACAGATAAAGCTGTACTCAAATATAAACCCATTGTATTCTTTCAGAGAATGTAATTTGTAAAGTTTCAAGAAGTGTCCCTGTGAATAAGCAGCTCTTTTTAAGGTGGAATACCTAGATCATTCTTAAATCTTGGTTGTAACTCTTGATAAGTTGACAACATATATTACAACTCCCTGTGTCCTTGTAGGAGACTGGAATGTGAATACAGCTATATTAAAATTCTCATGCTTTGAGATAATATTTCACAGCAAATAGGACATGTGATTTGATAATAAATGGGTTTTATATGGAGCACTGAGGGTAATTTTAAGATTAATAGGCAAAGTTCCAAAATAAAAGACATAATATCACTATACTGACAGTCCTAGGACATCAAACTGTTAACATAAAAGTATAAATACAACCTGAAATATCAGAATCACGTTCTTGGTGTCATTTATATCAGAATCCTTTACAATGCATTGGTTATGTTGAAAATTATTGATCATGTAAGAGGAAAACTTAGTGATTTGGTATGCCATACCTACTGTCATAAATGTTTTCTACTTCTGGATATGTAGTGACCATGATTTATTCTATAAATATATTATATTTATTATGCAAGATGTTAATTGGATAATAAACTAGATGCAGGTTTTAACTATTAAAATCACTAACACATTTTTGTTGGTATTGTTAGTTATTAGTTTTAATATGTAAATTTTTATGCAAAATTTCATGAAAAATAAAGCAAGCAATAACTATCATACAAATGGCATAATTTTGAGCATTGAGGCTTTTTGTAATAAAATATGATGTAATATCACTTTGCAAGTAGTAAGATATAAAATCAGAAGCTAATTAAAAATATAATATTTTATCAAATATATCACCTACCATTTTCAGCTTCCTTTTAAATCAGGATTGCCTAAAATTAAAGCATCTTAAATATTTTAGATGAATGATGTACTTTACTAGAATTAATATAAAATAAAAATGATTTGCAAAGAGAAAGGTTTGAAAAGTTTAAGAGCCTATATTTAAGATGTAGGGCAATTTTTAATACTTTCATCAATTTGGTTATTAAAATCAACCCCATCATTTCTGAAATGATGATAATGTCTCTTTAAATAATAATTTTCAACCTTTAAAATGATGATGAACTCTTCATGTTAATGAATGTCTATTTAACTTTTATCCTTGAAAACTTTGTAATACCAGGTTTATACATATATTTATTTTAAAGTCTATTGGATATCTGAAACATTTACGACACATGGAATTTTTCTTTGTATTGAAAATTGAAGTAATATGAACTGGAATGAGTAAACTAAGAGTACAATATCTCCACCCCATTATCTTATATAGATTGACCCTAACCAACTGAAGTCCCTTATAAAACAGAAAGGAAGAGGGATGCTGAAATTGCTTTCTATTTTGGAATGACAGACATTTCCTGATTTTGGACTCCAGTCCTCAAATTCCAATGGCTTCAGACTCTGGGTCTTGCATTCCTGTCTCCTACCTCAATTCTGCAGGCATTCTGCTAATAGCTACGCCATCATTTTTTTTTTTTTTGATTTAAGAAGTATGCTTTATTAACTACTATGTCTTATGCATGCCCTGTTTGCAGGTAGGTTGTCAAGCATATCATGGGACATGTAATCATCAGTAACATGGTAAGCCAGTTTTTAAAACTCTGTCCTTCACATTCCTTCTTTTCTGTTTGTCTGTCTACTGTTAATTAATCAATAGAATCTGAATCAATATGATTAGGACCTAACACTTTTTAATAAATTTTAAAAATTGAAATAGAAAATGGCTTGTCTTGCTGAATTAATTACATTAAGGATATAAACCCTCTCCTGGTTTTGGAACTGTGCTTTTTTGTTTTGTTTTTTTCCTCTCCTGTTAGGTCAGAGTAATAAGGATCCTGTTAAGTATAAAGAATGAGGCATAAGGCATAAGTATAAAGTATGAAATTAGGGATTTTAAGAAAATAGGATTTTATACAGATAGTTCCTATAAGATGTTACCTTCTTTCAAATTTTTTAATATTACAGTAAATGAAAGATAGGGGAAAAAGCAAAAAGCACTCGTGAAAGAGCATTGGGTGAAAATATTTATAATCCAGAACGTTAATACTAGAATAACTCTAACTCTACCACATTGAAAAATAATTTTAAAGATTACTAACTTAAGTAGACAAGTTTAATTATTGTTAGTCTCCCAAGTGCTTTACAATTAATAACTACCAGTCTTTGTTCAGATGTGACTCAGGGCCAAAGTGACTGAGTATTTCTCTAGTCATAGATTCTTTGAGAGTCTGCCCACCTAAGGATTAGCATTAAAACACTAAAAGGTCTTGGTGTATTTAATTATTGGGGAAAATACTGTGGAGGCTTCTAGGCCCTCAGTCCAAGCAGTCCAGGGCCATTGGACTCCCAGAATCCTGGACTCCCCTTGAACCCAGGTGAATCTCCTGCCAAGCTGCTGGTAATTCTATATGCTTAATATAACAACTTATATTAGTTAACAGAGTTTAGGTTACAGGTGGTGTCCACCACACTTGGCCCAGGTGATTTTTCCCCAGGACAAATCAGGCAACCAGTTAAGGTGTTTCAGGCCACCTTCTGCTCTGCCAAGCAGCTGGCTGCTCTGCTGCTGCCCTAATATTACAGTTTATACTTACTAGTAACTACAATTTATAATTAAATTTCACTTTCAGTTAATATCCAAAATATATAAAGAACTCAAGAAATTAAACACCAGCAAACCACATAATGGAATAAAAAATGGGGTGAAGAGCTAAACATAACAAAGATCTCTCTAACAGCCAAGAAACACTTGAAGAAATGCTCAATATCCTCAGTCATCAAAGGACATGCTGGTGAAGATGTGGAGAAACGGGAACACTCCTCCATTGGTAGTAGGAGTGCAAACTTGTGCAACCATCTTGCATTTCAATCTGGTTGTATCTCAGAAAATTGTGACTAGTTGTACCTTAAGACCCAGCTACAACACTCCTGGGTATATACCCAAAAGATTCTCCAACAAACCACAAGGATATCAGCTCAACTATGTTCATAATAGCTTTATTCATAATAGCCAGAAAATGGAAACAATCCAGATGATTTTCAACAGTAGAATGAATAAAGTAACTGAGGTACATTTACAGAATACAATACAATACCACTCAGCCATTAAAAACAAGGAAATCATGGAATTTGCAGTCAAATGGATGGAACTAAAATAAATCATCTTGAGTGAGCTAACCCAGATTCAAAAAGATATACATGGTGTTAACTCACTTATAAGTGGATATAGGATTACCATACAATAATCAATAGAGCCAAAGTAGTCAAGTAACAAGGAGGACCGAAGGGAAGTTGCTTGAATCTCACTCAGAAGGGATAAAGATAGACATAGGAAGTGGATGAAGAGAGGTAACTGAGTGAGAGAGTGTAAGGGGAGTGATGCAAGGGGCAGGACCAGCTGTGGTGAGACCTAGGGTGAATCCAATAGAGCTTGGAGAGGGAAGGGTAACTGATGGGGAGGGTCTCTGAAACAAACAGAAGACAGGTCAAAGCGTATGCTCCTGAGGAGATATGAGGATGACTCTAGCTGAGATTCCCTAGAAGCAGAGAACATGGAGACAAAAACAGCCTCCTCCTAGTCTGGAAGACTTCTAGTGGAGGGATAGGGACAACCACCCACCCACGAAACCTTGGAACCATAATTTCCCCGGCATACAAGATGTACAGGAATAAAGATGGAGCAGTGATCAAGAGAATGACCAAGCAAAGACTGACACTTCTCAAGACCCACCCCACTGGAGAGAACCAACTCTTGCCACTATTAATGACACTCTGCTATGCTTGCAGACAGGAGCCTAGCATAACTATCCTCTGAGAGGTCCCACCCATCAGTAGATTGCCACAGGTGCTGAGACACACAGCCAAACATTAGGTGGAGCTTAGGGAGTCTTATAGAAGAGTGAGAAGAAGAATAGCAGGATATGAAGGGGACAACAACTGCCAAAGAAGACCAACATAGTCAGCCAGCCTAGGCTCCTGGAGGCTTACTGAGACTGAAGCACCATCCAAAAAGCCTATATAGACTGGGCCTATGTCCCTTACACATATGTAGATGCTAGGCAGATTGTTTTTCATGCAAGTAGAAGGGGTGTTGTTTGTGACATGGACTCTGTTGCCTGTTTGTGGAACACTTTATCCTAGTTGGACTGTCTTGTTTAACCTCACTGGAAGAGGATTCTCTGAGTCCTATGCAACTTGAAGAGCTGGGGTGGGTCAATATGGCTGGGGTTCTGAGGAGAAGAGGAGAAGGGAAATGGGGAAGAGGATGGGAAGGTTGGACCAGATAGAGAAGAGTGAGGGGGCTGTGATTGGGGCATAAAATGTATACATAAATTAATTAATGAAAAAATAGATAAAGAAAACCCAAAGTGATAGAAAACTTGAAATGAAACAATTAAGAGCTTGAACATGTACCTCAGAGGCAAGCCTCACCAACAGAATACAGGAAATGGAAGAGTGAATCACAGGCATTGAAGACAAGGTAGAAGAATAGAATACTGCAGTCAAATACAATATAAAGGTGAAAAAATTCCAGCCAAAGACATCCAGAAGTTCTGTGATATTTTAAAAAGTCACAATCTATGGATAATAAATATAAAGTAAGAATAATAAACACAGGACAAAGGCACTGAAATAATTTTCAACAAATTCATAGAGGAAAATTTCCTTAATCTAAAGAAGGGGGTGGCTATAAAGATACAAAGAGCAAACAGAATACTAAATAGAACAGAGAAGAAAAAAATTCCCCTCAGCACAAAATAAACAAAACATTAAATGTACAGATGACATAAAGAATATTGAAACCTCGAAGAGAAAACTCTAATCAATGGATAAATTCACGACTATCAGAATAAATTTGACTTTTCAATAGAGGAGATTCTAAAGGCAGGCAGGCATGGACAGATGTTCCACAAAATCTAAGGTGCCACAGATGGCAGATCTCACGTTATTTATTGCCAGATCTCACGTTAATAGACACATAGCAATAGAATATATTCCAAACTTTAAAAGTTCTACAGGATTTCAAAAATTGAAACACTTAAATGATGGAAGTATCTTTAAAATATCCAAGTATCTTTTAAAATCCAAAGACAGTAAAATTTCAAAATCTGTTTAACTATTTAACATTTCTTAACTGAAGGTCCTTTAAAGTAAAAGAGAATTTACATATTTCCTTACTTCAAAAGGAAAGAACTGGGGAACAGTCAGAATAAAATCAAAGCAAAACAAAACACAATGTTAAATGTCTGGAATCTACTCAAGATGTTTCGAGTTCCTTCAAAGGGCTTAGTCACCTCTATGGTGCACCCTCTATAGTACACATAGCTTGACATCCAGGCTATGACAGTTCCATTCCATTGCTGATGGTTTTCTTAGTGGTTGTTTCCTGTACTGAAATCTCTGAAATGCTGGATTCTTTGGTTGAAACTGTGCTACAATGTCACTAACAGTCTATCTTGGCTCTCTTAATTAGGCAAAGCCTCAACTTTTCTCCATGAGCCTTTCTATCCTGAGGCTTCACCTGCTTCTCTGGCTGTACCTTCACCAATAGCCTCTTCTGGCCTTTTACAGTACCAAGCCTCACTTGCTCTCCATGACCCATTAATGCCCTGAAAACCATTATTATCTAGAAAACTCTTCTATTACCAACTGCAGCTTGCAGCATGAGGTACAATCTTGTTTGACTCCAGAACACAGTTTCTGTGTGATGATTCTAAACAAAATCTTTCCAAAAGATTTTACCTCAGTGATGCTGGTTTCTTCTTGATTAATACTCATTTCTCAGCTCCAGATAACCAGCATCAATTGTCCCAGGAAAATAAAGGTTTAACTATAGTAGTTCTGGTCTTTTGTTAATCATAGCTAATTCCTCAGCTCCAGATAACCAGAACCACATATTCTTAACTCAAAATAGCATATGGCCCTTATATAGTCATTAAGGGACACTAAAACTACCCTCAGAAACTTCACAAGTCAAATCTGAATTGCCCTCAATATATATATATATATATAAAATATATATATATATATATTTTAAGCTGCTAAAGAACAGCTCACACATTTTTGAACGCCAAAAGTCTTTTTTAACCCACAGCCCCAAAGTCCTCCCACAATCCTTCCAAAAACACATGGGAGGGTCTGACAAAGCAAAGCCCCACTATACTCTACCAATTTCTGTCTTAGTTGTATTACTCTCAATGTGATGAAGCACTGTGACCAAAGTGACTAATTAAGACAGTGTCACAGGCCTGCCTATAGGTCTATCTTGCTGAGCCAAACTCTCTATTGAGTATTCCGACAATTAAATGATTGTGGCAAGTTGGCATAAAGGTAAAAAACAAAATATGTGATCAAAAAATTCCACTAGGAGACACAGCTGATTAACACTTTCAGCAAAGTAGTTAGATACAAAATTAACATACAAAATGAGTACACTTCCTATATACAAATGACAGACTATAAAAGAAATCAAGTAAACAAGACTTTTTACAATAGCCTCAAAAATTTACAATATCTTGGGGTAACTAGCCAACCCACTGTAAGATTTATATGATAATATTTTAAGATATTGAAAAAAGATAATAAGAAAATGTAAAGGTTTCCAATGCTCTTGGATTAGTAGGTTTAATAAAATAAAATTGCCAGCTTACCAAAAACAATGTACAAATACAATGCAATCACCATCAATTCAATTTTCAACTTCATATGGAAACACACACTCACACACACACACACACACACACACACACACACACACACACACACTATAACTAAAGCATTCTGGGCAATAAAGAAACTGTTGGAGGCGTCATTATCATTAAATTATAGTACAGAACCATAGAAATTAAAACATGTTATTGGCACAAAACAGATATGTTGATCAATGAAATCAAACTGAAGTCTCAGTTAACAGTTCAAACACCCATGGAGACTTGATCTTTTATAAAGAAACCAGAATGTTTATCAAACTTGATGACTTCATGTAAAAGAAAGCAAATATCACGCTGAACAAAATTCACCACCAAGGCCTCTATGCAATACCAGATACACTAAATCTGATAAAAGAGAAAGCAGGAAATAGTCTTGAACTTATTGGTGTACGAAAAGACTTTATGAATGTAACATTGATAAAACAGGCACTAAGAACACAATTTAACAAATAGAACCTCATGAAATGGGAAAACTTCTGCATGGTAAAGAACTTCATCATTCAGACAAAGCTATAGGCTGAAGAATAGAAAAGAAAAAATACCAACTATACTTCCTATAGAATCAAATGTATTAAAAAGAACTAAAATAAAGTAGATGTCAAAAAAACTCAATTTTAAAAATGGAGAACATATCTAAACTGTGAATTCAAATTGCTGAAAAGCACTTAAAGAAATATCCAACATCCTTAGTTATCAGGGATATTAAAATCAAGAGTACCTCGTGATTTTTATCTTACCTCACTCCTAGTGGCCATGAACAATAAAACAAGTAACACTTAATGCTTACAAGAATGTGGAGGAAGAGGAATTCTCATCCATTGTTGGTGGAAGTTCAAGTTTATACAGCAAACCAATTTTCAGTTTCTTAAGAAGCTGGAAATCTTTCTACCTCAAGATTCTGCAATAACAGTCATGAGTGTATGCACAAAGGATGCTTCATCTTACTACAGAGACACATGATCAACCATGTTTAATGTTGTTCTCTTCAAAATAACCAGTAATTGGGAAGCAACCTAGATATAGCTCAATAGAAGAAAGATGTCTAATATTCACAATAGACTATTATACCACTATTAGAAAATGAAATCATGATATTTGCAGATAAATGGGTGGTATTGGGGAAAAAATCATCTTTATGAAGGTAACAGACCTAGAAAGAAATGTGGTATGTCTTCACATTTTTACTGATATTAGTTATAAGAGACTAATGTGGAGGATCACCCTAGAAAGGAGAAATATAATAGATATATATGAATGGTAATGAGTTGGGAACTGGAGCAGGATGACTAAACTGGGAGAAGAAGAAAATATGTAGAGGGACAGCTAAAATTAAGGTCCATTTCATCACCAAAAGAAGCGTCCACTATTGGGAAGGAGTACAATAAGTTCAGTTGTTTACTTAAAGGTTTCCATGGGAACCCTAAATCTACTAAGGCTATTTATTGGTCAAGGATAGCGGTTGCTCTCCACAAACTGACAGTGAGAACTTTTTGCTTAAAGAACACCTACACAACTTACTGAATACAGAGAATTTGAACAGGTGCCTACCTAGAGCCTTCATTCTTAAGGACTAATGTAGATGATACTAAAAATCACTCTGCACCCTACCAAAGGAGTGAGATTAAAACTTTCCACAAATGAGAAAACTTGAAAGAAAGGCTTGCCTGTCATTGCAGAATAAGCAAACAAAACATGATTAGACTGCCCTTGTCTTTGCATCTGAACACAACTGTAAGTCTTAATAATATTATTTACTTCAAGTGGTATAATACCTAATAAAATTTTAGAAAAAAAACCATATAACACATTTGGGGGTTAAAATGTTCTGAGTTCTGAGAGTTTTGCCAGAAAGATTGAGATAGCTAAATTTGACCTGGGAAGGTGAGTTAGATGTTATAAATTAAACAGTAAAAATTCAAATCAGATGAAAATAAAGTTAAAATGTTGTTTTTAAGATAGCATTGGTAAAGAGCAGTTGTCTGAAGTTATGTGTAATAGAATAAATGTAATTATAATGATGACATGTCACTTAAGACCAGCATTCTGATTTTTCTGACATACCAATTATTTGATATGACAATTATGATTTTATGAATTCAATATTCACATTACCTCTTTCCCAATGAGGATATTTGCAGAAGACACTGTTTGACTGAAAATATACTATACAACTATAACTTCTAAAAGTATTTGCAAAGCAGTATTTTTTTCTCATTTGGAGCCTTATGGTATCCCCTCTATTTGTTGACAGAAGCATGTAGAAAAGATGCTATTTAGTGTCAGATATTCTGGTACATGATGATTTCCTGTATATCTTTGGTATTTCATTAACACAATAAAATTATTCTTTTTTCCTGTTAGACCACACCCTTATTACTTATTCTCAAAGTTATTATGGTAAATTATTTCTGCTTTCCAGTAGTGCACACCTGCTTTCTTTCTTGGTGCACAGCTGCTGCTATAATTCTGGTACCTATTAAGACACTATGTGAGCCTATGTATTTTCCCTTCATCGTGAGAAAAAGCTGCATCATTTTCTTAATATTTGATAAGTTTCTAAGTGGATATTTTCATGGAACATATCACCAACTAAATTTACATCATAATAATGAGAAAAAATGAAGCAAAAGGCGATTATGGACTATTTCACAATTCCTTTTTATTTTCAGTTTTTTATAACTGTCAGTTGAAACAGTATAGGGCTCTGTGTATAAAACATAAAAAAATGGATAAGTATTAAAGCCAAAGATCTCAGGCTAGGTATCAGCATTGCTATCTAATATCTAATAAATGACAAAGATTAAAACATGTGTTTTCACATACCCTCCATTATAAGTGACAATTTTTCAATAAATTAATATAGGCCATAATGTCAAAAAATCTATTTTAGTATGTGTTTAGTCATTATTTTTTTAATCTTAGAGTTAAATAAGAAAAGTTCCTCATCTACCCGAGGAGAATAGTTTGCTCTTCATTTTTTCCCTTGCCAAGATATGATTTCCTAGTTATTCACAATATTGTCATTCATAGTATAAACAGCTGTGGTAAAATAGCAAGGTAAGATTAAAACATAGTCCCTAATATAAAAGGAGATTGGGGATATACTAGCAGAATTAAGCTTAGTATTTGAAAATAAGTAATCTCCCACTATTGAGCAAATTTCGGGAGGACAATGTTTGAAGACAGAGAAAAACAGATTTTATAATGAATTGTCTGATTTTTAAATCATAAGATGTGGTAAAAGCAGTACCAGCTATGATATATATGCAACTATAATAAATAAAAAAGACTGTTAATTATGAGATTCATTTTAATTTCTTCTTAAACAGTTATATACATAGCCATGTAGTTTATTAAATTTTGGGGTAAACTCTAACTTTAAGGAACTTATTTAGTTCAATTTCCATCAAAACCTGATCACTCATAAACTTACACTGGCTTCATTCACCCATTTAAGGTCTAAGAAAGCCTGGGTGTCTTCATTTCTGCCACATGAGGGAAGGAACTTATGAACTGATCTGCAGAAAATGTTTTGCAGAAAATGTTCAAAATTTGGAAGTTCTGCTGAATATAATAAAACAGAAGTTGAAGACTAAAGGTTAAATTGCAAGTATATAAACTTTTAACCATATTTATTGTCTCCTGTTTTCCCACTGTCTTTTGTTACTGTAGTAGCATTCTGTTTGAAGAAGTAATGGCACACCTATGGAGATTTTTAATTTTTCTACCATACACATTTTAAATTTCATAACCTTTGACTTGAACAAAAATCTTAATAGTTAGCACAGGTTGGCCTTGAACTTGTCCTCCTCCTGTCTTTGTGTCCCCAGTGCAGATATTTCAAGTGTGAAGTGCCATGCTCTCCAGTTGCACACTGTAACCACTATCCTAAATACTAAAAAAAAAAAATTTTTGTTTCAAAACAGAAAATCAGATAGCACAAGTTGAATTCAAACTCTGAATTGCTTAGAATGACCTTAAACTTTTGATCCTCTTGCCTCTACCTCTTAGCTTTACCATGTGCTAAAGTTACAGCCATGTACCACAACATTCAGCCAAGTAACACAATTCCTAGATTAAGTACTAAAATCCCTCTGAATTCATCAATTTGTAAAATCAGACATCCAATTTCTTCAGGTGTTCTTTAATGCACATAACTTGAGCATATAGTGATCAAAGTACTTTAGAACTTATGGTATTTAGGTCTCAATAAATCAACATTTGTAAAATCTTCAGAAGTAAATACTGTTTCAGAAATATATAATGCAAAGAAAGATGGAAATAAAGACTGCGATTTCTGGAATGATTGAAACACATGTTTAGATTAAATCCACTTTCAGGCAACAAGCATAGATGGCTATAGGCATTTCAGCTTGCAGAGATCTCAAGGCCACCTGCAACAATAATAATTTATTGTTATCAAGTCAAGAGCTGACCTTAAAGTGCATTTACAAAGAAGCCATCTTTTCTTTGCATGATTTTGAGTACTTACATTGTTTCACAACTTAATCAAGAAAACCAGCCATAGACAAATTGCTGTTAAAATACACCTCTACTTAATTCTGCATAGAAAGGAGGTTAATCACAGAGGTAAAGCTACAATAAATACAAGTACAATATTTTTTATTGTGAGTTGAGTACAGTGCATCATGTCTTCAAGTGTACATAAACTATACTAAAGAATATGCACAGAGCTTAATTGTCTAATCTTTTAAGGTGTTAGTTTGGTTTAGAAATTAATTATTTGATACATGCGCTTATGTTTGTATGCATGAGTTTTATTTCCAGAGCATTCATGAGTGAAGGAACTTGCAGCAATTAGAAGAAGGTTGGAATCTGAGCTACAGGCAGATGTGAGTTACCATATTTGTAAAATAAATCCTAGTCCTCTGAAAATGCAGTAAGTTCTCCAAACTGCTGATCTAATCTCCAGCTCTCCCACAACACTTTTTAAATTACACTTTAAATCTACTTTTAAAATCCATATTTCAATGGGATTAATTTAGATTATTTTTGTTGTTTAGAAAATAAATTTTTCTTATATTTTTATTATATCCATTTAATGGTGTATGTGAGTGGAATTTTTGTTTTGCTTTTTTTTGTTTGTTTGTTTTTGTTTTTTTTGGCCTATGGGCCAATATAACTTGTGGTAATTGATTCTCTTTTCCCACCATGTTGGTGTGAGGATGGAACCCAGATTGTTGGACTTGGAGGTTAAAAGTCTTTACATGATGCCCCATCTTCACAGCCTGAAAGAAATGTCTTTTTAAAATAATTATTGTTGAAAGCTATTTGGTATGCTATAACAATAACAGTTTGTTACTCTGTTTGAATTTGAAGTCTTCTACACTTACATAGGTTCTAGATATGTACTCTTTAACTGAGGAGTGGAGCTTGGCAAGCCTCTATTAGGTCAGCACTGATGGTCACTAGAAATATGCATGTGAAGACTATAGTTGTCCCTGGTTTTTATATTGATCTTTCTTCTTCCTGTTTCTCTGAGTTGAGAATAGCCACCTCCACATACTAGGCCACTCTACCTTGCCTATCTCATAATAGTACAGTGGGTCCTCTGTGGAAATAATTAAATTATTACCAATATTTATATTATATTTAATGGGTCGGCAGTGTTAATCCTTATATTTTTGGTTGCGAGCATAGCCTTTCACAGCTCAGCCACCTCTCCAGCCCAGCAGTGTTAATCCTTAATCCACCCTTATAAATAAACACATAGACACCTGATGGATTTTAAGAAGCCTTGGCCTGGGTTGTGCAAACTTAGCCCATCTGAACTAGCTTTTAATTCTATTCCCCAAATATGAAACCCCAATATACACATACATCCTCTTGGACTGTTATTCTCCACATTATGCTGATGCTCCAGGCCACATGGAATGATCTTCTTCCATTTACCCAATTGTGTCTTTCTTCTTCTTGCTCCTTTTTATTTCTTCTTCTAAAGATCCTCTCTATCTGCCCCAGAAGTCTGTGAACCTTTTCCCTGCCTACCTTTCTTTCTGCTCAATCACAGGCCTTGGCATTTTATTAAAGCCAATCATGGACAATGATTAAAAAGAAAGGTAAAGAAGAATTACATGATGTAGAGTAAGCATGCCTCTGGGAGCAGGCTAATTAACATTTACAATATATAATATCAGCCCGCTGAGCCTCCGAACCGAAGTTTTCTCCCTTTAATCTTTTTGTCAAAATTTTTAGTCATAGTGATACAAATGCAACTGATGCAAAGTACTCTCTTATAGACAACAGAATTTAATAACCCAAAGTGCTGGGGGCTAAATCTCTGAGGTCAGGTGTCAACACAGGTGTTCCTGGTGAGGGATTACCTTTGGCTTCATAGTTGGCTGACTTTTCTGTCTTCAAACAGCAGTGTAGCCAATGATCACCCTGATGCCTCCTAATTGCTACTTGTGTGGGTAATTTATATAAGTACTGCCATATCAAAGCTATTACTTTCTCAGCACTTTCCTGTATTCAGCCACTCAATCTGTGTGACTCGTACTAGTGGCTGGCTGTACAGTAGTGAGGAATCTTCATTTCACAACCATGTATTTTCCCATGGATAGAACAATATCGTTTTATTATACTTTGAAAAAACATTCATTTTCAGCTTACTGAAAATAGTACATCCATGTTTGTGTTTATGTATGTTTATGGATCATTCCTTTGAGAATATATGCACTTTTGTCAGGACAAATTATTCTTAAAAAATAAAACTGAAGGGAAAAAATTATATCTACTAGTTCAGTTTGGGCTGATATATCATATAATTTTTCCAAACTTTTTGACGTACTTTAAAACTTCATTGTCAGAATATAAGAGTTTTCCTTATTCTATACATTCTCATTATTTTTTATTCATTCTTTAATTTCTTATACATGTGCTTCAAATATTACTCAGGCTGGTGTTCAATCTATGATCCTACCCTCCCCCTTCCAAGTGCTAGGATAACAGGGTTGTACCGCAATAATGCATCCTTTAAAATTTTAGCCTTTATGCTGGACATGTATTTGTATTATATTGGGTGTACAGTTTATTTTTTCTCTGAAGCTAGATACTTTTATTTTCAAAGTGTCAACAAAGTTTAAATAAATGTGTCATTTTTCTTATTTTTATTTTTAATGGAATTTGCTGTTACTGGTCATCAGAATGCTTAAAGGAATAGCAAGGAGTACCTCTCTGAACATATGAGTACTTTCCAACAGCATGTTCAGTTATGGTCACATATCCTATGTGCAAATGTCCTATGAATACTAATCCACAATGTAGACTTTTTGAATTATTATTTCTAATACCCTAAACACTTAAATTACTTAAATATTTATCAATCTTGAGTTGTTGAATACAGTATATCATATAACAATATACAAAATTTCAAAATAATTTAGGTTTATAGTGAAAGGGCTTTCAAACATAATATACACATATATTTCATACACCACATTTATATTAATATAAATTTGAGGAACTTGGTCATAAAGTACATGAAATTTAATAAAAATAACCCTCCATAAAATTCTTTCCCTAATCAGTTCATTTGCATGTACTAAGATCCAACAGATAAATTCTGTATCAGACATTACAAAATTTTTCTGAACTCATTTTTATACTTATTATGCACTTATCACAAACACATGTATATATACATATGTATACATTTGTGCAGCTAGTGATGACCTTCATATTCTGATCTCCCTGCCTCTCAAATGCTGCATTCACACTTGCACTATATGCATTTATGTAATGCTGGGCCTTAAGCCAGGATTGTATGGATCCTAGTTAAACTTTTAAAAATTGAATAATATCTCAGGCCACCAACAGAGATGGACAAATGTGTCTGATGATGACAAAAATATAAAATGGTGACAAACTGATAAATTCCTTTTGTTTTAAGTTAGAAAAATGATTTTCTGTAATAAATTAAAACTTCAGTTAAAGAAACAGATATTTTGGCATGTTATAATACTTTATAATATCTTAGCACTTTGAAGCCAATTCATGACTTGTAGTCGTGAATTTATTTGAATAAATCAATAAAAATTCAGAAATGTTCCCTCATTGACTTAGTCTTAGTTGTCTTCACTTTTTCATAACTTCTCAGTCAGCTTTGCATATAATAATTGTTTTGCTTTCTTCTTCAAATAAACATATAATAATAACATGAAAGCTGGAAAATGTTCTTGAAGAGTCTGTGAAAGTATTTGAATATTCAGAAGTTCAGAAAATACAGTGTTTACAAAATTTAGTTCTAGAAATGAGAGGAAAATATTTCTCTGTTGCATATGGTATATATAATTTTAATAAGTAGCATTTCAGCTGAAAAATTATATAGAATAAAATTTCAGATTATAGGCAAGAACAATCCCTCTGGGAACAGTTAGAATAAAATATAATGTAACACTGCACAGCACGGTTGACAATTTCTATTGCTCACTAAGTAATAATCTAAAATCAAATGTGTCATTTAACACGGTATAAAAATAAAGTCACTTAAACATGTCATTTGGTCTGAGAGAAAACATTTAATGTAATAGTGAGCTAAAAATGTGTAATTTTGTGTTAGAAAAAATTTGTAATGCTTCCAGGTCCTTCAAGTACCAAAAACTGCCAGTTTACTTTATTCAAAAATAACTTTCAGAACCATAAAACATGAATTAAAATATCAGAATCTGGGCGATCCAAGATGGCGGCTGCCAGCACGGACGTATTTTGATTTCAGGGTCAACAGTCACAAGGTGGCAAGTGTTGCAGGACAACGCTGTACAAAGGGCACAACCCCTTCTAATTTCACCGAGCTACACAGGGACCACGGAAGATCCCTGGGCAGGATGCCCCTTCCAACTCTCGGACACGCTAGGAAGCCTCTGGACCCGGGAATTGGGATAACCCATCCCTCAAAAGGAGAGACTCCGGTTAAGTTCCAACCTAATACCCAGCCAGCAGATTCAGAAACCATGCAGTGATAATCCCCACCCTGCTGGACACTCCCAGATCTCACACAGACGATCCAATTATCTGGCAAAAGGTTGCGACCCTTGGAAGTGAGAGGAGATCTGCTGCAAAGTGCCTTCAGACCACAGATCACAGTCTGTGACATCACTGGCCAGTTTCTAAGCCGCGGGAGCAGCAAGGCTACTGGAGCTGAACTGCAGATTTACCCGCTACAGGAACCAACCTCGGGAAACTGTGAGATTTTTGAAACTGTCCTATATCAGACATTTGTACTAGTAAGGGCACTTCCGGTGGGGAATCAAAGCTTACTTGTGCACAGCTGCACAGCTCCGCCACCTGGAGTAATTAGGTCCCCACCTGGGAGGTGGGACTGAATGACTCACCTTATAGGGGTGGAGTAAGGCAACTCCTACACCACAGCGCCCCCTTTGGACCAAAGTCCAGAAGACAGCAAAAAAAAAAGATTCCACATGGCCAGAGGCCCCAAACAAAAACAAAAAAAAAACAGAGCGAAATGTCTCCAACAAAAGAAAGCAATGCTATTCCGTCCAGCCCGAACCACCTCACCACAACTGAAACACATGAAAATGATGACAATTCTACAGTATGGAAAGTGATAAAGTCCCTTCAAGAAGAACTTAAAACTATGAAGGAATTCAAAGAAGCCACAATTTTACAAGTAAAAACAACGAATAACACCATTAAAGAGCTCCAAGCCAAGGTGACCCAGCTTGAACAGGAAAAGGATAAAGCAATGAAAGATATCCAGACAAAAACAAGCAAACTGGAGAAGAAAATGTACAAAATGAACAATACCATTCAAGACATGAAAATAGAAATGGAAACAATAAAGAAAACACAGTCAGAGTTAAAAGAGGAAATGGAGAATCAAGAGAAGAGAACAGGAACTACGGATGTGAGTATGAAAAATAGGATTCAAGAGATGGAAGACAGGATCTCAGGCATGGAAGATTCAATGGAAGAAATCAGTACAACATCCAAAGAAAATGAGAAGGCTAAAAAAATCTCTCACCCACAACATCCAAGAAATCAAGGACTCAATGAAAAGATGGAACCTAAGAACTGTAGGCATAGAGGAAAGAGAAGACTCCCAACTGCATGGTCCTGGAAATATCTTCAAAAAAATCATAGAAGAAAACTTCCCAAACCTAAAGAAAGAGATGCCAGTAAAAATCCAAGAGGCTTACAGAACATCAAACAGATTAGATCAGAAAAGAAACTCCTCTCGCCACATAATAATAGAAACTCCAAATGTAGAGAACAAAGATAGGATATTAAAAGCTGTAAGAGAAAAAGGCCAAGTCACATACAATGGCAGACCCATCAGAATCACACCTGACTTCTCCTCAGAAACTTTAAAAGCTAGAAGGGCCTGGACGGATGTCCTACAAGCCCTGAGAGAACATAGGTGCCCAACCAGACTACTATACCCAGCAAAACTCTCTATCAACATAGAAGGAGAAAACAAAATATTCCCTGACAAAATCAAATTCAAACAATATCTCCTCACAAACCCAGCCCTACAGAAGATCCTAGAAGGAAAATTCCAACACAGAGAAGATAACTACACCCAAGAAAACAGAGGAAATAAAAACCTCCACAGCAACTAAACAAAAGAGAAACACAAGACAGCCAGCTATACCAAAATAATGGGAAATAACAACCCCTGGTCACTAATATCCATCAACATCAATGGACTCAACTCGCCAATAAAAAGGCACAGACTTACAGACTGGATCCGTAAACAAGACCCATCTTTTTGCTGTATACAAGAAACACATCTCACTAATGAAGATAAACACTACCTCTGAGTAAAGGACTGGGAAAAGATTTTCCAAGCAAATGGACTCAGGAAACAAGCTGGAGTAGCCACCTTAATATCAAACAAAATAGACTTCCAGTTGAAGTTAATAAAAAAAGACAGATAAGGGCATTACATACTCACTAAAGGAAATATCCACCAAGAGGTCATCTCAATATTGAACATATATGCCCCAAATACAAAGGCACCTACATTTATAAAATAAACACTTCTAAAACTTAAATCACACATTGATCCAAACACTTTAATAGTGGGAGACTTTAACACACCACTCACAACTATGGACAGATCATCAAGACAGAAGCCAAACAGAGAAATAATGAGTCTAACAGACATCATGAACCAAATGGAACTAACAGATATCTACAGGATGTTTCACACAAACACAAAAGAAAACACCTTCTTCTCAGCACCTCATGGAACCTTCTCCAAAATCGACCATATAGTTGGACACAAAGATAGCCTCAACAGATACAAGAAAATTGAAATAGCCCCTTGTATGTTATCAGACCACCATGGAATAAAGCTGGATTTCAATAGCAAAGCATCAACAAAAAGTCTACACTCACATGGAAATTGAACAACTATTTACTAGAGGAACACTGTGTCAGGGAAGAAATAAAGAAGGAAATCAAAGACTTCTTACAATCCAAGGAAAAGGAAGACACCCAAATGAATTGAAAGCTGTGCTATGAGGAAAGTTCATAGCACTAAGTGCCTTCAAAAAGAAAATTGTGACAGCTCATATTAGCAAATTAACAGCTAAACTGGGTGAATTGGAAAAAAAAAGAAGCAAACACTCCCAAGAGGAGCAGAAGGCAAGAGATCATCAAACGTAGGGCTGAAGTCAACAACTTAGAAACAGAAAGAACTATAAAAAGAATCAATGAAACCAAGAGTTGGTTCTTCGAGAAAATCAACAAAATAGACAGACCCTTAGCCAAATTAACTAAAAGACAGAGGGAGAAAACACAAATCAACAAAATCAGATATGAAAACGGAGAAATAACAACAGACATTGAGGAAATCCAGAGAATATTTGGATCCTACTTTAAAAATCTATATTCCACCAAATTTGAAAACTTAAGTGAAATGGACAATTTTCTTGATGGCCAGATGGCTTTAGCATGGAATTCTACTGGACCTTCAAAGAGGAGCTAACACCAATACTTTTCAAACTCTTTCACAAAATAGAATCTGAAAGAACATTACCAAACACATTCTATAAGGCCACAATCACTCTGATTTTGAACCACACAAAGACCCAACAAAGAAAGAGAACTTCAGATCAATCTCCCTCATGAACATAGATGCAAAAATACTTAATAAAATACTAGCAAACCGAATTCAAGAACACATCAAAAGTTTCATACACCATGATCAAGTAGGCTTCATCCCAGGGATGCAGGGTTGGTTCAACATATGAAAGTATATCAATGTCATTCACCATATAAACAAGATGAAAGAAAAAAACCACGTGATAATCTCACTAGATGCAGAAAAAGCATTTGACAAAATCCAACACCCCTTCATGCTAAAAGTTCTGTAGAGAACGGGCATACAAGGGCCGTACCTAGAAATAATAAAGGCAATATACAGCAGGCGAGTGGCCAACATCAAAATAAATGGAGAGAAACTTGAAGCATTTCTTCTAAACTCAGGGACAAGAAAAGGATGTCCATTTTCACCATGTCTCTTCAATATAGTACTTGAAGTTCTTGCTAGAGCAATAAGACAACTAAAGGAGATCAATGGGATAAACATCAGAAACGAAGAAGTCAAATTATCCCTATTTGCAGATGATATGATAGTATACATAAGTGACCCCAAAAACTCCACCAGAGGACTCTTTCAGCTAATAAACACTTTCAGCAAAGTGGCTGGATACAAAATTAATTCAAAAAAATCAGAAGCATTTCTCTATACAACAAACAAATGGGATGAGAAAGATATAAGGGAAACAACCCCCTTCACATTAGCCACAAACAATATAAAATACCAGGGGGTAACTCGAACCAAGCAAGTAAAGGACCTGTACAACAAGAATTTCAAGCCCTAAAGAAAGAATTGGAAGAGGCCTTTAGAAGATGGAAAGATCTCCCATGCTCATGGATAGGTAGGATCAACATAATAAAAATGGCCAACCTACCAAAAGCAATATATAGATTCCATGCAATTCTTATCAAAATACCAAAACAATTCTTTATAGACTTGGAAAGAGCTATTCTCAATTTCATATGGAACAACAAAAAGCTCAGAATAGCTACATCAATCCTGTACAATAAAAAAAAATTAACAAAAAAACAAAAACATCTGGAGGTATTACCATCTCTGATTTCAAGCTGTACTACAGAGCAATAGTTGTAAAAACCGCATGGTATTGGTATAGAAACAGACCAGTAGATCAATGGAATCGAATTGAAGATCCAGAAATAGACCCACACACTTATGGCCACCTAATTTTTGACAAAGAAGCCAAAACGGCACAATGGAAGAAGGACAGCATCTTCAACAAATGGTGCTGGTCCAACTGGATGTCCATTTGTAAAAGAATGAAGTTAGACCCATACTTATCACCTTGTACAAAACTTAAGTCCAAGTGGATCAAAGATCTTAACATAAGGCCAGTCACACTAAATCTACTAGAGGAAAAAGTGGGAGAATCCCTCGAACTAATTGGCACAGGTGACAACTTCCTGAACAGAACACCAACAGCTCAGGACTTGAGAACAACAATCAATAAATGGGACCTCATGAAACTGAAAAGCTTCTGTAAGGCAAAAGACACTGTCATTTGAACAAAATGGCAGCCTACAGACTGGGAGAACATCTTCACCAACCCCACATCTGACAGAGGGCTAATATCCAAAATCTACAAAGAACTCAAGTAATTAAATGCCAAGAAACCAAATAATCCAATCAAAAAATGGGGGACAGAGCTAAATAGAGAATTCACAAAGGAGGAACTCCAATGGCTGAGAGACACTTGAATAAATGCTCAACATCCTTAATCATCAGAGAAATGCAACCCAAGAAGACTCTGAGATTCCATCTCACACCTGTCAGAATGGCTAAGATCAAAAACTCAAATGACAGCACATGCTGGCGAGGGTGTGGAGAAAGGGGAACCCTACTCCATTGCTGCTGTGAATGTAGGCTTGTGCAATCACTATGGAGTTCAGTCTGGCGATATCTTAGAAAACTTGGAATAGCTCTGCCATAGGACCCAGCCACACCACTTCTGGGTATACACCCAAATGCCTCTTCACTGAATCATAAGGAAGTTTCCTCATCTATGTTTATAGCAGCCTTATTTGTAATAGCTAGAAACTGGAAACAACCCAGATGTCCCTCAACCGAAGAATGGGTTAAAAAACTGTGGTACATCTACACAATGGAATATTATTCAGCTATCAGGAACAATGAAATTATGCAATTTTCAGCCAAATGGATGGAACTAGAATAGCTCATCCTGAGTGAACTAACCCAGACTCAGAAGGACGCATATGGCATCTATTCACTTATAGTAGGATTTTAACTATATAGTAGTAGGTATTAATACTACAACTAACACTCCAAAGGGAACTTGCACATAGACTTCTTATTTTAAATTTTTGTTTATTTTTATATATTAGTCATATTTTTTTCTATTTTTTAGTCTTTTTATCTATTGTATGCTTATTGGTTTGTTTGTTTAGTAGTTTTCTCTCCCGTGCAATGAGACACTTTTCCTTGATGGTACTGCATCGTAGATCCCCAATGAATGAAGAGGCTCTTGGCCCTCATACGACCTCTCAACTGAGATGTGGGACTGTTATATAAGGACACCCCACCCCAGAGAAATGGGATGGAAGTGTTAGGAGGTAAGGAAAAAAAATGAAATGTGATGTTTCGGCCTTTTACTACTAAATTTCATAAACTGTTTAGGATAATTAAGAAAAACAAACTAATGGTTATGCAAGCTGGTCATTCTGTTAGGTACTATGACAGCCTATTATAGTTACTTGCTAAGCTAATCAGAAATAAAGCTGCTAAGAGACAAGCAACATCTGCTTACCCTAATATAAGAGATAGATAGGGCCTCTTCAAAAACCTCAAGAGATCTGCAGAATATGGCATTCAAAGATGTTTTCGTAACTTTAGATTTTTTTTATATCAAGACATATCAACTCCTGACAGCACCCCCTATTCTCCTTCAAGTAGAAGATGAGCATCGAAGAATCTCCAGTGGGAGATGATTGAATTAGTCGCAAGCCTATCTCTTGGTAGGAAAAGCCCCTTGCCCCAACTATAGACAGAATGCTGTCCAAAAAGGACAAAACCTGGAAGCAGGTAAGTTGACAGCCTAGTTCTGCCAAGACAGGGTAGGTAAGTCCTTCATAACCCCTGCTCTACAATCAATGTCTGTCAGAGAAACGGGGCCAAGTGACTGAAGATCGATGCTGTAATGTATGGAGAGAAAATGGGAACTGTCCAGGCAGCCACTGGTATGTCATTTCTTAGTATGGGAACTCCAGGCCCTGTACTTCCTATAAAATCAGATGTATTTATCCCTCTCAGGTCTCTGAGGTGGTTGAAGAACAGATAGCTAGAGTCTCATAATTAAATTTTGAGTTGTTTAGGAGTCAAGAGAGTGTTATAGATCTAAGAAGATACTTTTAAAATTGTGTTGCAAGTTAGTATGAATGTTGAGTCCGATATAGAAATTTAAACTCATGGAGATGGTTAGATAGTAGAATGTTAAAATCAGGTACCAAATACATATGGACTGGACATTGGGAATGTATGTTAAGCCATATAACCCTCATAACTGTGGCCTAATTACCTCTGTTGTTTTGTATTGTATTTATTATTATAAGAGAAAGAGCCATTTGTTGGACTGAAAGGGGAAATTGTAGGGGGAAATAAGATATACCTTAAACTTAAAAGAAAAAAAAAGGGAAGAGGATGGGGGGTTGAGGGTGGGAATGTGGGACTCTAGGGGGAATAGGGAGGGGACTGTGATTGAGATGTAATTTCAAGAATTAAGGAAAAAAAATCAGAATCCGATGATCTCAGAAGCTTTAAATAATTTAATTGTGCAGATTTCTACTTTCATTTGGTAAATTATTGTACTCTTGGTAGAAAATTACTTATTAATAATGTTTACAAATCATTAATAATTTCAAATGAGAAGCAAGGTAGGTAGGTTGCATCTTGTAACCATCCCCCAGCTTTGTCCAACGTTTTTACATTTGTTGTTTGATATTTGACTAATTAGTAAAATACTAATCCTAGAATCCATGAAGTCCTGAGTTAGAACATGGCATAATATAAATTTGTATAAATCTCATATAACACAATTTCAGCTGTTAGGGCAGAAGTATCAGGATTTCAAGGTCACCCTCATCTGCATTACTAACATTTTAAGGAAAAAAAACTTCATTAAAGTGTTTGAATGTATATGTATGTATAATCCTTTTCTGTTGAATCTTAACAGGTTGAGCAGCTATTAAAAATAAAAGTTCACCATACCACTAAAGGGATTGCACATGTGACTGCTGTGTCACATATGTGTCAGTAGGTGGTAGAGCCATGATGTCTATGCTCAGTGTTCTGACCTGTGAACATCTGAATGATTAGCAGCCTCATACTCTGATAAAAGTGAGCTTGAGATGATCGCTAGTCCAGCATCAGTATGGTGGCATCTGGCTGACATGTAACTATGAGATCCAACTGGAAGTAACAGGGAGCTAACCTGAAATGACCACCAGTCCAGCGCCAGGTACCCTGACAGGGAGCTAACCTGAGATGATCACTAGTCCAGCACTGCACAGGCCAGGGTGAGCAGACAGACCTTGGCTGAGATGACAGATGCTCAGTGCCTTAATGGTAGGGAGGGACAAGAGTGGGGCAAGGTGGCAACGATCAAGTCTGGCACATTCTGATCATCAGGAGACGGTTTGGACAACTGCAGAGACATACTCCAGCTGAATGGCAGTTTGTGAGTCAGAAGCCTATCTGGGCTTGCCCAGCAAAGCCAGGGAAAATAAAGAACTCGGTACTGGAAATATAGACACTGGAGGATGTGTGTCATGGACATAGGACATGGAGCGCTTTCGATTGGCCAGGAGACTGCACTCCCTGCCACAGTGGACGAGACAGCATATCAGATCCTTTCAGGACCCCAGCTGGTGGTTTCAACCTCTAAACAGAGGACCTTATCAGTTTCTTGAACCCACAGTATCTGTGCAGGTGTTTGCATAACCAGGAGACCAACAGAGCCACTACAGTAAGATGAGGGTGATTCTCCCTGGGATATTCAGTATGGCCGCATCTGGCTGACCCATAACTGCTAGATCCAACTGGCAGGCACTGAGCTTCCCTGAGCCCATGTGCATTAGGGCAGGATATAGAACACAAATTGGAACTCCCTGCTCCTCCCTCCCCCCCTTACTACAGGGGGTCTGGTGGAAGCCCCTGATGACCCAACCCAGGCAGTCTGTTCTGGAACACTGAGATTCAGGCAGGTAGGCAGCTGAGACTCGCTGAGTGAACTCCATATTGGAACTCTCTGCCCGTGTGCTCACTTCAGCAGGGCACTCAGTCTACAGCCTCAGCCTAGTGCATCTAGATCTCTGCCCAGAGCAGTGACATGGTCCTGGACTAGGGCATGCTACCTGAATGGGCAAGCAGCGCCAAACCACAGAACTTCTGACAGAGAGGTACAGTGTGATCCTGGGACTCCCCTAAGTGTATCTTGGGAGGACCATATCCACAATCCTGACACCCTAGCTACAGGGAATCTGTTAGAAGCCCCACCGACCCAGAGAGGCTACATTGGAACACAGCAACTCTGACAGGGAAAAGACCACTGAGAGCCCCCCTGAGTCCAAGTGCTGGAGACAATTTGTGAACTCACTGCCCACACCCACTTTGGGAGGGCTGTCAGTCTACTGCCTCAGTTTATAGCATCTAGATCTAGTCTGGAGCAGTAAAGCAGTTCTGCACTTTTGCAATCAGCCAGAGCAGGTGGGCTGGACTGACCCAAAGAACTTCTGACTGAGATGCACAGGTTGATCTTGAAACCCCTCAGAGAGGAATGTGGAAGGACCACAACCACAGTCTTGACACCCTAGCTATAGGAAATCTGCAAGAAGCCATGTTGGCACAGGCAGACTACACTGGACCACAGTGATTCTGGCTGGGAAAAGGCAGCTGAGCATCCCCGAATCCAAACACTGTGGACAGGATGTGAATTCCACATCAGAATTCCCTGACAGCAACTGACTTGTCCCTCAGCTGAATACCCAGGCTACAACACAGAGAGCTCTGACTCAGGAGCAGTGAAACAACCTCAAACCATTGCTCATTGCCTGGGTGATGTGGGCTGTACCAGATCACTGTGCTTCTGGCTATAAGGCGCACATTGAACCTGAGAACTCCCTGAGAGCAGTGTGAGAGGACCATGATCACTGTCCAGACACATAAGCTGCAGGGGAGCTGCAGCTCCAGCATACAGTCTGTGGCCTGCCAACCTACACCAACATCACTATGAAAACCAGTTAGATGTCAGGAACCTGCAGGCAGGAATAACACATCCCACCACAACTTCTGACCTGAGTTCCCATTTGGGATACATCAGGAAGGGGTAAGCTCTGGGAGACACACTGAGAACCAGCCCCCACACAAGGCCCCATCCAGCCTGGGGAGACTACAGATCACCAAGTTATACAGCCTCTACGCCAGTGCTCTCTTCTTGGCACCAAGCCCAGAAGGCACCAGGAACAAACAGCTAAGAACAACAAGATGGTTAAAGGCCAGTGAAAGAACAGAATTGACAAAAGTCAGGGAAATACGACCTCAAAAAATTCGGCTATACTAGTACAGCAAGCCTGACCATCCCACCACAGCTGAAACACATGAAAATGATGACAAATCTATACTTTGGAAAATGATAGAGTCCTTACAAGAAGAAACTAAATCTCTGAAAGAATCTAAAGAATACTCAATTTTACAAATGAAAGGAATGGAGAATACCATTAGATTCCTCCAAGCCAGTGCAACCCAACATGAATGGGAAAGAGACAAAGCAATGCAAGATTTGAAAAATTTGAAAGACTTTCAAACAAAGAAAAGCATGTTGGAGCAGAAAATGTCTAAAATTAGTAAAATTGTTCAAGACTTGAAATTGGAAGTAGACGCAATAAAGGAAACACAAGCAAAGACAATCCTGGAGGTGGAAGATCAAGGGAAGAGAACAGGAACTACACACATGAGTATAAAAAATAGAATACAAGAGATGGAAGATAGAATCTCAGGTGTAGAATATTTGATTGAAGAAATCAGTACAACAACAAAAGAAAATGAGAAACCTAAAAAAGTTCTCACCCACAACATCCAAGAAATCAAGACTCAATGAAAAGATGGAACCTAAGAATTGTAGGCCTAGAGGAAAGAGAAGACTCCCAACTCCAAGATCCAGGAAACATCTTCAACAAAATCATAGAAGCAAACTTCCCAAATCTAAGGAAAAAGATGCAGATAAAATTCCAAGATTTACAGAACACCGAAAAGGTTGGACCAGAAAAGAAATTCCTCTCACCACATAATAATTAAAACTCCAAATGCACAAAACAAAGAAAAAATACTAAAAGCTCTAAGAGAAAAGGGTCAAGTATTATATAATGGCAGACCCATCAGAATTACACCTGACTTCTCCTCAGAAATTTTAAAAGCCAGAAAGGCCTGGGCAGATGTGCTACAAGCCCTGAGAGAACATAGGTGTCTGGCCAGACTACACTCAGCAAAACTGTCTATCAACATAGATGGAGAAAACAAGATATTCCATGACAAAATCAAATTTAAACAAAGTCTACCCACAAATCCAGCCCTACATAAGATCCCAGAAGGAAATTTCTAACTCAGAGAAGATAATTATAACCAAGAAAACAGAGGAAGTGAAAAACTCCACTGCAGCTTACCCAAAAGAAACACATAACCACCACCCACATCAAAATAAGAGGAAATAAAAACCTTTGTCATTAATATCCATCAACATCAATGAACTCAACTGCCCAATAAAAAGACAAAGGCTTACAGAATCAATCAGTAAACAAGACCCATCATTTTGCTGCCTACAAGAGATGCATCTCACTAACAAAGATAGATGCTACCTCAGAGGAAAGGGATGGGAAAAGTTTTTCCAAGCAAATGGGCCAAGGAAGCAAGCTGGAATAGCTATCTTAATATCAAATATAAGTGACTTTCAACTGAAGTTAATCAAAAAAGATAGGGAAGGGCACTACATACTCATTAAAGGAAAAATTCATCAAGACAACATCTCGACACTGAGTATGTATGCCCCAAATACAAGGGCACCAACATTTGTAAAAGAAAACTCTTCTAAAGTTTAAACCTCACATTGATCCCCACACATTAGTGGGATACTTCAAAACCCCACTAACAGCAATGGACAGGTCATTGAGACAGAAACCAAACAGAGAAATAATGAGTCTATCAGAGGTCATGAACCAAATGGACCTAACAGATATCTAAAGAATGTTTCACCCAAACACAAAAGGATATACCTTCTTTTCAGCACCACATGGAACCTCCTCAAAAAAATGACCATATAGATAGACACAAAGCAAGCCTTAACAGATACAAGAAAAGTCCTGGAGAACATGAGCATACAAGGACCATACCTGGAAATATTAAAGGTGAAATACAGCAAGCCAGTACTCAGCATCAAATTAAATGTAGAGAAAAATAAAACATTTCCTCTAAACTCAGAGACAGGCAACGGTGCCCACTTTTGTCATATCTCTTCAACATAGTACTTGAAGTTCTTGCTAAAGCAATAAGACAACTAAAGGAGATCAAGGGGATACAAATTGGAAATGAAGATGTCAAATTATCCCTATTTGCAGATGATATGAGAGTATACATAAGCGACCCCAAAATTTCCACCAGAGAACTCTTACAGCTGATAAACACCTTCATCAAAGTGGCTGGATACAAAATTAATTCCAAAAAATCAGAAGCCCTTCTTTATACAAAAAATACATGGGCAGAGAAAGAAATTATGGGAACAACACCCTTCACAATAGCCACAAACAATATAAAATACCTGGGGGTAATTCTAACCAAGAAAGTGAAGGATCTGTATGACAAGAACATCAAGTTTTTGAAGAAAGAAATTGAAGAGGACACCAGAAGATGTAAAGATCTCCTGTGCTCATGGATAGGTAGGATCAACATAACAAAAATGGCCATCCTGACAAAAGCAATATGCAGGTTAAATGCAATTTCTATTAAAATACTACCACAATTTTTTATATACCTGGAAAAAATAATTCTCAACTTCACATGGAATAAAAAAAATTGTGAACATTTTAATAATTTTTCAGTAGAATTTTTATTTGTTTAGACAACATTTATGTGAATTTTCTTAAGAACTGTGTATTAGTGCTAATATGACCCAAGACCCATTAAATGACGTATGTAGAGAAATAACATACTAACTTTTCACGTCCTTTATTTGTTTGATGTTTATATTTATCTAGGAAAAGATACTCATGAACAATTTAAAAGTAGCACTTTGCTCAATATTATTTTTCACATAGACCATTGCTAATTATTATAAATACTAATAAGAATTCTTACTGAATTTTATATTTCACATTTTATCACATTTCTTACTGCAAAATAAATAAAGTGATACAGACAGTAACATCAGCTATGCACATAGAAATTTTACCTTTGTGTAATAATTATAAATAAAGTCATGGAGGTTTTACAGTCATAGATATTCAATGGTGACTGACTGTCAGTTCATTATAAATAATACACTCCATGATTCTGTGATAGTTTTACATGAATTCAAATTTATACTTTATTTTTACCTATATGTAATCACAGCTTGGCCCTCTATTATCTTCATTTATATCCATTTGAATACCCAGACACACACTTAGACAACATGTGTGTACACTTTTAGGATGGTAAAAACTCTAGACCATAATCTACAGACATGAAAGATTGTCTTATTGAAAAAAATACCACTTTCATGTGAAGGCTTATTGAATACTTAGCGAAGTGAAGACCAAGCTAAAAAAATCACTGTCAAGAAACAGATGTTAAAAATAGATTAGTCACAGTATTTGAATACACATATTACAAACCCGTATATAACACTCTTAGTTATTTGGTGTTTGAATCCTCTTGTGGTTAAGGTTTTAGTATTTCTCATTAAACATTAAGTATATAAACATAAAATAAGTAATCTAAAAAGTGAGAGAAATTTGAAGCCACAATGAGTTTCTTATGTACATATTCTCTTTCAGAGTACAAAAACAAACAAAACAACAAACACTTTTAACTATTTTCTATTTTCAGTGTATGATGGATACTGCATTTATCTCACAGTGGAGCCCACTTTTGAAGGCAATGAGATCATCATAGAAATTATTGTTGACTTTTAATTTTCTTCTAGAGTGTTCAGCATCTAATTTTTATCTGAGACCCAACATGTCACCAAACTTGGAATTCAGTGAAGTCACTCCCTCTCTAACTTTACACTTTCAGAGCAAATTCACATATATAAATTTCTGGGAGGCCAAGAAGCTATAGCAAAAAACAGCACTGCATTCTACAACTGCACACAGACTGTTTCTCCAGATACTTCAGTAGTATATTTTTGTATACTCATGTATACATAGCATTGTTTTCTAACAACAAAATTGAGGAAAGACCCAAAGAGCAATAACAAAATAAAACATAATAATAGAACTTTCTCTACTTTTCCACTTAAACTGTCTATTATTTATAGCTTAATTTACAGCACCCTACCTACTGATGATTTCATATTTATAGTTTATAAGATATTAAAATTTCAGACATTTACAGGTATAGATATTAGAAAATAAGTATCCAGTCATATTTTCCTAGATTTATCAGTAGCATGAATGTTTATCTCTTCTGTCTCTGAGTTTCTTTTTTGCTGTGACATATACTTCATGTAACTTGGAGCATGAACAGTACAGTATAATCTCTTCTATACTTATGCATTATTTCTCAAATAGGTTCTATTAGAAATTATAATTTCCCTTTTTTGGTTAGATTTTCACTATGAATACAGTGTATTCCTGATCGGAATGTGAGAAAGGATATTGTGATAAGTATATAGTCAATAAAATAAAATTTTTGTTAAGACTTATAAAGGTTTGCTTTTAGGGCTTGCATTAACTGTGGGTAAAAAACAATATTTTTATATGATTTGACTTTTAATTGTCTAATTAACTCAACTAAAACTACACACACACATGTACAAGTATAATATATTGAACAAAATGAAAAATTATAAGTGCATACAAAATAATGAAGATCCATAAACAAAACACATGCGTAATATACATAAAATACAACAAACAAACCTATATTTCTCACTTTTTGAAGTTCATACTCAAATTACTAATGAGACATCCTATGTTAAAAGAACCCTGTCATCTCAAGATTTTTTTCATGACATTTTAAAAGTGATTCGCTCCTTTATTGTCTTGTAAAAACTAGGCAAAGTTGATTTCTTTCTATATCATTGTAAAAGCAAAAAAAAAAAAACGGTAGTACATATTCCTAGGAAAGTTTAGATTCCTCTTGGTGTAATGACTTAGGATTCATTCATTCAGTGATACTTTGCTATTTTATTTTATTTTCAATTTATTGTTAATGACTGAACAACATTTTCGGACCAGTATCAGTGAGATTGTTTTTCTTTCATTCAGTTGATAGATAACTGGATATTTTCCAGTTCTTTTATTATTATAAATATAAATATGTATAATTTTTCATTTGTCTTTGCACAAAGCCTAGGATGAGCAAATATTTGGATCGTGTGGTATCTGTACATTCAATTTTAAAGTGACTACTTTTCAAAATTATGCTAAAGTTATGATTCTAGTAAGAATATAAGCAGGTTTCAATTGTCAAAACTCAGTTTATTTTTCCATTTTTTTTTCTTTCTTTTTTTTTTTAACAATTAAGACAGTTTTATTGTGAAAGATGGTATCAGCCTTGGGGAGAAACAGACCAAGGAACTGAAATGCATTTCTTAGTGTTTTCAAACATGCAGAACACTTCAGATCTTGCTTTGCCATCACTGAAAATTATAATTACAGGATTATATTATGCACAAGCAGCTCAACTCTAAATAGTCAAGTAACTGAGTCTTCTTACATCTTTGTGAGTCCAAATTTGTCTTAAGTGTAAGGAATATGCATATTTGGTGTTTGTGTGCTTCTATGTTCAGATATATGTGGCATGCCTCAAATTTCAGTGTAGTTCCCAAGGAACTCTTCCTCTTAGTTTTTGAGATAGTCTCCTCAATGGAATCTTGGGTATATCCAATTAGAATAGGATTATTTACCTGCAAGATCTAGGGATTTGCTTTTCTCTCTCTTGCCCCATTGCTGGGGTTACAAACACATGCTCCCAAGCCCTCCTGTATATATAAGTTTTGAATATGACTTTCAAATATTCAAATGAAGTACCCCCTCAAACTCTTATTGTTATTAACATGTGTGCTTGCAAGAACACATTTACTACAGGACAAGAAAGTCAGAACATTCAGGAGTCCCTTCTCTTTTGCTGTTTTATGTGATCTGAAAATTGAACTCAGGTTCTTCATTTCTGAACAGAGTAACATCTAGTAGCTGATAAATCTCTCTGGCTACCCTATCCACTCTTCTATTGCTGTGAAGAGACACCATGAATAAAGAGACTTTTATAAAATAAAGTATTTTATTGGGGAGATTTTGCTTACAGTTTTAGAGGTTTTACCATTGCCATCATGGTGAGGAACATGGCTGCATGTAGCCAATCTCTTAAGAGGCAGATGATTACTATGTCCTGATCAGTGGGAATCTGGACAGAGAGACTGGCCCTGTCATGGGTTTGAAACCTCTCATCCAACAAGGTCACTCTAAGCCACCTAATCCTATCAAAGAGTTATTTTCCCTGCTAACTAAGCATTTATATAGATGAGTCTATGGGGGGGGGTATTCTTATTCAAATTACCACATTAGTCTACCTGGCTCTCATAGAATTATAGCCATATGATAATGCAAAAAATGTATTCAGTCTAAAGTTCCCATAGTTCATCACAGTCTCAACACTGTATATAAATTCAAAGTCTGAAGTCTCTTCTGAGACCCAAAGCAATATTGTAACTGTACTTCCTATAAAATCGAACCCAAAAAAGCAAATTACATTTTTCCAACATACAGTGGTACAGAATATCCATCATAAAAGTGAGGAAAGGGAGCTTACTAAGGAATTACAGTAGAAAGGCAAGACTGAAAAACAGAAGAGCAACTCCAAATTCAAGATCAACATGTTACATGTCAAAGTGCTTTTCATATCCCCTTTCAGTTTTGTTGATTGCAACACAAGTCTCTTTCTTGGGCTGGTTCCACACCCATCTGTAGCTCTCCTTCTCAGTTCCTACTTGCAGGCATTTCAACATTTAGGGATAGCCAAACTTGATAAATAAATAAATAATAAAGGCTTTATCTTAAAGTTTCACACAATGGCCTCTGGCCTTTCATGAAGGGGTATTCCTGATACATGCCTGACCAAAACAGATTTCTCTGCCCGTGATAGGAGATTAGCCAATCATTTTCTTTTATCCTTGACTCTAAAATCAGGACCACATGGGAGTAGCAGTACAATTGTGCTGCTTGATGGAGTTGGAACTTGTCCCGTTTGTTGTTACATTTGAATCAGCTTTCTGTTATTGATGGTTCTCTTCTTTTTCTTTCTTTCTTTTTTTAATGTATTGATTGCCAGAGAGGGTTGGTATTAAGTTGGGAGGGCCAGGTAAGGAAGAAGTGAGAAGTGGGTGGGAGGGTGGGACTAGGATGAGGGCAGGGAGGTAGATGTATATTGGAATGTAAAATAAAAACAAATCTTAAATAAAAAAAAAAGAAACAAAAATATTTCCCCAATTTTGCACACTCTGTTATGAAGTTGCTTATCTCAATATATCTAGACTATTTCTCAATTTCAACTCTTTCTGTTTTCCTGTCAATGGCCCATTTCTTTTGGATTTTGATTAAATATAGGATTTTTTACTCTGGGGAGAAGTCAAATTAAAAGTGTTTACTAGAAAAAAATTATTGATTTAATCACTTTACATCGTGACAGCAGTTCTGCCTTACTCATCTCAGGACCCTACCCTCCCACCTTCTTTCCACATTCTCTACCCTCCCACCTTTTTTCTACATTCTCCCTTCCCCTTCTCCTCAGAGAAGAGAAGCCCCTCTTATTCCCATTCCCAAACCAACCAACCTGGACAAACCAAGTCACATCAGGACTGCATGCGTTCTCTTCCACAGAGGGAAGACAGGCAGCCCAGGTAGGGGAAAAGGATCCAAAGGCAGGCTACAGAGTCCAAGTCAGAAACAACTCCTGCTCCAATTGTTAGGTGACCCACATGAAGAGCAAGCTGCCGATCAGGTTTTCCTTAATTTCTTTTCACAATCTGGAAGTTTTACTTGGTGGGATCTTGCCTGAGGTTACTATTCCATTTATTTCTTTTAGTATCAAGTTTTTCTTTAAAATTTCAACTCTCAATTGGACTTCCTGCTGTTCATTTTCTCCTCAAAGTAAACATTTTATATTTCTCTTTGCCAATTGCTCCTTTTCATTTTGGACCTGCATAAAAATAATTACTAATAACTACATAACACAGTCAATATTAAGCTTTCTTGAAATCTCATCTGTCAATGTCATTAATCCAAAACTATTCAGTTTAGTCTGTTGCTGAACTTTGGGGCATGGAAAAGCAATCATATTCTTAGCCAAAATATCACAAGAATGGTGTCTAGCCCTGTTACTAATATTCTTTCCCTCTGAAACATCTTCTTCCAGGACCTCACAATTCAAATGTCCCTAGCAATGGAGTCTTCCATGCTCCTACTGTGATATTCATGATGCCTTGTTTAAGCACCTGGCTGTTTTCTTTTTTTTAACCTTTTTTAAAAAACATTTATTAATTTCTTCAAGTTACATCTCAGTCAAAGTCCCCCCCTCCAGATTCCCCCTTCTACCCTCTTCCACCCTCACTTTCCTATCTATTTTGTTGTTGTTGTTTAGTTTAAGAGGTATTTTTTTCTCCCAAACAGTTCCCCCTTTTAGTTCAATAACAGGCTTTATTTCTTATAACAGTAAATACAATACTAAACAATAAGAACAATGAGGTCACAATTATAAAAATTATAGGGTATAACATACATTCCCAATGTGCAGTCCATACATATTTGGCAACTGATATTAATATTCTGTTGTCTATCTGTCTCGATGAGTTTAAACCTGACTACTTTTGTAGCTCAAAATCCCAAAGTGTTTCCTATTCATGCAGCAAACAGCATGGTCCAGCCTATCACAGCTATATCCTAATTGCTGGTATGAACTTCTGTCTTAGTGACTGTTCTGTTCCTGTGAAGAGAGACTATGACCATTGCTACTTTTATAAAAGAAAACATTTATGTATGGACTTGCTTACAATTTTAGGGGGTTAGTGCATTACTATTTTGGCAGAGAGCATGGAGAGATACAGGCACTGGAGTAGGAGCTAAGCGATACATCATGATGAGTAGGCACAGAGACAAGATTGGGACTGGCCTAAGCTTTCTGAAACCCCAAAGCACCTCCTTACCTATGACACATTTTCTCCAACAAGATCACATCCCCTGTCCCTTCTAAAGCCATCAAAGAAATCCATTATCTGATAACTAAGCACTCAAATATATGAGCCCACGGAGGCTATTCTTATTTGTAGAGTGACACTGTTCATAATGTTCAAAAGATAATAGTAATTCTAGTAATGTTTAATTTTGCTTTGTACTTTTGTTTGCATAGCATTCAGTGACAACTGAAAGCGTACAGTTTTTGAACTCACTGGAATGATGATTCTTATATAAAACTGACAAAAATGGTTGATTTTAATCAATATGTAACACTTTGTATTTCCATATTAACCACTCCTTTAAAAATACATTGTTGTTTATACCACAGACAGGTGAACTAATAGGGCATGATAGATACAATGTTTGTCAATTATCATGAAAGAACTTGAATTTAAATTCTGTCATTAAATATATAAATGATATTACCTGGGCACATTAAAAATTTTCACTATCCTGGAATAGATTTTGGTTTGATCATCACTTTCCCTTTATAATATGTTCAGATGGAATGCCCTTTTAGGCTTTACTTGGTTTGCTTCTCCTTTTCAAAGCTATATGTGCAGTTGTATTCATACCACAGTCAAGAATTAAATATTTCTTCCTAATTGACATGAACCCCCCTTTTAAATTTAGTTGACACCATCTGTTTATCTGACATTAAGAATACTTAATCAAAGCTCTTTAGTGCCATGTGTGAACTCAAGTACTATTTGAGCACACATCTCGAGTTTCCTTTCATCAGTCACTCATTCTTTACACAGAATGACTCAAAAGTTAAGTTTTTTTGTCCAGTATTACAGTTGCTTGCTTTGGACATCATCTCAGTCTTGGACCTCATGCATATCATGGATTTATTTATTCATCTTAACATTATGTCTAAAACAACATATATAGGAAAACTAACTGTAAATTTTTAATAGGCATGTTTCTTGAACTAACAGATAATTAATTCTACTCTATTTTTGGTTTTCTAATAATTTCACATATTTCTCCAAAATGGATACAAAAATAATACACTGATGACTTTCAAATAATATGTCATTGTGTAATATAATGAAGAAATGCATATTTTCAAAAGGAAATACTTTTATTTTTTAAAGAACAACTCATATTAGTTACAGCCTATGTGAATAGAGGTTTTAATTTACAAGGAGTAATTTGATTCACCTACCAAGGCACTAAACTTTTTAATAGAAGTTACTCTGTCATTATTATTCATTATTCATACAGTGATATAAATGGAATTAGTACCACAGAAAGGTTAGCATACAGATAAATCCATCTACTAAAGAACTTTCAATTCTAAAATTTCTTTCAACACGCTTCCACCATCCAACCCCTAAGCACATATAAGACAGCATGTGCTCACTCATTCACTTGTCATAGACAATTTAAGAAAAGCCAAACTAAATAGAAACCACAATTCAATTTAACATATTTCCTACTAGAAAACACTTTGCTAGATTCTTATGAATTTATATTATTTTCTTAATTTAAAAGTATATTATAACTCTAAATGGAACCATTTGTGTCATAGCAGAAGATCTTATTTTCTTCTTCCTGATTTAATATTTTATATATATATATATATATATATATATATATGGAGCATGGAGTAGAGCTGGACTTTGTCCTCTGCAACTAGAACTGAAGTGAATGAATTTTGTGTTTGCTTCCATTTTCCATATTAATGGGGACCATTTTCCTTGGTTGTGATCCCTGAGTATATTTTAAAACATTTTTATGTTACCTCAGATACAGACATTTTGTTACTTCCTGTTTTGTTGGAAGCAAAGATGGCAAATCAAAGTAATTCCAAATTTCCTTGATATTGGGTATCCATTGATATTGGGTATCCTAATGGGTATTGAAATTATCCCTTTAACTTCATTGAAATTTTATCTTTCAGAGTAATGTGTGATAAAAATAAGTATCTAACAATTAAGAATGTAGAAAATTTCTTTCTCTTTATTCTAGGCAATAGATTCGGCACTGGTTTGAATGGAAAGATCCTCCATAGTTTCAAATATTTGGATAATTGGTCCCCAGTGGATGTCCTGTTTGGTAGATTTTGATGATATGTCCTTGCTAGAAGGAGTATACCACTGGGACCAAAATTTGAGAGTAAAATCCTCACGTACTGCCAGTTGTCTAGATTTCCTTGTTTCTAGCCTGTAGGTATAGTGTAAGTGCTCAGCTTCTTGTTCATGCTATAATGATATAGCTCTAACAGGATTCTGATCCTCTATAATCACAAGTTTTTTCTACATCTTTTACTGGGGAGCCAGATAGCCCCCTATAAATCAAATCCCTTCATTATGCCTGTACACATGTGGCCCTTTCCCTAGGCAGACAGTAGGATTCTAATAAGCGTATCTCTGCTGCCAGAACATGACATCTCTCCACTGTTGGTCACTAGACATACAAGAGAAATATCATACATTCCTGCCTCTCAACTGAGGACCATATGTCCCAATCATATCTGCTGCTGTTGGAAGATATTTTTGTGTGCTGTGTATACAAATGATGCTTTCCGTACCCAGACATATGATTACAGTCTGGACATTGGCATTGTTATTATTTTATAGCATTTTCTGTCTTGGTATGTGTAAACTTTGCGCTCCATCACCTCTGATTGGTCAGACAAAAAGGTGAACAGTCAATTACTTGTCAGGAAAGTTAAGGCAAGTCTCCTGATCCCAGTGAGGGTGGTCTCAGGTGTAGAGCACAGAGAGAGTGAGTGAGAGAGAGCAAGAGAGAGAGAGAGAGAGAGAGAGAGAGAGAGAGAGAGGACGAGTTGCCATCAGAGCATAGATGAAGAAGCAGGTGGCAGGAAGCAAGCCATGCCAGAATCAGCAGGTAAAAAATAGCTGAGTATCTCCCCAAATATAGTGATTGGAGCTTATAATAACTATAAATGTCTCTTTGTCATTATTCACAACAAGAGTGGGCATAGAAAAGCCATAATTTACATACAACCCCACTCCTCTTTCCTTGTCTACCTTTTAGATAAATGTGTCTCTCGACCTGTATCTGAGAAACATATATTTGCAGTAGATTATGATTGACAGATGAAATGATAAGTATATGACTAGCCAGAAAGTTAGATTGAATAATTCTCATTTTAAAAAGGAATTTATATTCATACCATCACATCCCCTGCTCCCCAAGATTCAGTTGCAAAAGATGGTGAAGAAAGAGGCGTAGGTGGTAGATAAATACAAAGAAACCAGCTCTGGCCATAGCCAAGTAGGTCCTATATGAACTCACAGTATTTGTGATACTATGTACAAAAACTGCAGAAGCAAAAGTCAGACCAAATTCCACCATTGAGAGAGGGATTGGACTTTCATTCCCTCTGAAAGTTGTGCAGACATTGGCTATTGTGACTTTTGGGAAGACAGTCACTATTCTGTAGTCCCTGCAGTGTTTCACCAGACTTCAGTGAAAAGCTACACTTATAAGAACATTTGGGTAGCACAAATTGTTTTTAAACTATTTAAGTAAAAAAAAAATGAGCCAGAGAATTCGGGGGTCTCATGGCTAGTTTTTATGTCAAATGAACATAAGCTAGAGGTATCTAAGAGGGGAAATCTACATTTGAGACAATGCCTTCATAAGACTAGGATATAGGCAGGCCTAAAGGTCATTTTCTTTTTTTAAAAAAAAATTTTATTACATTTATTTATTACTTCAACTTACATCTCCATCACAGCTCCCTCCCTCCACCTACTCAGACCCAGCCTTCCACCCTCTACTCCCTCTCCCACTTGTCCTACTCCTATGGTATGGAGTGACTCCACATCAGCCCCCCTCATTTTGTCAGTCATATGTGGGCTAAGAGCTTCCTCTTGCACTGGGGGCCTACATGGTAGCTCCACTAGGGCAAAGTGTCCCACTAACGGGTAATAAAATCCATGTTCCTGTTCCTTTTGGTCTGTCGGTTGTAGGGTAGTTATCCGGTACTATGGCTAAAATCCAGTTATGAATGAATACATGCCATGTGCATCTTTCTGGGTCTTGATTAACTCACTCAGTATGAGCTTTTGTAGTTCTATCCATTTGGCAGGAAATTGCATATGAGGAAGTCTAGGCTATTTGTGTGGGGTCTCCCTTACACTGGGAGTGCAGAGTTCTATAACAATGTAGACTGAGTAAGCCATGAGCAGCAAGCTAATAGAACGCACCCCTCCATAGACTCTGTCTCAACTCCTGCGTCCAGGTTCCTTCTCTGTTTGAGGAGTTCAATGGTGAACAGTGATGTAGAAGCAGAGCAAAATAAGCCTAAAGGCAATCTGGATATGATAAGGTCAGATAAATACATAAATAAATTTAAGATTTTAAATTAATTATTAGGGAGTAAACTTCTAAACAAGTATATGTTTTTGTTCAAAAGTTGTTTCCTGCTGCTTCTTTCTTAACTTTATGCTAGATGGAGGTAGATGGCGATTATGTAAGATATGAGTTTGTGATATTACTAAAAGTTTCTTTCACAGAAATGACAATAAGAGATTTTGGGAATTTTCATGCTATTAAGAGTTGCTTTAGTCCAAAAAATGGTTCTTTTTCTTATAACTATAAATACAATACAAAACAACAGAAATAAATAGGCCACGATTATAAGAGTTATATGGCTTAGCATACATTCCCAATGTCCAGTCTGTATGTATTTGGCACCTGACTTTAACATTCTACTATCTAACCATCTCCATGAGTTTAAAGTTCTATATCTAACTCAGCTTTCATACTAATTTGCCTCATAATTTTAAAAATATCTTCTTAGATCCAGAACACCCTCTTGATTCCTAAACAACTCAAATTTTTTTGGACTGAAAGGGAGAGCTGTTGGGGGGAAAAAAGAAATACCTTAAACTAAAAAAAAAAAAGAAGAAGGGAAGAGGATGGGGGGGTTGAGGGGGAAGAGGGTGGAAGGGTGGGACTGGAGGGGGGAGTAGGGAGGGGATTGTGATTGAGATGTAACTTGAAGAAATAAAAAAATAAATTAGTAAAAAATATTATACAAAACACTAAAAAAAAGAGTTGCTTTAAATATGGAAATTGGATTCATCTATATTCACTAAGAAATACCAATCAAACTTCTAACTTGTAATGATAACTCCTGAGAAGTAAGACTATATATGAATTTAAGAAAAGTTGTTCAATGGTGAGTATGGTATTGGATGCTTCACTGCTTTTAATATACTGTGAGAAATGATAGAATGTGAATACAATAGTCACTATTTCCATTTATCATTAAGAAAACTTATTTTAAAAGAATCCTTATTTCCAAGAAAACATAAAATTCTGTGTAAACTTTAGTGTCCAAAAATGTATCTCTTCTAGTGTGCAAAATAATGTATATAGTAAATATTATAGATATTTTAATCATGGTCCCTATATATTTTGTTATTTCCAGTAGTAGTGCCCTTATGAATAACCATTAGAGATTGTTTTTTCTTTCTTTCTTTTAATAACTCTTAAATGATACATGTATGGACTATTTCACTTAATCAGAATATTTTCATTTCTTACTGGTAGCAAATCTTTATCTAGTCCTCTTTCCTCTTTCAATGAATTTGTGTTTGTTTTCACAGGTATGCATTTCCTCAAGAATATTTTCCAGAGGTTTTTAAGATACATGTGATTATTCACACTAAGTGACATGTGTCAATGGCTAAAAATATCCTTGAATTTTAAAACATGTGTCAACATTACACATTCCAAAATACCAATAGAAACTATGTGTGTGTCAAGAGAATTATATTCTTTGGGGCAAAAACGCTCTTAGAAAATTATTCTGATCGCAGAGCACGTATTTTACATTCCAGGATAAAATCCCCCCCCAAAAAATATAAATCATATAACTTATAGTAGCATTTTAGATAGAGCATATAATCTGTTATAACATTTTTACTAAATGAATGTTGTGAATAAAAGTTCCTGAAAATAAGCTGTATTTGGCTGTGAATAAAAAGTTTCCAGAAAGAGTTTCTGAGTCTTCAGAGACTGAAGAAAAGGTTGGCATCTCAGTACTGTGGAGAAATTGAAGTTTTGCAGGTTCAGAGGTTAATTATGTTATTTTGGGCCATTTATAGTCTTCTGGAAGACTTTTCCCATTCTGTATATATACTAACACCTCATGATAATAACTTTAAAAACCTGTTAGAAGCTATTAACATAGCAGGACACTAGTTTCCACCAAACCAAGAGCTAAGAATGTCATCAGATAAAATTTTAGGCATGCTTAAAAGCTTTCCCCATCTCCATGTATCTGCCTCTCTGGTGTACTAACCAATGCACTTTAAACTTGTCTTTTTCATGACTTTCTTTGTTCTGTAGAACTATAAAACCCCTGGAAACTTCTTCCATGTTGCAACATGAAATTTTCAGTAACCTAATTCAATGTTCCCAGGCCATGGTCATTTAAAATTGCACTAGAATAAAATTATCTTATTACTTTTATCATAAATCTGTGGTCCTTATGTCAAGAATATTAACAATTATTATGCTTATGTTAAATAATTTAACATAATAATGATTATATTAAAATGTTATGCTTAAGTTTTATCTCCAGAAATTCTGTTGTATTTTTTCAAAGGAAGTATATGTTGTTGGGAATTGGCATTTTATGGATGCTACTAATGTGATACTATGGTAACATTTGAATGATTCTCATTAATGCCCCATTATAGAATTAACATAATAAAATTTAATTTAATATAATGATAATATTTTAGGAATCTATGATTCTATAATATAATCTTATAATGTATTTTTCTAAAAACTTGAAGCAAATAGTGGAACTCATTAACATAATCTAGGAAAAAATTTTCAGAAGAAAATAGAAATTAGGTCTTATATGTGTTAAACCCCATAAGTATCATATAACCATAAAAACTAAAAAGAAATATCATTTTCTTAAAAATATGCAATGTCTCATGAATTTTAGTAAGACTGCTGCTAACAGAAGTAATATGTAGCACTTTGTATTATCAAAGAATATTTTATTATAATCTTTTTATATGTACTTATCTCAAAAGGTATAATTTTGTGTATTGTTAAAACACTTGAACATATTTTATACTATAAAATTGATATAAATGTTTGGTAGATTAAAACACTCAATTTAGTCTTCGTCATTTTAAAAAATTTATTTGTTTATTTTACATTCCAATCACAACCCCCCCTTCCTCCTCTCCTCCAAGCCCCACACTCCCACCCGTTTTCCCCATTACCCCTCCACCCCAGTACCAGCCCACTCTGGCACATCAAATTACATAAAGACTAAGTGCTTCCACTTCCATTGAGGCAAGACAAGGCAGTTCTGCTAGGGAAGTGGGATCCAGAGGGGGGCAACAGAGTCAGAGGGAGCCCCGGATCCAATATTTAGGGGATCCATGTGAGGATAAGCAGCCCATTAGCTTCATATGTGTAGTGAACAAGTCCATGCAAGTACTTTGGTAGGTGGTTCAGTCTCTGTGAGCCCCCTTCTGTCTGTTAATTGGCTATGTAGGTCTTCTTGTGGTGTCCTTGACTCCTTCAACTTCCTCAGACCTTCCCCTAACTCTGCCAAAAGACTCCCTGAGTTTCACCTAATGTTTGGCTCTGGGTCTCTGCAACTGCTTCCAATATCTGCTGGATAAAGACTCTCAAACTGTAGTTATGTTCAGTTACATTAAGTTCCTGTCCAGTTCCTTCTCTCCATCCACTTCTGATGTCTGTTTTATTTCCCCTACTTAGAGGGATTCAAGAAATATCCCTTGCATCCTCCTTGTTGCTTAGTTTCTTCGAATCTGTGTATTGTAGCATGGCCATTCTGTACTTAATGGCTAATATTTGCTTATTTGTGAGCACATACCATGTGTGTCTTTCTGGGTCTGCTTTATGTCACTCAGGATGATATTTTCTGAATTCCAACCATTTGCCTGCAAATTTCATGATGTCCTTGTTTCTAATGGCTGAGTAATATTCCATTATGTACCACAATTTCTTTATCCATTACTCATTTCAGGAACATCTAGGTTGTTTCCAGTTTCTAGCTATTAAAAATAAAGCTGCTATGTACATAGTTGAGGCGTTGTCATTGTGGTTTGGTGAAGCACATTTTGTATATATGCCCAGGAGTGGTATAATTGGGTCTTGAGGTTGAACTATTCCTAGTTTTCTAAGAAACTGCCAGATTAATTTCCAAAGTGTTTGTACAAGTTGGCACTCCCACCAATAGTGGAGGAGTGTTCCCCTTTCTCCACATCTTTGCCAGCATTTGCAGTCACTTGAGTTTTTGATCTTGGCCATTCAGACTTGTGTAAGATAAAAATCTCAAAGTGGTTTTGATTTGCATTTCCCTTATGACTAGAAATGTTGAACGTTTCTTTAAGTGCTTCTCAGCCATCAGTAGTGAATTCTCATTTTAGTTCTTTATCCAATTTAAAAAGTGGATTATTTGTTTGTTGGTGTCTAATTTCTTGAGTTCTTCATATATTTTGGATACTAGCCATCTGCCAGATGTGGGGTTAGTGAAGATCTTTTCCCAGGCTGTGGGCTGTTTTCTTGTTCTATGGACAGTTAAACCAGCTTGACTCAAACCTAGAGATATCTGGGAAGCCGCAATCTCAATTGTACTCAGTTGAGGGATTACCTTTACTAGATTGTCCTTGATTATGACTGTGGGAAATTTCTTCAATTGCTGACTGTTGTAGATGGACTCAGATCAGGTTCAGTTGTTCCATCTTGGGCGATGAGCCTGGGTTTCAATAGAAAAGAACTGACAAACCACGGGAAGCAAAATGTACAAGTGTCTGCCATGAATTTTCAACCTTTGTCTTCCCTCAGTAATAGACTGCAACCTGTAAACCAAGCAAATATTTTGTTCCTCTTGGTTTGTCAATTCAGAGTTTAACCATAATTTAATAAACTGTGCAGAACCTTTTGTTATTGTTGTTGTTACTTTTGTTGTTGTTGTTGCCTTCTTGGATAAGAAAACTCTATATAACTGGGTTGAGACTTGGTTTGATATAACCATTCCCCTTATTTTGGTGAAGATCAAGACTATCTTTAATGGTTCTAATCTCCTTAACAAGCAATCTTTTCTCTAACACTTTCCTTATCTATAACAATAAACTTCATTGTTCTCTTTTTCTCTCCCAAAAGACCACTAGCTATTTTTCAATATAGACTTTGCATAAGCAGTATCAGCAACATGGTTCTCAGAGATTCATCTTGTCTTGAATATTCATCCAGGAAAGACAAGTCTTGAATATTCATTCAGGAAAGAAATCCATTGTTATTTGAGCTTTGTTCCAGGCAAGTACATAGAAGAAGGGCAGGAGTTAGTCGTGTTTTTTGGCAAAAAATTACTGGACTGACCTTTACTCCAGTTGCTTAGAATCTTTCTTTTCTTGTGAATCCTATTTAGCTTCATATAAACAGCTCTGCTTTTCTTTTAGTAGTGTTTACTGCCTTTTAGAGTTCTAATAGGATAGTGCATTTACTTCTGTTTTTAACCATTATTATAGTGCAAAGTTCCAAAATCTTCCTCATACCTCCAAAAACCAAAATACTCAGATTCTTTAAAACAACCATATGATTTGTAGTGCTAACTTATGTATTAATTTATTTAATGCTTTTGTGATAAAACACCCTGAGACATGTGGAAGAGTTTATTAGTCATGTTTCTAGAGGGATAAACATACATCATGGCAGGGAAGCAGATCAAAAAGCTACAGTCATGACAAGCAGAGCAGGAAGCTAAGCTACCACATCCTGAGTTGACAGTAGTAAACAGAGAGAATAGTCAGGAACTACAGCAAGGCACTGAGTGACTGAAGCCCACATTCAGTGATACATTGCTTAAAATGAGTCTGCACCTCTTAAATTTTCCAAAACAATACCACTAACTGGAAAATCAGTGATAAGTATTTTATCATATGGGTTATAATTTTCACTCATATTACTACACCCACATAAGCCATTGCAGAGAGCTTCCTCTTGTTTGCCTGAAACAGCAGATTTCTCTAGTCGTCATCTCAGCCTTCATTTGATACCTTTCAATATAATGGGAAGTTTGAGAAAAACTTCTTATAAGACCATGTGAAAATACTACTTGTTGAGATGCTGGGACACCTAAACCATCAGAGCACTTCACAAGTGACACTGTGATAGTTTCTATTAGTGTATATATGTACCACCTTTGCTATGTACTTGACTCAGTGTAGTTTCAGTGGCCACAGGGAAGACAGTATCAAATATTGTCTTTCCTCAAAGATGGCTGCCTTCCCTGAATTGCTCACTAGTGCAATACCTAGAATTTCTTTTTATGGGGGATCAGGCTTTTATCTTAAAAAAGAAAACACTCTTTTTGGCTTTCTACACATTATGTTCAATCAAGAGTTTTATCATTATATGATTGTTTTAAAGGAATGCATTTGTTAATGCATGAGAGTAATCATTTTAAAAAACAATTTTAAACTGTCATGGTAGAGTCTGGGTGGAATTGACACTGGAAAACACAAGTCTTGCATCCAAAAGAGTATTATAAACTAATTATTTTCATAAACCATATCATCCATTGAAATGATAAAATATGTATCTTTGGTATTCCACTGTAATATCCCTGCATATGTACAAAATATAGTGACCAACTATAGTATAGGGAAGAAGCACTTATATATCTATTTGTAATAGTTTCTAAAATTTTTCTGATTTTTTTTAATGGTTAACGGTCACCTATACCTATTTTTTGAAAAACATAGGCCAAATTTTTGTTTAAAGAGGTATCATCCTTTTAAAATTAACTTACATGGAAAGAACAATCTAGCATGTATATAACATTAGGGACTTGGAAAACTCATAATATTCTGCATCACATTATAAACAGTGTTATAAACTCAGACAAAATTTGCAGTTGATCTTTAATTAGAAATTAATATTAAAATCATCGATGAATTTTACACATTTTTTTTATATCTTTGGGTTAATATTTATTGAAATATCCTGTTTCTTTTCATTTGGTATTGCAATTTTAATTGTTGGTAATAATAGGTACTAATTTGTGACAATACCAATCTATTTTCTGTTTCAAAATTAGTATCTTTTTTTTACTACCATATATGTGTGTGTATAAATATATATATATATATATTTATAAGCTAAATGTTTTAAATTAAGCACAGAATAAGAAATGACTCTTTTTACAAAAGATATAGTCATATGTCATTAATTCATATATTTATTAATATCTTATTTATTACATGCCTTAAATGTAGGATTTATTTTTCAAAACATTTTTATTAAATGCATTAGATTCTAACAATGTTAATTTAAATTAATTTTTATATCTGAACTGGTAATTTAAAATCATTCTGCTTGGTAAGGGCAAAAATAGCCAGGAAAAATGAATTAGGTACTTCAAACAGAAGTATAATGTGCTATAAAAGAGAGACTAAGGTCAATGGGCTAAGAAAATTTTAGTCAAATGAGTCTAACATGAAGTATATTTGAATATTGTAAATGATAATAACACTGTTTTAAAATATTCATGTTAAATTAAAACTAGCCCATGTTTTTTCTTGAACTATTTTTATTTGATTTTAATTATGAGAAAAAACTTTAAATAAGGAAAATAAACAAATTAAATGACTTTAATTTTACTAAGCAGAAATGTAAATAATATGTCTTTCATTACAAGTGGATAACCTTTAGTCTCTCTTAAACATAAGATTTTCTTCTTTCCCAGCCTCATATATGAAAATTCATGCCTCTTTGTTTACTTTATTCACTGTTCAAAATTTCAATTTCATTTTGTACACAAGGGACATACATGGTAAGGAATTTGCTTGACTGCTTCTATGTAATTCTTATGTGAATATATTTTCCTGAAAATAGTATATCATCTCTATAGTCAATTATGTACAAAAGAAATTTACAGACATACTGTGTTTGCATGTATGTATGTGCAAGTGACTACAATCTCAGCTTTCTGCAGACAGAACATTGTGCATTGTTAAAGTAACCTATATTGTAAAGTCTTACATCACATTTACATTATATGTTGATTAATTTTTGGTTTTAAGATCAGCCATAGCAGAAAAATCATCAGTCTTTATTTGTGGTTTTGTTGTAGGGGATAGTGACATGTGCATATTGTCTTAGGGTTTTTATTGCTGTGATTAGATCTCATGACCACAACCAATTTGGCAAAGAATGACTTTATTCCCACCTAGAGCTGCACATCACAGTCCATTATTGAAGGGAAAAGGGGCACAGACTCAATTTAGGGAGCAGGAAATGAAGTAGAAGTTTGGAGGAATACTGATTACTGTCTAATGCTCTGCCTGCTTCCTTATAGAAACCAGAGTCATCTGCCTAGAGTTGTCTCAAACCAAGTAAGTTGGGCCCAGCAGATCACTTGGTTTATTATTCAAGAAAATGCACTACTGAATTCTCTATGAGATAATGCTAGGGGCATGCTTTCAATTCTTCTCAAAGGATTCTAGTATATACCAACATAAAATTAACCAACAAACATGTCAATATTGATTTAGTGTTAGGACACAAGAGACAATGGCACATGCATTCTCTGAGTGTCACTCTAAGCTTGAATAGGAACAGCAGCACAGATGAAACATTAGTACTTAACATGCTTTGGCTTCTATGTATGCTATGTAATGTTGTCATAGTATATCTCTGTTTTTAAAGATGTAAGGAAAAAGGATAGCATCTTCAACAAATGGTGTTGGTCTAACAGGATGCCAACATGCAAAAGAATGCAAATAGACCCATATTTATCACCCTGCACAAAACTCAAGTCCAAGTTGATCAAATACTTGAACAGACATGTCAGCTCCTGACAGTATCCCCCATTCTACTTCAAGTAGATGATGAGCATTGAAAAATCTCCATTTAGAAATGGCTGCATTAATGACAAGCTAGCCAGTGGACAAGAAAAAGCCCTGCTTCACCTGTAGACAGAATGCTGTCCAAAATGGTCAAAACTTGGAAGCAGGTAAGTTGACAGCCTAGTTCTACCAAGGCAGGGTAGGCAAGTCCTTCATAATTCATACTTTACAAATATTAAAAAAACAAGCAAACAAACAAAAATAAAACAGTCTGTTCTAAAAACAAAACAAAACAACAAAAACAAATAAAGTCTGTCAGATATAATGGGCCAAAAGTCTGAAGATGAATGCTCTAACATTACAAAGAGAAACTGGAGACTGTCCAGGCTCCCAGTTGTCTGTCATTTCTTAGTTTTGGAAACTGCTTGCTCTGCACTTCCTGTTTAATCAGATATATTTATCCTTCTCAGATCTCTGATGTGGTTGAAGTTAAGTTTTAAGCTGTTTAGGAATTAAAAGGATGCTTTAGATCTAAGAAGGTGTTTTATTTTGGTAATGCAAGTAAGGGTGGAAATTGAGTTAGGTATAGAATTTTCAACTAATCGAGATAAATAGATAATAGAATATTCTTATTAGTTGCCAAATACTTATGGACTGGACACTGGGAATATATGTCATACATTATAGTTTTCCTAATTGTTTCCTAATTGTTATTATTTTGTACAATATTTATTGTAATAAGAAACAGAGCCTTTTATTGGATTACACAGGAGAGATGTTGGGGGAAAAGATATAATAAAAAAAAAAGAAATCAATTTAACCCCCTCCCCACCCCTAAAAAAAACCAAAACAAAATTCAGAACACTTATTCTAATAGAAGACAGTGGGGAAAAGTCTCAAACTCTTTGGTCCAGGTAAAAACTTCTTGAACAGAACACCAATAGCTCAGGTTCTGAGACCAACAATTAATATGGGACCTCATGAAACTGAAAGGCTTCTGTAAGGCAAAGGAAACCTTCATCAAAACAAAACAGCAGCTTACAGATTGGGAAAAGGTCTTAAGCAACCCCACATCTGACAGAGGGTTAATAGCTACAATATATAAAGAACTCAAGAAATTAAACACCAACAAATAAAATAATCTGATAAAATAATGAGGTTCAGAACTAAAACAAGAATTCACAAAAGAGAAATCTCTAAAGGCCAAAAGGCACTTGAGGAAATCTTCAACATCACTGGTCATCAGGGAAATGCAACTCAAAATGACTCTGAGATTCTATTTCACACATGTCATTCAGAATGGCTAAGATCAAAAACTCACAAGATAGCACATGCTGGCAAGGATGTGGAGAAAAGGGAACATTCCTCTGTTTCTGGTGGACATGAAAACTTGTACAACTACTTTGGAAATCAATCTGGCAATATCTTAGAATATTGGGAATAATTCTACCTCAAGGCACAGCCTTATTCCTCCTTGGCATATATACAAAAGATTCTCCACCAGACCACAAGGACATCATCTCATTAATGCTCATAGAACCTTTATTTGCAATAGCCAGAAACTGGAAACAACCCAGATGTCATTCAACTGAAGAATGGATGAAAAAAACAAAACAAAAAACAAAACTGTGGTACATTTATACAATTGGCATACTATTCTGCTAGCAGAAACAAGGAAATCATACAATTTGCAAACAAATGGATGGAACTAGAAAAGCTCTTCCTAAGTGAACTAACCCAGACTCAGAAAGATACACATAGTATGTACTCTTATAAGTGGATATTAATCCTGTAGCATAGGACAACTTTCTTACAACCCACAGACCCAAACAGTCAGGAACATAGCATAACTATCCTATGAAAAACTCCACCCAGCAATGAGTCATGGACCCTGTTGATTGTTAGTGGAACACCTTACCCTAGCTGGGCTGCCATATCATTCCCTAGTACAAGAGGAAGTGCTTAGCCTTCATGTGACAGATGAATTGATGGGGTCTGATATGTGAGGGCTCCCATCATCTGAGGAGGATAGGATAGAGATGGAGATGAGGGGAAGGAGAGGGCATGGGACCTGGAGTGAAGGAGGGATGTGACTTTGATAGAGATGTACCTTGAAAAAATAAATTAACAAAAAGAATAAGCAAAAAAATGATATACTGTAACCGAAGTTTTTAATTATTATTTATTAACTAACAGTATTCACTTATAACAAATACCAACAATTTCTTAACTATGAATCCTACAAATTCTTACAACCCCTTTAACCTATCCACTAAACCTATTGATAATTATTTTCCTAACCTTTTAGAATGATACAGTCTCTGGGGCAGGTCCTCAGTCATCAGGAACACAATCTTTGTTGTAGATTCTTTAACGCACTTAGCAGTCCTTTTTTGGATCTCTCAGATGTAGATTCATCAGGGTATGTTGTTTACTGCAGCCCCACCTTAAATAAGGCTTGATGCTTTCTTCTTTCTGGGAGACCCCAGCCCCTTTGCATCAGTAATTCTGTCACTCTACCTCAGAGTCCTTAAAGCCAGGCACATTTTCATTTTGGCCACTGTTTGGACAGATCAAACCCCTCTAGGCAAAAGCTGAGCCACAGGGTTTAGTCTTCGGCCTTTGGATGTCTTGCTCAGGATTTCTTTGCTCACCAGCTTCTTTCTGCCTCAGGGAGATCTGGCCATCAAATGATGGCCAGCACTTTTTTCAGCAGTACTCTGGGAGCTCTCTAGCATCAGAGGCCTCTTCTTTTTGGGGCTCCATGCACTGTCCTTAAATAGGAAGAACTCTTTTTCAGCTTAATTTGTGCTCCGCCCACTTAGCAGCTGAAAACAATGTCAGGACAGATACTTTGTTTAAGTTCATTAAGTCTTTCCTGTTTTCCTGATTTCAACCTTGTCTTTCAGTCCATTAAGTCTTTCCTGTTTTTCCTGACTTCAACCTTGTTTTTTTCAGTCTATTAAGTCACCTGTTTGTTTCCTGTTTTCACCTGACTTCAACCTTGTTTTTCCATAAGCTGATAAGCTAAATCGCTCACAGCCAAGTTGATCTTCATGCCCCGAATTAAGAGACTATATCAGATACCCCTATATATTTTCTAAATCTAATTCAATTATTCTAACTACCTACAATATACAGTGGCTTTATGTGGTGCACGATTTATTTAATATATTGTCTGTATGTTTTTAAATGAATCTTCTCTTCACATAATGATGACTGCCTAGTGATCAACTAATGGATTGGTTTTATTATAAAGTTTTCAAAAGGAAATGAAATTCATATGAATTATTTTATCTATGACCAGATATAATTTTTAAGACTACTCTTTTACTATATAGTTAAAACAAATACAGTTTATGATTATAATACTAAGAAATATTTTAAGATATAGAAATATCATATTATTCCATATAAAATAGTAAAACATTTCTGTGATTTAAAATACATAAGAATTCACTTAAAATTTAATGAACTGTATTAAAAATACATTTAGTCCATTAAAGAGTCACCTTTGAACAAAAATGTGTTTTATATTGGAACTACACTACAATGTGTATATCTAAATTACTTTAATTTGGAAAGAAAAATGCAACAATGTACTCACTATGAAAACAAACTTTAATTTCGTTCCTCTAAGAAATAAAAAGTTAAAATTGTTGGTAGTGTACCACATATACTTTCATTGTATTCATACTATCATTTTCTAAACCATAACAAAGATAAGTAGGCAGCTGATACAGTTTGAACATTCTCTTCCAAATGTTTGGCTTATAAAAAATTAATCCTTCTGTCTAATGAGTACAAATAAAACTAAGTCAGGAACTACTCTGTCTGCACCAGCATTTTATCATTTCCCAATGTTTGCAACTAAGGGATAGTTTGCAATCCCTTTTAATTGTTTGTGTTAAATAACTTCATTTTATCCTTCACTTTGTATCTAAAAAGAGAGAATTAATAATAAGTTAAGATAACACTGCAGAAGTTGCTAAGGAATTGAAGTGATTTATATCATTGTGAAAATGTTTGGACATTAGATGAATAAATAAGGGATATAAATTATCTTTTATATCTCAAATCAGTGTGATCTTCGGCTAAAGCAATACTCTTTGAACAGAGTTTAGCAATAACACAATTGGGTGTTAACGTTGGAGGAATAGCAGATGAAGATTAAATGTCTTTCTGGACTCTGTTCTGCTTTCTTACACGTTTATAAAGAGCAGCAGGTAATGGATTCCTGCAAGGAAGTAATAATGAAAAACAATACAGACAGAAATAGCTTGCCTCTAGCTATACTAATGACAAGGTCAGATTACATCAATTAAATCAGAAAATCTTCAAGATAACATTCACTAATACACTTGGGGATTTTATTTCTCACAAACAAATGTCTACTTTTATTAAGGGATTAGTTTTACACTACCCTCATATACATTAAAAAGTAACATAAATACTTTTAAGAAAAAAGTCAATATATATTATATATATAGTGGAAACATACTTATACATATGCTTACATACATGCATACTTGTATTTATAGAATTAATTATTTTACTTGGATTCAGATTTTTTTCTAGTCCACATTGCCTTGCTTCACTGTTGCTTATTTATCTACCTTTCCTTTTTTTTTTTTTTTTTTAACTGTGGGGACATTTTCCTTTGGCAAGTAGCTTTTGGGGATGATTTTGTAGATGAATAAAGAACTACAAAACTATGAAAACAATTACTTATAAATTTCTAAGTAATTACCACAATTCTTATAAGAAATAACATTTCTCTGTTTAACTCTACTGTTGTTTGTGTTCTCTGCATATTTTGTGTGTGTTTGTGTGTTGTTATGAAATTGGAGATTATATTTAACATTATACATTTAATCAGAGTAAATATTATGTCTTGTTTTAGTTTGATTTTGATTTTCTCTTTCAGGAGGTGAGTGAATTCCCCCTCAATATGCCATTGTGTGACTAGTACAGATTATTCATGAGTTAATTTTCTTTGCTGAAATCACTTTCTTGAACCATGGACCTATGGACTAAGAGAAGGCAATGACTTTTCTTTTGGTTTAATTTTGTGTTTATCATTGTTCTAAAGACTTAGCATTCATTAAATAATTAGTTATAAGAAATAAAGTTGTGATTTCAGAAACAGTAGTTTTTCTGAATTTATCTCCATTTCACACAGAATTCTATTATCAATAATTGTTTCACATTACACATTATTCTCTTGTGTTACAACTACATTGATCTAAATTAGATTCTTATTTTTACATGCCAATATCACTGTTTTATCTTCCTGTTGTATTTCTCTACTATGCAATCTTTTTTTTGTGATCTGCTTGCATTGACAGTAGCAGCTCTTCAGTACTAAATGTCTAAGCAATTGTGTTTGGCTGTGGACTCTATGCCTTAACCCTTTTTGTGTTCATTCTCCTATATATATGGGATACTATTGGAGCAATAAACAATGGTCATATCCAAGTTAAATATCAAGAGACTCATCTGAAGTATAGAAATGCAGGTCAGAGCTGACATGCATTATGTATGGGAAAGTACTATTTATCAAAAGCAAATATATATTTAATAGTGCTATGTAGGAAATTCAGGCAAAAGAAAAATAATTATCAGATAAGCTAAAGTGAGAAAATCAAAGATAGTTGTTTTTTTATAAATATTTTAAAATTATATATGGTTTTGTTGCTGGAATATAAAAGAGTCACCAGACTGCTCTTCTTATGTGTTTCCAGCTTAATAGATAACATACAATCACATTTGCTTTTCATCTCTAATAATAATAAAAAGATGTCTTCAAGAGGATTTCTATTCAATTTCTAAGTCTTTTTGACTAAAATACTAATAAATGTTCTCAATGGTATTCACAATTAAAATAAAATTAAGAATATTGGCCTAAAATGGGCTCTATTGGAAAAGGACATCCTCAATAAGGATGATGTTCTGAATTCAGATCCTCAGCATGTGTATATTAACCTTCCTATGAAGTTGTCCTACTGTACCAACAATACTGGAAATCAGAGACAGGAAGATCTCTGAGGCTGGCTGTCCAACCCAATCAATCTACCTCAATGACAAAGTTCTAGGTTCAGTGAGAATCCTCTCACTAAGCTTAAGGAAGGAATGAAAAGTAGACATGACATCAGCATTAGACCTCCATATACATCTGGAGCAGCTCCATATCCATGCTAAGACATGCACATATACATATCACCCACACATACACACATACACACACACAAAGAAAAGCATGATGCATCTTTACATATTACATCACTGCAGTGAAATATGTAGCAAATATCTAGTAGTGGTGAGGATTCAGAGACAAAATGGTCAGGTTCTTACTACGTAGCTCAGACTAACATTATTTGCATTTGTAGCTTCCTCTGGCTTTAAGTTTTTGGAATAGGGATTTTAGGCATGTGCTACAAGGTCTAGTTCAATTAATATTTAGTAACATAATCTATTTAGGGTATCTTAGAAAGTATAAACTAAAATGCCTATACAAAGCAGATAAATTTGACGATTATTCTATACAAAATAGAAGGACATTATTCTATATTTACTTATCTCCATTTTGAGTAATTGAAGATTCTGTTGTAGTTTTCAAGTGTTACAAAAAGAATCTCCTTTGATGAAATACTGGAGTTGTACTTATTTGTTGACATAATAAATATTTACTGTACAGTTAGGAATTATTTTGGTTTACAAAATTGATATAAGTAGATTCTCCTCTAGGGCCTATGACCTTGCCAGCCATCAGTTTTTAGCTAGTTTTGCAGTACCACGTATGAATACTCTCCTAATAAGTGGACCTTAAGTTCAATCAATCATTGACTAGTCTATAATCAAATATACAAGTATTGTAAAGTGGAGATATCTTGTCAAGCTGGTTATCCTTGTGTTTCTTATTCTCATAACTTTGAATACTTTTCTCCTGTGGCAGGTTTCACAGCATATTCTGGTACTGTGACAGCTAGTCCTAAAAAGGAGGAATTGAGTCATTAATGGTTTGATTCTTCCAAGTACTGTGTCCAAATATTGTGACATCATTAACAATATGATCTTTCAAGTTCTAGATGTCTACAAAATACCATGACTCTAAGTGATAGTGTTCTTAAACACACAAACAACTCAAAGAAAGGTTTTCCCATGACTGGTATTGAGCATTTTGATAAATAATTTGTGACTCTTGTGGGTAATTATACCTTGTATGTTGTGTTTATGTGTGTTTAAGAAACATAAATAATGTGTCTCTTTATGGGTTTTTCAATCACCCTTATTATTACTTAGCTCTCCTCCCTCATCTCCCTCTTTTTGATCCTCTTTTGCTTCTCCTCAATTAAAGTCACTAATAATTATATGTAAACCCAATTACAACATTTAATGCTCAAGAAAAATCATGTAAGCACAGAAATATTGAAAAGTCAGAAGACCAGGATGCCTCCTCTTGAAAGAGAATATGCTATAGACAGAGGAAATGTACCTAAGATGTCTCAACAATGTAGTTGCCAAAACAAGACATTTATAATAACAACCATGGCTGACATGTCAGTGTGGATGGGAGGGATCTCTTCAACCCCTTCATCTAGGAAAAATGTGCTAGGCAATAAATGGCTGTGGACATAGGAAGAATAAGTTTCTAATATAAACATACACACACACACGCACACATAATGTGTTTCACAGTATATTTTTATATATCACACATGTTTATTAATACATAACAATTACCTAACAATTGTCTATAAAATTTCTAAATCCTAAACCCAAATCCTAACTCTGAAACCTAGCACCTAAATCTTCTTAGTACCTATAATACAAGTATTTAACATTAACATTAACATTAAATGTTTTTTTCTCTGAACGTGGGTCCTGATGGATGGCTGGTCTTCATACAATTTTTCAGTTTTAAACTCTTTTAAAGTCTCTGAATTTTGTTCGATGTCTTTGTGGTATTAAGACCAATTAATATATGTAGTTACCCAGGTGACTCACTTATTCAGATGTTTATGGCCTGTAAAGGCCTGTCCTGGAGCTCCCGTGTCTAAGCACTCATGAATCTCAGGGAGAATCACTCTCCTTTCCAGACCCAAAAGGGATCAATATCAGAGGGTGAAACTTTCTGATGAGATTGTGATGCCTGTTTTTCTGCCTGTTAGGAAAATGTTGTTGAGTGAGTCAGGAACAGGAGAGAGAGAGTGGGCCAGCCCTCCGTCCATGTGAATCCTGCTTTAAATATCTTTACCTGTCCACAGAAGCTTTAGTGCACTTTTCAAGTTATGTCCCTGTGCCCAGTCTTTTTCAAAAAGACTTTTTGCAGAAGGGTGTGAACTCACAAGTGGTCCGCAGATGTGGGCAGATGCCTCAGGGCATGTCATTCAGATGCTTTTCTCAGAGAGCTGTGAAATGACAACAGACCTCTGTATGAGAGGCACCTCAGGGGTCATGTCCTGCCACTAGCCCTAAGATCAAAGAGGTCCTGGTCTTTGGTGAGTTCCCAAGGACATGTCACTTTGGAAATAAGCCTTTTATGTTAAAGTCCAGCCTTATTCCAAGTTCCCTTTGTTATTATATGCTAACACTAAACCTACCACAATTGTGTGTGGGATTTTGTATGTGTATAGAGATCACAGATATGAGGATATAAGGTGCAGAAGTGAAACAGGAAGTAAAAGTGGAAGACGTGGAAATTATGTAAATAAAATACCATGTGAAATTCTCAAAGAAAAGTAAATATATCAAAAAAAGTATTGAGAATTGTCAAGCCATGTCTGCACAATGTGAGTTAATTCATGTTGCTAGGCTGACTGGAGGAGCAGAGGGAGGCCTATGGGGTGAGATCTGGAGTGCTGTGTTGAGACTGACATACTGAGAGTACCTGCTATTGGTGAATTTTACAGTTACTTCATAGGAAAACATTTATTGAGAGGGAACACCCCTTCTTCCACATGTGTTAGTATATAGATCTGATGACAAACGTAGGAACACTGTACTTACTTTGGTCTGTTGCTTTTTGTATCCTTGTAAGGTGAGCACTGAGGGAAGGTGGAATTTAATTGTATCTTTGCCAGTATGTCCATCTAGAGGCCTACTGCCATTTTTGTCTTCTATGAAATATTTGTTGCCAACGAAGACAAGATTACAATTTTGTCAGACAGATTGAGATGGCATGGTGTATTCTTGGTTATCAAAATACTCATGTACTATGGGGTTTTTAGTTGGTGAATACTCACAACGTGGGGGAAAGCGTGGTACATACTATATAATTTCAGTTACCTAAATGTATAACTTATGGAATCTAGGAGGACACATCGAACTGAGCTGCTTGTGATGGGTGACTTAGTTCTTGGATTCTTATTTTGTTTCTTGTAATGCATATATTAAATAAATGAAAGATTCTTTTAAAACCTTAAAAAAGTATTTAGAAAAGACAAGGAGATTCGCTGTCATTATCTTAGATTTCATTACGTTACACTATGTCAGTAAGTGAGAAATTATCAAATATAAATTTAACTTTTTATAATTCTTTTATTCTGAATGCTACCCTTGAGCCTAGTGTTCATGAGAACGTATTTGTACTAAAAATTTCATTTTCAAATAAATTAATATTATACTGCAGTATGTTCCAGATTCTTTCTTTCTGGGAATTCATGGCCATATGCTCCATCTACAGAGGGAAATAAGAGAAAATAGTAAGTGTTGATTTGCATGAAAATAGAAAATTACTGTCAAATAGTTTATTTTCTGTCATTTGATATGCTAAACAAGTTTTCTATTAAAGTAGACAGACATATTAATATCTCTATAATTACAGCAATACATCTATTGATAATAGTTGTCATAATTTTTCTGAAGTTTTGGTGATAGTCACCTATACTTATTGTTTGGAAATCATGAGCTGAAGTTTTGTTTAAAAGAGGTCTCATCATTTTAAAATTAACTTACATGGAAAGTTGTTTGCTTTGCTGATATAAGAATTGACATAATTAATTCCAAAATTTTAACAAATATAGTATTGTCTCTATTGAAATTAAGATGCTTAAGCAAAAACTGTGTATAATGTATTCTTTTACCTTACTTACCTTTTAGTATATTAGTAGCTGCTAAAATTAAAGTTACTTAAATTTTCTAAATTGAAACAAAGGCACCAGAAGTTTTTTTTCAACTGAACCAAATATTGATTATTAATAATGACATCAATATGCTTAATAGTAAGTATAACTTAACCATAAGTCATAGTGTTGTGAAAAACACTAAAAAAATCTCCTTTCTTTCTGAATATTCTTTCACAAAGTTGTCCTATTGTTCTGTGATATGTTCTGAGAACATGGTACTGATAAAATCTTATTAAAAATAAGAATTGCTTTCCTATCAAAATAGCATGCTATAGAGACATACAATATTTTTAAAAGTCAGTTGTAAGTTTAAATAAAAATGCTTATAATACTGGTAAATAAAAGGAAGAAACTTCAGTGTGCCTCGCAATAACAGTTGATCATGATCTGATAACACATTTCTGCATCCACCTAGGCCACATTTTTGTTTTCCTTGTGGTGCTCAGCTTTTTAAATCAAAAATAAGTATAGTTCATTTCTCCTTGGAATAATAACGGTTTTGCAGGAGAATAAATTGCCAACTTTCAATCAATTTCCATAATGCCCTTGACCATAGAAAGTAGTCATTGATGCCTTGAGGTGCATTTGAAATCATACAGAGAATTTGAGTGAATTGAACATTGAATTTAAATAGAAATTACATCCCTGTTAATATATTTGCCAAATAAAAATATCCCCTTGATACATACTCAGGTGAACGTTTTCAATTTCTCCTGAATTTGTTTCTCAATTTCTGAGAAAATACATGATATACCCACTTGTCTTGTGATTGGAAATGTGTCCAAATTCTATGCTTCATTTCTGTCTTACTATACTACATACTTCCAATGAGTCTAGAGATGATTTTTGGTGTAATACTGTATTTTTCAGTTTCTTTCAATTTCTATAGCAATATCTTAGAGATAGTGTGCTGTAAATAGACTCACATTTTCATGTATGCATAATATTACATATTTTTATACTCTAAAATATAATGAAAGCATTTTTAAAATATGCAGCACAGTATTTTCATTAAATGTGATGTATTTATTTTTAACACAAGTTGGTTAATCTCACTGTACAATCTAACCTAATATTGCTTTTTGTCATTTGAAAACTACTTATTTTGCTTTTAAATTTATCCATAATCCATTTGAATTCACTAAGTATTTCCCGTGATACTGGAATTGAATGCAAGGTATATTAGCAACTTGCAATCCAAAGAGGCAGGTGAAGCAGGTTAATTGCCTTTTCATTTCCCAATTACATCCCTGCTTATTTTAATGAATATTGTTAACGTATATTGATATTATATTAGCATCAGCTGTATAATTTTTCTCATTCCTGTACAATTTATGGTGCTTTCCCTTACCTTGGGCGAAGTCACTCTTTCAAAAAAAATATGTTCATAGCAATGGATGCCTTTTTTTGTTCACTCCTTTTCTAAATACATATCTCAGATCAAATTAAATGCCTAACTAGGTTATCTTTTTTCTTTAAATGTAATTTGGTACATCAACAAGGCTGGGCCATTAGTTTAGAGACCTGCTTTCTGGTTTGTTTTTGCATTAGTTCTTAATGACCTTAGGGAAATTAAACATAGTGAGCAAGGAATCAATAACAGATGTCACCTGTTAAAATCAATTCCTTAAATTTAAACCATTTAATTCAATGTCTTCCATGAGCTTATGCATTCTTTCTGCATAACAATAATCCTACCTATTCATCTACATATCATCTATCTATCTATCTATCTATCTATCCATCTATCTACCTATCTATCTATTATCTATCTATCACCTGTTTATCATCTTACTATGTATCTGTGTCTGTGTACATATGTATATATTTAGCTAGCTAACTATCCATTCAATGGTTATGAGAACTGTTTACACAATTCATTTTAAATTATGTGTCTCAGAAATTCTTTATTTAAATTATATCATTCCTGTCTAAGAAGCTTACTTTATTACTTCTCATTCTGTTTGCTCTATTTTAATTCTTTATGTATCCAAAGTTCAAGTTATATTAGCCTCTCCTGGTTATTGACAGAAACAGTGTCAAATATGTGATTATACTAACACAATACACTCATTAAAATGATGTGTGTGTATATTTGTAAGTGCACATATGCACATGTACGTGAATTTGTATGCAGGCTGGTATAATACTATCTCCCTTGTTTTTGACTGAGCAGTCGTGCTTGGCTGGAAATTGTTCAAATATTATAGTTAGCTTGACTAGAAATCCTAAGAGATGTGCATACTTTTAGCTCCCTGTAAGGATGATGAAGTTTCCCCTATTATGCCAAGCTATTTTTAAGTGGCTTCTAAGGATTGAAAGTCATATCCTCATGTTCACAAAGCAAGCATCTGACATACCTTCCAAGATAACAAAAAATTAGTTATCATGTTGAGTTACAATAGTTCAGCAAATGTATATCAAAGATAATAAAGTGTAGTTTTGAAAATGCTGCCCAAACATGGAAATCAAGATTTCAATTCCAGTGTCCCTCAGGTCTGTAATATATGGAGTGATATTTAGGTAATCTGTTCAAGTTTCCTTTCTCAATTTCCTCTCCTTCTGCATGACATACTGACTTTACCTAGGCATGTGACACTAAAAATAATAACTTGTGAGATATAAGTTAGGCTACAAAAAGGCATAAAGTTATGTTTTAAATACAGTTCTTATAAAATTTTAGTTAAATGACAGATTTTATAAAAATATGTGGATATTCTGTTTAGATTTATAGAGGAATTTCAAATTTCTATGGAAATAATATCATGGTATTTCAGTCTTCATTTTTCTTCTCAGAAGAAGTATAATTAAATTGCCTCTCTCTCTTTTAAGACTCCTCTTGTGCAGAAGTTCTGCTTTTCTGTTTTATCTTTTCCTATTCTCTAATAAAATTTTCTCAATGAGGTCAGCAAACACTTCCTTAATGCTAATTGCAATTGACATATTATTATTATTTTATTTCAACTGCAGTTATGTGGCTTCCTTGTACTTAAAATCATGTGTTGTTATCAGACTAGGTTTTTTCCTTTTCTTTGGATGCTTGCTTTCACCTTCTCAATCTCTTAATCTATTACTGACTAAGAGAATATTTTTTACATTGTTTACCTTTTGGTAAACACTTTATTTGGGAACATTTGAGGAAACCATGAGTCTACAAGCTAATGACCCCAGCCTCTGTTTACCTGTTAATGAATTTCTTGGTTTTTTTTTTTAAACCATTGGATTTTTTTTTATTCTTTTCTCATATATTACATCCAGACTGCAGTTTCCACTTCCTTCCCTCTGGCACTCCCTCCCCTCCATCTACCCCAAACTGGATCCACTGTCCTCTCAGCTTCCCCTCAGAATATAGCATAACTTTCAAGAACAATAACCAAACACTGCATAAAAAGCTACAATAAGACCAGGCACCTACTCTCACATCAATACTGGACAGGGGAAACCAATAGGAGAAAAAGGGTACCACAAGCAGTCAAAAGAGTCAGAGACATCCCCTGCTCCTACTGTTAGGAATCCCACTTGAACCCCAAGGTACTCAGTGATAATGCATATGCATAAAACCTAGCTAAGACTATTAGGATACACTGAGTGAATTTGTATCTCTGTCCTTCCTCACCTACCTACGGCTTTCTTTGATTGGCTTTGATAAAAATCTGATTGCCAATTAGTTGAGTGGAGAGAGAAGTGGTAGGTAGGACTTCCTGGGAGAAGAAAAGGGATTCTGGGAAGAAGAAGAGGAAGGTCCTTTTGCTACAAGATACTACAGGAAAAAGACATGATTATGGGCATGAAAGGTGTAACTAGCCAGGTGACTGGTTGGGATTGGGTGGTTGGGTTAATTTAGGTGAGCTAGTTGAGTGTTTCCCAGTTAATGCCTAAGCACTGAAATTTTGAAAGGTCTCGGTGTACTTATTTTACAGTCTAAAACTGCCCTGGGTCTCAAGCCATTTTTACCAGGAGCCATAAACAAGTCTTCCCCATCAGACCCCTATAGGCTCCCTGATCTCTGTGAGTCCCTGTCAGTAGGTCAGTTGATTCTGTGGGCTTTAGTCATATCCCTGAAGTGTGCTTGATTCTGGTAGCTACTCCAAGCCTTTCTTCTGCTCCTCTGCAAGACTCCCCGAGCTCTGCCTAATGATTGGCTGAGGGACTCTGCATCTGCTTCCATAAGTTGCTGGATGAAGTCTCTCTGGTATCTTTGATTATAACTATGCTGGCAGGACAAACTATAGGCTGTAGGTTTTGTGGCTGGGTTGCTGTCCCAATACTTCCACTTGAGGCCTTCCCTGTTTACACAAGATGGCTAGTTCAGGCTCTGTGTCCTCTACTACTAATAGTCTTAGACGACGCACACAGGGGACATACCTAAACATAAGCAAGGCAATTTACAGCAAGCCTATAGCCAATATCAAATTAAATGGAGAGAAACACAAAGCAATTCCACTTAAATCAGGAACAAGACAGAGCTGTCCATACTCTCCATATTTATGTAATATATTATTTGAAATTCTAGTTAGAGTAATAAGAAAACTAAAGGAGGTCAAGGGGATACAATTTGGAAAGAAAAAATTCAAAGTATTGCTATTTACAGATGACATGATAGGAAACATAAGTGTATCCCAATATTTTTATCAGAGAAGTACTACAGTTGTTTAAGAGATTTTTATGTTATATGTTTTTTTATGATTGTATGTGTAAAAGAAAGAAAACTTATGTGTGGTATACTGAACAACTAGTAGTAGACTACAAGGTTTTTAATAATTGTCTCTTGTTACATTAATTAAACAAAGTCTTCATATTATGTTGTTGTTCTTTTTAATTTACCACAGATATCACAATTCAACTCATGAACAATGCATATTATCTTTACTACTGACAGGTTTAACTCTTCTATATTTACTGTCTTACTATCATGTTATTTTTTTGCCTAATTCCTGACATTATGATTTTTAAGAGGAACTAATACATTGCTTCTGTCATATTTAAACTAAACACAAACTTATTGATTTTTGTAATAGAACTAAAATTATAACGTTTAAATATTTATTAATGTATCATATATATGTACATCATAATCATAACTAATACCTATTACAATGTGTCAGTTTATCATACTTCTTACACACAATATACATATTTGCAGAAAGATATATATTCTCCAGTGCTATATTGTTAGGGGTACTGTGTTTACCTACATTTCTATAGATATGAGATTCCAACCAAGCCCTTTCACTGGACTCAAGATCTTCTGTCTCTCTTAAAAACTGATCCTCAACTGCTGTTTTTTGTAGAGAGCTGCGAAGTGCCGCGCCCTAAAGATGGCGCTGGTCTCCGCCTTCCACCAGCCCGATGGTGAGCGCTCTCTATGATAATAAGTTCATATTTGGCATAGACCGCTGATCTGGCTTGCTTCCAATATACATGGGCCTCTAAGATAGCACCACTTGGCTTTACTTGACTGGCTGTTCATTTAGTATTTAGCCTGTGGGTTGGGTCTGCCCCATTATTCGGAAGACTGTTTTCAAGGGACCTGAATAAACTGCTGGAGAAGAGTTTTGTGAGTTGCGTCCTCCTTGCTGGACAAGGGGGGGCGCGACAAAGTGGTGGCCCGTACGGGGACCCAGAAAAGACTCAGAACTCCTGCAGTCAGGGGCAACGCGTTGGTAAGTTCCTGGGATAAATCAGGACAATAAAGTTTCACAGAGATAGTGAACACAAAGTAAAGTTTCGCGGAGATTGCGAACAAAAGGTAAAGTTTCGCGGGAAGTTGCGAACTATAAGGTCTCCGGGAGGGAGCAATAAGGACCTCGGTAAAGAGGCAATAAAGTCTCCAGGAGGAAGCAATAAGGACCTCGGTAAAGAGGCAATAAGGTCTCCAGGAGGGAGCAATAAGGACCTCGGTAAAGAGGCAATAAAGTCTCCGGGAGGGAGCAATAAAGTTCCGTGATTTGGACGAGTAGAAGACACAACTAGCAGAGCAAGGTGAGGAAAGCAGAGAGTGCCTCACAGAAATGGAGCGAATGCTGGCCTTGCCTTTATCAGTTGCTGGGAGAAGCTTGGGAGAGATCTTGGATTTTGCCTGGGGGCAAAGTACATTGCAGGGAGGAGCACGGCCTATTTGGAGTCTTGTTTGGAGTTGTTTAGGAGATCAGAGATATTGCAAGGCAGTGGAAAAAGGACAAAAGGCATTAGAACAGTTAAAAGAGGAGCGCTTGGTCAAATCTGGGAAAGATACTTTAAAAGAGGATAGCTCAGAGTCTAAAGAGGAACTTAAAAGGTTAACAAAGAAAATGGAGAAGTCATCTTTGAGGAAGAGTTCTGACTGCATCCGGATAGAGCCCTCAGGTCCAGGGCCGCCTGTGCTGGTGTGGAAGGAGCTGTTGCCATGGCGCCTGACACGTCAGCGGCAGTAGGAGTGGGTGGAGTTGTTGTTACAGTGCCTTCAGCCACCCTGGCAGCAGCTGGTGTAAACAAAGCCGTTGCCATGGCGCCTTCAACTCCTCCCCCATATCCAGAAGCCACTCAGACAGAGCAGCCAGTTCAGTCCCTGAAAGTAGGGAGATCTTTCTGCCCGGGGATGTGGACACAAGTAAGAACAGAATAGAACATTATCCCATTGCACTTGCTGCTTTAGCCTTGAATGGTATCCAACAATGCTTGCAGTCTTTTGGAGTTGCTCCTGCCAGTATAATAGTGCCTTATTCCAGTTATCAAATTAAGATTTTGTGTGGCACTGTAGATGACTGGGCAATATTGCAATGTAGCTTTGAAGGAGTGATTGATAACCACTATCCAAAACATCCATTGCTATTATTTTTTAGGGAGCACCCAGTGATATTCCCTAAGGTTACTTCAGCAGTACCACTTCAAGGGTCACCAAATGTGTTTACTGATGGCTCAAAGACAGGCTGTGGAGCCTATTTGATAGAAAGACAAGAGCCCGTGTTATGTCAATTTCAACCGGGCTCCCCCCAAATAGTAGAATTGAAAATAGTAATTAAGGTGTTTAAAAAATGTCAATTTGCATTCAATTTGATTTCAGATTCAGTTTATGTGGTCAACGCAGTGAAAGTATTAGAATTAGCAGGTCCTATTAAGAATAGTAGTACTGTATGTGCCTTATTACAAGAGTTACAAGTTTTAATCTGGCAGAGAAAAAGGTGTTCTTATATTCAACATATCAGAGCACATACAGGATTACCTGGACCATTAAGTGAGGGTAATAATAAAGTTGATCAATGGACCAGGATGGTATGCATTTTTTGGAGCTCATTCCTGGATCAAGCCAGACAGTTTCACCAATTATTTCATGTAAATGCAAAAACTCTACAGCAGAAATTCCATTTGTCTAGAGCAGATGCTAGACAAGTAGTTTTGGACTGTCCTCAGTGTGTGATTCATCATCATCCTCCCAGTGTGGGAGTGAACCCTAGAGGGTTGTTGCCACTTAAAATCTGGCAAATGGACGTTACCCACATTTCAGAATTTGGAACCTTAAAATATATTCATGTATCTGTGGATACCTGCTCAGGTATCATACATGCTACACCTATGAGTGGAGAAAAGGCTCGCAATGTCATAGGACATTGCTTAGAAGCCTGGGCTGCATGGGAAAAACCACAACAGCTAAAAATGGACAATGGAACAGCCTATACAGCACAGTCCTTTGTCTCCTTCTGTAATCAGATGGAGGTACAGCTTAATCATGGATTACCATACAATCCACAAGGACAAGGAATTGTGGAGCGTGCTCATCGCACCTTGAAAGAATGCTTACAAAAACAAAAAGGGGGAATAGGCCAAGGCCATACCCCCAAGGAGAGAATGTCTTTAGCCTTATTTACTTTAAATTTTTTTCAATTTGGATGCTCAAGGCCGCTCAGCAGCGGACAGACATCAGGATTCCCTTGGTTCACCTAAAAGCATGGTGAAGTGGAAGGATATTTTGACAGGCTCTTGGCGGGGGCCTGACCCCGTGCTAACATGGGCGAGAGGGTCTGTTTGTGTTTTTCCTCAGAATCAACAAGATCCAGTGTGGGTGCCTGAATGCCTTGTGAGGAAGATTCGTCATGAAGACCTTCCTAAGGATCCTGGTGATAGTAGCAGTGAGTACGTCAGGAGCGCAGAGCAGTTTGGGTTCAACAAGATTATTTTTCCTTTAGCCCCATGATTAGTAATATAGTGAATAAGTCTTGTACAGGAATGCTTGATATATCTACTAGGGATCCTCAGCAGACTGCCACCAATCCTTTTGATTTGTGGCTTTTGTGTGGAGTAAATGGAAGTTGCATGGACTTGGGACCTGTCATTATGCTTGGAGGAGGAATTTATCAAAGAGGTAATTTTTCCCTAGGATCCGCTACCAATCTGGATTTCTCTAGCAGTAGTGGCTCTGGTACTTGGAATTCTTTGTTTCATTCTTACCGCAACAGAACTTTTCAGTTTTGCCAGTATGTCTCTGGCCTCCTTTTCTGTGGATTGTAAGTAATGGGAGTGCATCCTTGGGTGAAGAAAAGTTAGTATGCACTCCGGGCACATGTTTTTATGCCCTATGCTGGAATGCCACAGCCTTTCCTGTGGCTGTGGTGACTAGAATGCCTCGATATGTACCAGTTCCTGTAGAGGCTCCTAATACCATGATGCTATTCAGGCTTAAAAGAGATTTTGGCATCACTGCAGCTATTGTTACTGCTATCACTGTTGCTGCTGTGGGAGCTACTGCCTCAGCTATTGCCTTGTCTAGTTCTATACAGACTGCCAATGCCCTGAATAACATCTCAGCCACTGTGGCACAGGCATTGGATACTCAGACCTCTATGAATTCTCATCTCAAAGGAGGTCTTATGATAGTTAATCAACGCATAGATTTAATACAAGAACAGATTGATTCTCTTTTGCAACTAGCACAATTGGGGTGTGAGTGGAAATTGCAAGGTTTGTGTGTTACTTCCGTGCAATATCAAAATTATACAAAAGCTGCTAATTTGTCTAGACAATTGTCAAAGTTCCTCTTACAGGATTGGTCGGCTGAGTTTGAAAATTTGATGAGAGAGCTGAGAGCGACAATCATCCACATCAACTCCACTCGGGTGGATCTGAGCCTGGCTACTGGCTTGACTTCCTGGATACAGACGGCTATGGATCATCTTAAGGAGTGGGCGGGCGTAGGCTCTTTGGCGATACTAATGATACTAGCCTCTCTGGTTTGCCTATGGTGCATCTACAAAATGAGAACCACACAAAAGCATAATGCAGCCATGATTATACAAGCCCTTGTTGCCATTGAGGCGGGCCAGTCCCCTCAGGCATGGCTTGCTGCCGTGAAGTAAATCTTCACTAAGCATAGTCCCTGCCCACTGAGGTATTCGTTCCACAGATGTTAGGGTCTGGCAAGTCAGTGATGGAGTTGACGGGTAAGTCTCGGCCACCTAAGACAGGGCAGTCCCGAGTGGGGAGGCTGACCCAGAGACGGGTAAGAGTTTGAGCACTGCCCTCCTACATGCTCAGGCCCACCGTGAGATCCCCAGATAGAGGGATTACGAAGCCTTTCCAGGGACTTTTACCAACTTTAGAAATAATAAAAATGGAGGAACTGTAGAGAGCTGCGAAGTGCCACGCCCTAAAGATGGCGCTGGTCTCCGCCTTCCACCAGCCGGATGGTGAGCGCTCTCTATGATAATAAGTTCATATTTGGCATAGACCGCTGATCTGGCTTGCTTCCACATACATGGGCCTCTAAGATAGCACCACTTGGCTTTACTTGACTGGCTGTTCATTTAGTATTTAGCCTGTGGGTTGGGTCTGCCCCATTATTCGGAAGATTGTTTTCAAGGGACCTGAATAAACTGCTGGAGAAGAGTTTTTTGAGTTGCGTCCTCCTTGCTGGACAAGGGGGGGCGCGACAGTTTTTTAATAAAACTTTTGTATTATGATTTTATGAAAAATACTTATAACATTACTTCATTGGAACAGAAATTTAAGCCAATTTTAGAAAAATCTAGCATCAATCAAATACATAAGTCACTTAAAATAAAATAACATTTCAAAAGTTTACTTTGAATTCCACCAAAATTTGTTTAAATCTATATTTTTGTATATGGTAAAATTGTGAAGTACTTATCAATACTCATTCAGTTTGCTATTGTACCTATAAATTATCTCACATAAATTAGATTCTTATTTATTGCCATGTTATAGAGAAAGAACAGAGGGGAATTTCATGAGGAAGAAATGGAGTGAGTATGGATTATAAAATAATCTATGTGTACTAAGTAGGATAATTGGACACTGAATCTCAGAGTCAATCCTGCATAAGATGCTTTGGTTCATGAGAATTTATCTGTTCATTCTTAGCAAAGAATTAGATAATTGGTAAAATCCTATAGCTAATCAAAGAGAAAAGATGTACTCCTGAAGCAAATTTTGAGGAGACAAATAATATATACATATTGATGTCAAAATCCATGTGAAAATATGTGATGTTACACTGTAATTTAAGTGTGTACATACTATTATTTTTATTACTCAAACATCTTATATATCATGATTGGTGTATTTTAAGAAATACTGTATACCATTTAAAAAAGTTTCTAAGTATGTAATAATTTAAAGAAAGTGGAATAGGACACTAAGCTAAAACAAAATCTAAAGCAAATCATTGTTTCTATTAAAAATGAAGTTATGCATTGGATCTTTATATTATTGGTTCAGTGTACTATGGGTGCGCATTAAATAGTGATAAGTTACAGGGCCAGGAGTACAATCACAGAAGAAGCAAGAGAAATTTTTCTTACTTGTGGAAATCATATTCACTGAGTGCACAATAACTGCTGACATTGGAAACTAAAGCATGAGACATCAGGGGACAGTAAAATATTATAAAATTATGTTTTATTAATGTCATATTAATACCAATAGTAGATTTCTGAAGATTTTAGTCATATACCAATTTCTCTACTATAAACAGAAATTGGAATACATTGTATATTTCATATAGTACTCACTCTGTTTTTAAACATTTGCAATTAAACAATAGATAATTTAACTATAGGATGAATAGATATATCTAAATATACCACTATCCTTAGATTTTTACATTGTGTAATACTTAAATTTAGAAGGGTAAATTGACAATGATGGTTTATGGATGATAGATGCTAAAGTATGAGTAATAAATATACATATAAATTGTTGGTCAATATTTACTGGTAAGATAAATATGTGAATTTAATGTTGTAAAACATTGACTATTTGTGACTTCAAAGACATAGGAGAGAAAAACTCACCTAACCTTGCAGGGCCAGAAGAAGGAAACTTTTATTTGTAATATAATTTTTTTATAGGTTTGAAAATACTATGCACACATGTAGAAATAAATAAATTGTTTACCAGTATTTAGATTATCATTAATTGGATGGCAGTTACTAATCCTTAATCTGCCATTATAAATAACCACACAGACACTTGATGGATTTTAACAAGCCTTGGCCTGGATTGTGCAATCTTAGCCCATCTAAGCTAGCTCATAATACTTTCCCTGAATAAAGTCCCATATAATATATATAAGTCCCCTGGGTTGTTTTTCTCCATGCTATGCCGATGTTCCAGGCCCTGTGGAAAGATGTTTTTTTCTCTAACCCATAGTGTGTGTCCTCCTTCCTGCTCTTGGTTTCTTCTTCTGGTGGCTTCTTCTAGTTTTTCTTCTCCAGATCCTCACTTGGCTTCTCCTTTCTCCTTTTCCTTTTTGAGGTTTCTTCTCTTTCTTCTGGAGGCTTCTCCTACCCATGAATCTTTCTGCTTCAGAAGTCCAAGCACCTTAGTCTTACCTACCTCTCTCTTTGCCCAATCTCAGGACTCAGTGTTTATTTAACCAATCAGAGACAAGCGAGATAGCACAGCATTACTTGACTTACTGCAAGCAGGCTTCTAGGAGCAGGTTAATTAACATTTAGAATGCATAACATCTCTCCATCAATTCCCTCCTTTTGTCTAATAAAAAGTCTATTTTAATTCATATAATAAAAACAGTAAGAACAAATAGGAAGCAATTCAGAAAAACATATATAAAAATTGCACATATAATGTTTAGCCTATTTGTATAAGGCAAGCTTGAAGAAGAAAAAAATCATCTAGCTTGGTGTGTCTAAATTTCTGAACCTAAATATTTTCTATTGTATTCTACATTTATAAACCTTAAGATTTGGTTTGGATTCGAAAATACAATTTCAAATCCTAAATAACTCAAGTTCAATTGATATTTTATATATATTATGTCTTCAATCACATCAAAGACATAAGAAGGTAAAAAGTTATTATTTGAGTTAGTAGGAAGTACAAGAGAGCAGCTCCCAAAAACAAAAATGACAGTTTCTGCCTAGATAGTCCCAAATATCTCTCAATACCATTGGAGTATCATCTTATTTTTAATGTTTATTTATTACTTCAAGTTACATCTCCATCACAGTGCCCTCTCTTCCACCCCTCTCATTCCCCTTTCCCACCTATCCTACTCCTCCAGAATGGGTTGTCCCTACATATCAGCCCCCTTCAGTTCAACAGTCATATGAGGGCTAAGAGCTTCCCCTTGCACTGGGGGCCTATATGGCATCTCCATTAGGGCAAAGTGTCCCACTAACAGGTAACAAGGACTATATTCCTGTTACTTTTAGTATGTTAGTTGTTGGGTAGTTATCCTGTACTACATGGCGAAAATCTAATTACAAGTGAATAGATGCTATGTGTATCTTTTCTGAGTCTGGGTTAGCTCACTCAGGATGAGCTTTTCTAGTTGTATCCATTTGACTGTGAATTAAATGATTTCCTTTTTTTTTTTTTTCTAGTAGCTAAGTAGTATTCCAATGTGTAAATGTACCAGAGGTTTTTTTTTTTTTTTTTTTTTTTAATCCATTCTTTGGTTGAGGGACATCTGGGTTGTTTCCAGTTTCTAGCTATTACAAATATTTGTATTTGTAGCTAGTACAAATAAAGCTACTATGAACATAGATGAGGAGATGTCCTTGTGGTTTGGTGAATCGTTTGGATGTATACCCAGAGGTGGTATGGCTGAGTCTTTAGGTAGAGCTATTCCAAGTTTTCTAAGATATCACCAGACTGATTTCCATAGTGTTTGTACAAGTTTGCACTCCCACCAACAATGGAGGAGCGTTCCCCTTTCTCCACCACCTTGCCACATGTACTGTCATTTGAGTTTTTGATCTTACCATTCTGACAGTTGTGAGATGGATTCTCAGAGTCATCTTGAGTTGCATTTCTCTGATGATTAAGGATGTGGAGCATTTCTCTCAGCTATTAGAGATTCCTCCTTTGTGAATTCTTGGTTTAGCAATATTATTTTCTGTGACAATATCATTTTAATAAGAAGAAGGTTTTACTTAATATCTGTGTGAAGTTGGGAGTGATTAGATAGAGGAAATTATTTAAAACCTGAGTCTTCCGGGTCTATGTGTAAGGTGATTTTCAGGTGATCAATTTAGTAAACGTATCATTAGTGTCTTTAAATAAAAGACATTAATGAATATACAAATGGGATTTATCTACTACACATTGAAAAATCCATTTATGCAGAAAAGAAGGATTTTAACTATTCTAATATCTACTAATAAAAACAGAAGTAAGTGAATGGATCTTGTTAGTTTGCCTTAGGAATTGTTAACTGGTATATCTATAATACAAACTGAAATATCTTAAATTCACAACCCCAGATTTTTAATTACAGCACCTTTATTTTCACACTTGAAAAAGATATTGTTCAACATTCATTTTCACATTTTATGACACAATAAATCAATATAATATATTCATTAAGACTATAATTATATTCCAAAATTCTATAGTTCATATTATGTTGAGGTAACACAATATTATATTAATTAACAATTGACAAATTTATAGAATATAAACAAATATATTAATATATATAATCATTATTTAATGACTGTACATCACATGTCATGGTATATTCTTTTGTTTGTAGCCAAGATACATAGGCAGCCTTTCCAGTCTAATCTGATTTCTATCTGTTTGTATGGAACACTCTTTTTTCTTATAATTATTATTAGATATATATGGCTATATATAATCAATTTTAAGTTGAAAATTCAGCATAAGACTGTATGGAGTTCAAGTATTCTCCTCTATAGTTGATATAAATTTATTAATTTATTGAGACAGATTTATACTGTGTTGTCCTGGCTATTGTAGATTTAGTCTCAAACTAACAAGGAACCTTTCTGTCTTTCCCTTTTTTGCCCACATTTTGGTAACAAAGATATGCATATATATATGTGTATATATATATATATAAATTTTTTCTTCTCCATTTCTTTGAGATTTCATTTCTGTGAGGATATATCTATCCTTATTGAGATAAGGTTTCTCGTTGTAGCTTGGTCTGTCTTGATTTGCTCTGTAGAGCTCTGTAGATTAACTTGGCCTTGAACATACAAGGAACCTATTTTTTCTTGTCTCCCAAGTTTTGGGATCAATGTATGAATTTTATTCATTGAATTACCTTTATTAAACAATAATATTAAATTATTTTGTATTAGTCTGAATTCCAATTCTCCCATGAAGCCCTATTTTGAGGAGATTGGTTTAGAACAGCATGATATGCTATTTTATGTTAACTTTTGTTAACTGTTGGCCTTAAGAAGCACATGTTCCTCCCCCAGCCTAACTCTGGTCCTTACATTAACTAACATCTCTTTTAGGAAAAAATGCCTCTTGAAACCAATTCTCCCGTGAGAGTCCCACACCTAAGGAGATGGGCTTATCACCCTTTTCCTCTTTAAATAAATTTCAGATTATGTGTATTAATCCATTAGATCACTAAGGATGTTATTATTTATTACTCAGCAAAAATTTACTTAGTACCTTCAAGGAAAAATGTATCATTTTGAATTCTAGCCTGTCCTTAGCAAGCAGTAGGGGGTTCCACCCTGACTTCATTGTTTAAACCAGGCTAGTCTAGAATTCAAAAGAGCAATCTGTCTCCACCTCTAGTGTGATGGGGTTAGGGCCTGTGTCATTACTGCCCTCCTCAAATATTTCACTAAATCTCAAATAATAGTAACTCTGTAACCAAGAGAGCAACAGTGAACTGCAGTGACATTTCCAAATCTGCCCAAAATCCTCAAAAACCTCCCATGTTTTAGCATTGCCAAACCATAAAATTATCCTTTCTAACTCCTGAGATAGGAAAAATCAAAGACACCTAAACAAAAATTAAGCAAAGAAGCAAGAACATTAGAAAAGGCTTGGTCTAGCTGTGCCATCCCATGATGCAACTAAACCTCTGCTCATTATTCCCTGGAATGGTGCATTGTATTAGGAGGCCAATACCAGAAATGACTTAGAAACATCTAGCAGCCAGGGAACTGAGAGCTTCTGCTGCCATCAATTTTGTCTTCTCTATTGGAAAGGGCCTCCCTCCTTCCTACATTGTCATTACCGGAAAATTAGAATTGCATCGGCAATTTCTTTCCTTTTCTAAGCATTTCTTAATCCTATCTTTCTCAAAAAGGAGATACAGCACCACAATAGTCAGTGTAAAAATCATTTTCATGCTAAGAGTAACAAATATTTTAGGCAGTTAATTTCATTCCCAAACTCTTTTCTGAAAGAGTGCAGGTTTTTTAGTATGTAAGGAGAGCTTTAGCTCTCTGGCTGCAAGGCAGAAGCTTCTGTTAAGGGAGCCTCACATTTAGAATGTATTTGGGATTGGTTCCCCACTCTTTGGCTAGGAAACTACTTTTACTCAAGCCTTCTCATATTGTAAGCATGAATTCTAATTACTGTGATTGGGCACCATTTGTAGAAGTAAATAATTTAAACTATTTATTTCTATTTATATTATATTTAATTGGTCAGTGGTATTAACCCTTAACCTGCCAATATAAATGAGCACACAGACACATGATACATTTTAACAAGCCTTAACCTGAATTGAACAATCTTGGCCCATTTAAGCTAGCTCATTCTATTCCCCAAATATGATCCCATATATACATTTGTCACCTGAGCTGTTATATCCATTCTATGCCAATGTTCTAGGCCATGTGGAATGAGGTTCTTTTCTCAAACCCAGGGTGGTATCCCCCTTCCTGCTCTGGGTTCTTCTTCCCATCTACCTCTGTTTCCCAAGTATGCCAACATTGCCCACCTCAGGCCTCAGCATTTTATTAAAACCAATCAGAGACAATGGTTAGAAAGCAAAGTAACACAGCAATACTTGATGTACAACTTCTGGAAGCAGGATAATTAACATTTAGGGTGCATAACATCACCCAATCAATTATAGAGTAATTATAGTCTAGTAATAGCAGGAGCCACACACATAAACTCTCACCACCATAACTGTCCAAATGTGAGCTGAAAAGTGATAACATGAGAGCCTTTACAGAGAAAAATTCACAAGGTCATAACTCAACACAAAGAAGTATAGATAATTGAGGCCAGCCACAAACTAAGACAAAGAATTAGAGGCCACTAAAAATTATTAAGAGGAGCATAAATTATTTTGTCAGGAAAGAGCCTAACTGATTACCCAATGTCAAATTGTCATCCTTGAAAATATATGCTTACAAGTAAGTTGACAGCCTAGCTCTGCCAAGACAGGGTAGACAAGTCCTTCATAATTCCTGCTTTACAATCAATGTCTGTGAGAGAAACAGGACCAAAAGACTGAAGACTGATGCTGGAATGTATGGATAGAAATTAGGAACTGTCCAGACAGCTACTGGTATGTCATTTCTTAGTTTTGGAAGCTTCTGGCCCTGCACTTCCTGTATAATCAGATATATTTATCCCTCCCAGGTCTCTGATGTGGTTGAAGACTAGACACCCTGAGTGTCATGGTTAAATTTTGAGTTGTTTAGGAATTAAGATGGTCTTCTGGATCTAAGAAGATGTTTTTAAAATTGTGATGCAAGTTAGGATGGAAGCTGAGTTGGATATAGAACTTTAAACTCATGGAGATGGTTGGATAGTAGAATGTTAAAGTCAGTTGCCAAATATATACGGACTGGATATTGGGAATGTATGCTAAACCTTATAACTCTCATAATTGTGGCCTGATTATTTCTGTTTTGTATTGTATTTGCAGTTATAAGAGAAAGATCCATTTCTTAGATTGAAAGGGGGAGCTGTTGGAGGGAAAAGATATACCTTAAAATTAAAAAAAAGGAAGTGGATGGGGGGTTAAGGGGGTAGAGCGTGGGAGGGTAGGATGAGAGGGGGGAGTCGGGTGGGGATTGTGATTGAGATGTAACTTGAAGAAATAAAAAAAATAATTAATTAATTAAAAAAAGAAAACATATGCTTACAAGTAACAATATACAGACTCAGCAAGCAGTTCGGATATATGTAGAAATATCACAATATATATTCATGAATTAGAAAATGAAGGATTGGGTAAGTGGAAGGTTTTGTGAAAAGGAAAGAAAAGAAAAAAGTTGCCATTATAATCTCAGAATAATCAAATAATCAGATGATACATTTCATGCTCTGAAATATTATGTTTCTAATGCACAAATATACCTAAATATATCCTCAATGTATTGTGAATTCATAGTGCAAATAATAGCTCAATAGACTAGTTACTAAAAGTGTCTTGAATAAATAAAATGCGATAAAAATGATAGTCCTTCAACAGTTATACAAAGATTCATTTCTATGACAAAAGAGCAAATGTACATAGTATTTATTATTTAATTTAATATTTAAGTATTAAGCATTGAAGCTATATTTGCTAAATGAATAATTGAAAGCTTTAGAAATGAAGCTGTGTAGATATAATAATTTATAAATATACATTGTTGGAACTCATCCAGGACTCAAAAATATGTTCATCTTCTCATATATATATATATATATATATATATATATATATATGAATATCTGTGTACTATCATGTATATGTTTTTTATTTCTGCTTTTGTCAATTACCAAAGCCATTAACTAGTTAAAAAAAAAACTTATGTCCCACAATGCATAAAACATTTACTATTTTTTATTTTGTATTTCAAATGTTTGGTAATAATTACTCTAAGAAACTAAACCATATATTTGGAATGTTTCTATTTGGATGGTTGTTTGTTGTTGTTGCTTATTCAATTTTTTTTACTTACCATAATCCATATTATTTCCATTTTTTCTTATATTATTTTTGAGATTATGATATATCATTCCATTTGTCCCTTTACTTCACTTGAATCATACCTTCATTATTTTAATAGAGGGTTATCAGAATCTTTAATATCAGAATATTTATTTCTGCAATAAATTCCTTGGATTCACAATAAATAACCATCTACCGCTATTCATGTTAATTTTCATTTGGAAAAGGACATTTTCCTGTATTTTAAAATGTTTTCCTCAGTTCCTAATTGTCATTGCTTGTTAAGCATTTTTCTATGATACTGTACTATATTTAATGAGCAGTCTTAAGCATCAAACATCCTACTATATGTCTATTTGATTAAACCTTATGCAGAAGACAACAACGTATTTCAAATGCACCAATTACTGAAAATAAGTAGTGGATAAGGTCTTGAATTAGAAGTTATATACCTAAAACAACATGAAAAACTAGGTTATGTGTCTTCGAAAGTGGGAAATAATTCCAGTGTTTAGCACTTTTCACAAATAGATGGACATTAGATAAACCCACTGTTTTGTAACATATGCATATAAGTATAATTCAGGAAAAACACACTGAAAAACACTTGATAAGTTATAATAGCCTCATAGATTCCCAAGCATATACAAGTAGACAAAACTGCTTAGAGACAATTACAGAGCAGTCAAGCTGCCTTGAAGAAGAAGAGACCAACTGACTGGCTGAAAGAGACAGTCTTCAAATGGTTGACCTGCTTGCAAGTTGGGAGTGAGTTCCAGATTTACAGATTACATGAGCCTTCACCCATCCTGGGATAGGCTTCATTGATACAATTGTCTTTGAGTTATTTCTGTCCTGGTAAGAAATACTTCAACCATATTCACATAAGTAATCCATATAAAACTTATTGGCGGACCAAGGTAGTCTTTGGTGGTATCCTTGTTTTGATTTGCCGCCCTCAGTTTGATTTATCCTCTCTGGCGTAATTACATGCATGTTCTCATTTCCCCAGGAACAGTGCCACATAATACTTCCCACATTTGCATAACTACCTTCTCCCTTATGAATCAATTTCCCATATATTATCTAGATATTTAGAAGGTTTGTGATGATATGTCAGTTTAGCTAAGACAGCAGTAATGTTTACCACTGAAGACCAAGACATCCTTAGTTTTAACGTTCCAACTTTTTTAGTATTATGAACTACCTTTTGTGGAGAAATCCTCATATATAATCAGGCTTGGTTATCCTCATAACAGTTGTTTCTCTATTGAAAGAATTGCTGCATCTAGAATGGCAGATACAATGTAATTAACAAACTTTACAGATAGGTAAGAACATTGATCCTATGCTACTCAAGCAGCCTAAATAGCATCATCGGGTAATATGAAAGCTAAAAAATAAGGAGAAATTTTAAAACACAGTTCCAGTTTGATTTCTGTATATTTTGGATCCAAACTTTGTGGAGTCTTTAGAATTAGAGACTTATCAACTAGCTCTTGTGGGCAACCAACAGAAAGAGAAATAGTCAGCATGGTTTTGGCAACCTCTGATGTCTCCATTAACAACTCCTCAGAAAGTATCTACTGGCAGTGGGAATTTTGTTCTTTACACCTCCCCCTGTTCCCATATGCTTTTACTACCATGAACTTTTCTATACATTTCTTCCCCTACACCCTCACTTTACTTATTTCTACTCCTTTCTCTCCCTTGAGAAAGTACCACTCATTTTACTGTCTTCTTTCTAGACTATCTATCTGGGACAGCATTACTGATGGGTGATTTCATTCATTCTAAATGTTAGTTAAACTGCTCCCAGAAGCCTGCTTGCTGTATATCAAGTAATGTTGTGTTGCCTTGCATTCTGGTCATTTACTTTGGTTGGCTTTAATAAAATGTCAAGGCCTGTGATTAAGCAGAGAGAAACTTAAGCAGGGCAAAGATTCACCGGCTTCTGGGATAGACAGAGAGGGTCTTGGGTAGAAAAAAAAGTGGAGGAAGAGGAAGGAGGACACACGTCTTGGGTTTGAGAAAAGAATGTCATTCCACATGGCCTTGATAATCAGCATAGCATGGAGAATAACAGCCAGGGGATACATATACATATATATCATATACACATACATATTTACATATACATACACATACACATATACATATACATACATACATAATACATATATATATATTGTGCATATATAATTATATACGCATAGTCATATTATTTGGGGAATAGATTGCACAATCCAGGCTAAGGCTTGATAAAATCCATCAGGTGCCTGTGTGTGCTCATTTATAATAGCAGGTTAAGAATTAATACTGCCAACTCAGTAACTATAATATCAATACTGGTAAATAATTTAATTAATTATGTCTACAAATGGAATCCAGTCACAACAATTATAATCCATGCTTACAGCCTGATAAGGCCCAAGTGAAAGACAGTTTCCTAGCCAAACAGCAGGTGAACCAAACTGGAATGCATTTCAAAAGTGCTACTCCCTTAAGAGAAGTTGCTTCCTTGTAGTCAGAGAGCTAATGCTATCTATGTATACTGAAATACTGTGGGTGGGTGTGCATGTGTGTATGTGTATGTGAAAAACAATAATTAAAACAAAGAGTCCATGAATTTGAAAGAGAGCATGCAGTGGTACATGGTAGCATATTTGGAGGGAAGTAATAGAAGAGGAAAATTATGTAAATATATTTTATACTCAATCAAAACATGCTGTTTTAAGAGAATATTTTATATATTGTATTGCCCCTTCTAAAATTGCTTTCTCTTCCTTAGTGCAGATATTGGTATTTGTCCTTAAGGCAAACATTTTACCTGATAATAAGTTAAATATGTAGACAGCAGTATTTGATTTCTTAAATGATGTGATTCTTGAGTGAAAAATTACTTTCAAGAAAAATTTAAATATTGACTGAACAAGAACTATAATTATGTATATTTGAAAGTTAATGTCATTCTTTTCTTTTTAAAAGTGTTACAATCTATAAATAAATAAAACATATGGAAAGGAGAACAGTCATTTACTGTTTTGAGGAGAAAAAACTCATATAAGCCCCTCTGAAAACAGTTTGTGTGGAGGTTCTTCAAAAAACCTGAAAATTGATCAACAACAAGATCTAGCTATACCAGTATTGGGTATATGCCCAAAGGTCTCAGTTTCTTAACTACAGAGTTATTTGCTCATTCATGTTCAATTGCTACTTGATTCATAATAGCTAGAAATTGGAACTAGCCTAAATATTCATCAAGTGATGAACTGATAATGAAAGTGTGCATTTATACAATAGAATATTTATTATTTAGCTATTATCAAGATAAATGAAATTAATTACAAAATTTTCAGGGAAATAAATATTTAAAAAACTGAATGAAGAAATATCTCAGAAAATTATACATATATGTGTGTGTGTGTGTGTATATATATATATATATATATATATACATATGAACCACCTTTCCCAAATATCTGACTCCATTTACTTGTAAATACTTTATGTCTAAAGTGAGCCACAGAAATGGATTATAGAGCACTGTGGATAGTGTGGATAGTATTGTTCCGGGTAACGCAAATGTTCAGACAGTGTACCACCTGAACTAAGATCTCCACTACTTGTGCTAATGACCTTACATAGGACAAAACAAATGAACTCCTATGCATAATTTAGTAGACTCTTGGGAAGCCATGGCCATCTTTACCCATTTTTGCCTCCCAATGGGATGATTTAATCAAAGCAACAATGTATTTTACCAAGAGATATGATCTGTACTGTATGTTCTTGGATAACATGACACTTCATTGAAAGACTTTTCAATGTTTTCTTCTTCAACATTTCTACTTCTGTTTCTGATGAATGGGGAAAGGGAGTCTGAGCTCTTCTTTTAAGAGCTGGATAGGAGTCATTATATTATCTATTTTTATCTGTGAAGTCTTGGACAAATTGTTTAAACTTTTGGAGCATCTGTGTGTATTAATAAAATGAGATTCAGAAACGGTTACATGTCATTTTCTTTGTGAAGTTAAAAGAACCAGAAATGGACTCAGTAAATAAGAATTCCCCTTTCAATCTTGCTATATTTATTGTCTTCACTTATTTGAACATAGTTAATAAACTGCCCTTGAGTTTACTTACTTTGGTGACCATAGAATACAGCAAAGGTATGTTTTTCCTCTCTCATTAACAGGTTGAGGGATAATTGTTTTAGTTGCTTTAGTAATTTTATGCTATTTGTAATTCTCACATTTTCTTTATTTGCATACTATTAGTACTATTTAATTTTATCATTGTATATAAAAATACCTTAAATGCTTTTTCTTTTTTCATATATTAGTAAGCTTTTATTATATTTTATTTAAAACAAATTTAAATTTGAATATGTTTTGATTATATTTTCCCTTCTCTCAATTCTGTCAGATCCTCCCCTACTCCTTACTCACCCAAATTTTAAGATTTTCTCCAAAATCAAATACAACCTCAATAGGAAAACAAAGAAAGAAAACAAAATAAAACAACATCCAAAGAGAAAATCAAACAAACAAACCAAAAAACCCATACCAAACTGCAAAGAAATAAGAGTATACACACATAAACATACTGTGGGACCCAGGAAATACAGGCTTATGAGAAATGCCTCATTGTTTGGAAAAAGAAGTAACTTGTGGTAAATATCTAATATGTTGCAAGCCAGAAGATGTCTGGGTGGACATGAAGCCTGATTGTGGGTATAGATGAATATTGGGTGAACAAGACTTCCATACTTGTGATCAGTTCATGATCACCATGTTACCAGGCTTGTGCTCTGTGATGTAATAGGATGACCTTTAATATGATTGGCTGACGTAGTCTCATGTGGAAACACCCATTTGGTTCTGTGTATAAGCCAGGGGATGAAATATTAAAAATGGGAAATGCTTAGACATCATCCCTGTTGTGTCTTTTTGTCTTCTGAGTGAAGGTTGGAGGTTCAGGCAGGCAGTGCACTCACTTTGCCCTGAGAACCCTCTTATGTGGCAGTCCCCTCATATGGCCCCATGACACACACACGGAAACACACACACACACACACACACACACACACACACACAAATTAAACAAACAAATAAACAAAACCAAAAAGCAAAACCAAAAGAAAACCGTGTATTCTATCATATATTGATCAAATATTCATGAATATGAGACCTGTCCTGGAGTGGTTGGAATAGCCAATGTCACCCTATTAATAAAACTGATTATCCGTCTCCCAATGGGTTAACATAACAAGTAAGTTGTTAATCTTTACCTTAGTGTCTATGTTTTCATTTGTTCATTTATTCATTCATTTAAAAAACCTATAACAAAATGAAATAAAATCAGATAAAACAAAAAACTATCACATCGATATAGGGCAAGACAAACTGACAGTATGAAAAAAATCAAACAAGAGAAGGCACACTAATCAAAGATTTACTCATTTGTATATTCAGTAATCACATAAAAACACTAAATTGGACATCATAATATAAACACAGAGGCTCTGGTGCATAAGCCCTGAGCATGATGTTTCAGTCACTGTAAGCTGTTCAGATACACCTTCCTCATTTTGATTTGGAGGGATTTCTTTTCCTGGTGTTCTGCATCTCTTTTTCTTGCTCTCGCCTTTTAAATCCCTTTTGCCCCCTTCTCCATGAAGTTCCATGATCCCTGAGGAACGGGGATTGATGGAGGCATTCTATTTAGGGTTAAGTATTCCAATGCCTTTCACTCTATGTGTAATTTCTGACGTGAGTCTCTGTATTTGTTCCCATCTGCTGCAAGAGGAAGCTTTTCAGATGATGTTTGAACAAGGCACAGATCTATGAGTATTACAGAAATCATTAAGTGTCATTTTATCTTTTTGTTTTAATTTTAGAGCAGTATTTTTAGTTTTACCCTAGGCCCTTTTTTTTTTAATTTAATGTTCTTTCCTCAGTCGGAGCTTGTGCTAATCTTTTTTGTTTATCTATGATGGTTTAATAAGATAGTTAGTTTTTTGAATTAAAGACTGTGTGAGATATGATAGGTAGGGTTAAGGAATCAAGGAGTATCTCTGAATGAATGGTTACTCTTCTGTTTCTCAGGCGAACAGGAAGTTAAAGTGTGTTCTAACAGACCTTTGCATATGTAAGCTCTCAGGTTTTGCCCTTTTGACCTCAAAGCATATGTTACATAGCTCAAAGAATATAATTTGGCTCTGTGTCTACTAAGTACTTTTAATACCACTTTGATAAGTTACCTGAATGAAGCAACATGAGATTATTTTTTCTCATAATTTGAAAGCATATAGTTCATCAAGGTGTGGTGATAGATGGTGCCATGATGTTGGAGCATATGGCTGCAACTCTTCAGTGCTTCACTTCTGCAAGGAGCAGTAGACTGAGATGGGACAAAGATGAAGGATGGACTGAAGTTCTTTCAGGTTGTATCACTTGAAAGAACTACTTCCCCCAGCTAGGTTTACTTCATGTAGCTTGTATAACCTATCAAAACAACATCACCAGTCACTAGCTGGGGACATACTGGAGATAGGTGACCTCACAATTATGACATTATGCTTAAGAGCAAGTTTGCAGTATACCTCATGTGATGCTAAACATGCTATTTTTTAATGTTTTCTAATGCACTCAGTGTCTGATAAAGAACATTCAAGAAATGGAACAGAGACCTATATTCAACTCTGTAATTTCAAATCATTCTACTTTTCATTATTTTAACTAATCTAAATATATATATGTATATATATTTATATACAACTTTGTCAAACATGTGATGCAAAATTGTCCTAAAATTATAGTTCATAATCAAGAGAATGACAAGATAAGAGAATAAGTATGAATACTTATTCTTTAACTTTAAATTGAATATAATACTTACTGTACATGTGTATAGAGAGTGAGGACAAAAAATATGCAGAAGAGAAGAATGAAAAATACAGCATTGGCTTACAGATTTAGTACTCCACTAGCAGTAAGTTGTGTTGATTGAATGGTCATGATAAAATATGAAAGATATAAAAGGCATGCCACCTTCCTTGTCCCTCTCTCATGATATCATACTATATTCTAGCCAGTAGGAAGGAGCAGAGCCTTAAAATACCAACATAACAACACTGTAGTTTTTAATATCCCTTAAACTTGTCAAAGTCATTAAAAAACATACTTATTCTCATTATGATCATACAGAAACATAACAAACTTCAAAGACAAACTGCCCCTAAAACAAAATGAAAATAGAATGTAGTAGTGGCCTAGGTAGAAATATAAAACAGAAAATGTATCTAAGTGGGGAAAAAAATAAAGTATAGATTTTAGATTACCACAAAGAAACAGCAAAGGCTTAAAAACTTGATGAAACATATACTGTTGTAAATGCCAATAGCATAACATAAATGTAAGGTTAAGAAACCTGAACCTTATTTTTATTTCAACTTTTCTACCAAACGTTTACAGAAATACTTTGGCAGTGTTGATATACTTCAGTAACAAATATTGCAAAATATCCATCTCCCTTTATGTTGTACAGATTTACAAATGATATTTAGAAAACAGTAGGAATTATTTAAGAAGAAAGAAGATGCATACAAGTGAAAAGGTTACATGTGATAAAAATGCATTGTGTACACACATCAGAATTATATAATGCTAACAATTGTTTGTACATTAGTATAAACTAATAAGATGCAGATACTGATTATAATTTGTATCACAGAAATATTTTAAATTTTTGTAAGAGTCTCAATCAATTATCTAAGGATGAACTCCATTGACTCATTTTTCTCATCCAGGTACAACACTTCATCTTTCTGAACATTAAATTGTGCCTACATAAAATTATGGAAGTAATTTCTTTACCCTAAGTTTCTTGAAAAAAATATAGCAATACATAGGCTATTAAAAGATTTTTTAGAAAACTATAATGTGCTATACAATTTGTATATAATCTCTCCCTTCAGATTCTTATCAATGATATATTATACATTCTATTTATTAGTATCATGAATATTACTAAGTACTTATTCTCTTTATGATCATACAGAAAGAATTTAATATTTGTTTAATGTAAGAAAAGTTCAATTATCAAATAATCTATAATGTATTATATTAATAAAGAAGCTTTATTATGTAAACCTAGTCTCTCATTTTCTCTGCATTATATTTTTGGCTAGTTGTTTTGCCTCCAAACCAATAAATAAAAGCAATCTTTCAGAATACATTTTTATTTCATTTTCCTTCCACTCTACAGGGTGTACTTACTTTCTGTCTCTGCTTAGTTGGATGCTAAAAATAATACCATTTGTCTACTGTATCTATTCACCAGTGTGAATTCTTCTCCTTTGAGAATATATGAACAGAGAATGCTGCTGTTGTACTGGGATCAGAAAGAATGCAGAGGAAGGGTCTCATTCCCATTCATAGTGTGAGTTTTGAGGGAGTAGTCACAGTTAAAATATAGAATATTATTACCACCTCAAAAGCATGCCCACATTTTTGCAGATGATGTCTTTCAAGCTCTTTATGTCCAGACAAATATAAAATATATGCAATTGTTAATTTCATAATGCTATAATGAACTTCACCATTTGATACCTCATAATAATTTTCTACGTGCGTATATATGTATATCAATGATTTGTTTATGTCTCTTATTAAATAGTATTATGTGGACATATATCTATTATTTACATATAGGGGTATAATTAGATAGTTTTATGGTTTTGTTTTGGGATCAAAACTACAGTGAATACTTTAGTATGACTACTAGTCTGATTTTCACTATATTTTATTTTTCATTACCAAAACTGACTAAATGGTAAAGCTGACAGTTTGACAAACCACTACCACTTATGTTCCCATTAACCTCTAGGAGAATTTCAGTTGTGTTCTTTCCTTTTCTCTTTTCAGTGTTAGTATTTTTTTTAACTTAATGATTAAAATGAATGTACATTGAGAGCTTATGGTTAATTTCATTTGCATTTCATTTCTGATGAACAGTGATGCTGACAAGTTTTTCCTCATTAGATTTTTCTTTGTTATTTTATTTTTCATCAGTACATTTCACAATGCCTGCTAATAAATTTATTGGTTGTTAATAAAATTGTTAATATAGTATACACCATAACCATTACCAAATATAAGCACTACTCATGTATCACCTAATACCATTTTTTCTTTACTGTTATAGTTTAAAAAATACAAATTTTAAATACTTAGGGTAATAATTTTATTGCATCTAAAAACTACCTATAACCACCTAAAATTCACAAATATTTGCTTTTTTGGATTAATCTTTTTAGGCCTATGGTATTCTTTTTTTTAACTTTATTTTTTATTTCTTCAAGTTACATCTCAATCGCAATCCCCCCTCCTGTCCCATATTTTCTTTAATCACTTTTCCTGCTAATTTAGATTTCTTGTAGCATTTGCATATGTTCTACTTAAATTGATTTTTGATGTGTTATAAGCATATATATATGTTGGTATGTGTGGGTGTCACTAGCCCTATAGAACTACCTGGTTTGTAAGTTCTCATTTCAATATTTCCTTTTTCTTATTTTCTTGCTATGTCAGGTTCATTGAGAGCAATTGATTCTGAACATGCAGTTCTAATTTCAAGCTTTTTGTTTTCTTAAATCATCTAAATGTCAATAATGTCACCATTATGGAAGTCTTAATTACTATCTAATTATGATAAACCTCTAGAAATCATGGAGATTAGCTCTTCATTTGTCAGATGGATCTATTTTTAAATTTCATGGTCTTTGTAATATTCTTCATGAGGGACATAGAGTCAGGGTCAAATGATCGGCTTTGTTGTTTCAGCTGTTTTTCATAGGAGGTGTGCTTTTGTGCAGTACTGTGCATGCAGATTTGGTTGAAAACATTTTGCATCACTTGTGAAAGTCTGTTATTCACATTTTCTGGTGAAAGCGAAGGACAAAGATTACATTAAAGACTAATTAATGGAGACTTGCTATGAACCATTCCCAATTATTGACACCAGTGTCAGTTTGTGTTTGTCTCTCCTCTTTCCTGTTGACCTGAAAACTAGAGCAACAGGCTGTTCAGACTGTTCAAAAGCCAAACAGGGCTGGAACAACAGAGAACTGCCAGCAGTTTGAATCCCTGCCAATTTCCATGCTGTAGTCTGACTAAAACCAACAAAATTCTCTGCTATTAGAGTCTATTCCACAACTTCTCTCTGATGATTAAACCTTTTCTGTTGTACTTTAGATCTGCTTTGTGTGTCATATAAAGATGCATGTGTTGATATTGCATCACTGTTTTGAGGGACTAAGAAGAAAGTAACTTAATCCAATTATATTTTTATAGATGGCATAATGCATATTCTTGGCAAATGCCTTTGTGATGTCTGAGCTTTGAGAATTTGGCTCTGGAATTGGGACATTCATCCCCATTTCATGCCCAAGTTTGTTTCATGTCTTACAGATCTTAGTATCTTAGGTTAAATCTCCCTGTTCATTAAGTATGTGATTAAAATAGGGGAGTCAAGGAAAGACAGACTAACAGCAAAAATATTTTATCCTTGAGATAGCTAGAAGGACATCTATTTCCAATCGTATTGTGTTTTTTTCCTCACATAATATAAAAGTAGCTGTGGTAGTGAAAAGAAAGACGAAAGATTAGACATGAGTAGCTGAGATGACACTAGACAGAAAGGATATCTAAACCACATCACTGCCCCCTCTCCCTTGTTGGTATGTAGGTATTCTGCTAGTAATAAAGCCATCACCAGATGAGGCTATAAACCTAGCAACTCCAGATAGGAGGTAAAATGACAAAGAAAATATGACATTGGATTGTAGCCTCCATCAATTATTTTCTTAAAGCATTATAAAACAAATTAATAAATTCTTGTCATGAAGATTACGCATTTGCCCTCGCTCACCATACAGTATTTCCTTAGAGTTTATATAGTTTCTAGTCATAGTTAATTATATTAATACCAATCTTCTGTTTAACCTACATATCTTCCTAACTTCTTGTCATGAAGATTATCCATTTGCCCCGGATCACCATACAGTATTTAGTTGAGTTTATATGGTTTTGAATCATAGTTAATTATATTAATACTCATCTTCTGTTTAACTTATTTATCTTTTAATCTCCTACTTAGAAGAAAAGTATTGAATTTGTATCCAACATGGAAAAAAGTAAAAGTGGAAAGTTTAACCAGTGACTTGGTTTTGCATTTGTTTTTCTATATTAAATTTCTGCTTTCAGTGTTAACTAGAAACAAGATGCTTGTAAATTGCTGCATAGAGCAGCATTACAACTAGGCAAATTATTACCTGGACTTGGATTTGATACAGTACAAACCACAATAGCTCAAGTGGCTGCTGAAGTTGACCATAATGAAAGTGATTATGAATATAAAGAGATATTATGGCTTCATTATTTTATTGTACTTGATGATTAATAAGGAAGAAAGGGAAAGCTAAGATCAATAACACTCACCTTTGTTCAAAGCTTGAGAATGAGATAGTCTCTATAACAGGCTTTAAAAGATTTCTTCATTCTTATGTACATGTTTCATGTTAATGAAAATAAAACAATATATAAATATGAGACTCACTAACATATAATAGTAATTAAATTGATAAAATTTCGGAGTTTTTCATGTGTAAGTAAGATATATACTGGAAAATAAAGGGATGGACAAAGACACTAAATAACATTCTACAGCCATATAGATTATCACTAATACACAAGATATTTTGTTTCTATATTACTAGCAAAAGTAGTGCTACCTTCATTGCCTCAGTATGTCTTCTGAGTTTGAAAGCTGTTACATTCACAATTGCAGTACACAGTGTAACAAAGAATGATCTTTCTACTCTTTAGTTCTCACTACTACCTGTTTCCCTTTGCCAAGGAAGATAAATACAGTCAAATAATGGCATACTTCAAAATTCAAAGATACACTTAAGGAAGGACTAACTTCAGCATAACACAACTTTAGAAACTATATATATATATATATATATATATATATATATATATATCTGCAAAGCTATGTAAGAATGGGAGCTAAGGGTTTTACTGAAAGAAAGTCGAGACGATCAAATTAAGTGATGAAGTTATCAGAGGCCATGATCTACTGTTCTGATAGAATATGACAGAATGGTCAGGCTGTCAGTAGTAGAAGCTGATTTGATCACAGTTTTAAGACCTAGGGGTATAAGAACAAAAGTATTCTTAAAAAGCTTGTTTGTGTTAATATACATAGATCAATACTGATGTAGCCAAATATACCTTAATTTTGTATCAGTATACAAAGATCAATACTGATTTAGCCAAATGTAATCTTAATTTACTATCAATATATAAATATATAAGAGCATATTTAATAATCTGTCCCTTTTTTAATCATTCCTATATTATACCTATATCCCATTTTTTCTCAAGCATTCCCCCCACCCCGCCTAAGGAGAGAAAGAAGAGGTATTGTACTTACGTAACAATTTAAAATAAAATATGAAGTTTTGGCCTTTTGTTAGCAACTGCCATAAACTGTCTAGGATAAATAAGAAATGCAAACTAATAGTCACTCAAGCACATCATTTTGTTACATCCTAGGGTAATCTATCACAGATATTTTCTAAGTTAATCAGAGTTAATGGTTAATCAGAAGTCAAGTTGCTAAGAGACAAGCAACATTTGCTTATCCAAATATAAAGAGATAGATAGGTGGTCTCCATAAACCTCAAGAGAGCTACAGAATACAGCATTCAAAGATGTTTTCTTTTTTAATATTTATTTATTTATTACTTCAGGTTACATCTCCATTGCAGTGTAGTGTCCTCTTTCCACCCCTCCCAGTCCCGCCCTCCCACCTTCTACCCCCATCCCTTCCATCCTATTCCTCTAGAGTGGAGTGTCACTACATAACAGTCCCCCGGCCCCAGTTCAGCAGTCATATGAGGGCCAAGAGCCTCTTCATACACTGGGGGCCTATAAGGTAGCACCACTAGGGCAAAGTGTCTCATTGAGAGGAAACAAAGTTTATGTTCATGTTTCATTTGGTGCATTGGTTGTAGTATAGTTACTCTGTAATATATGGCTAAAATCCAATTATAAGTTAATAGATGCCATGTACATCCTTCTGGGTCTGGGTTAGCTCACTCAGAATGAACTTCCCTAGTTCTATTCAATTGGCTGCAAATTGCATGATTTTGTTGTTTCTGATGGCTGAGTAGTATTCCATTGTGTAGATGTACCACAGTTTTTTTTTAATTTTTTGTTTGTTTGTTTTGTGTTGTTTTGTTTTATCCTTTCTTCGGTTGAGGGACATCTGGGTTGTTTCCAGATTCTAGCTATTAAAAATACTTGCTGCTATGAACATAGATGAGGCAACTTCCTTGTGATTTGGTGAGGAATATTTGGTTGTATACCCAGAAGTGGTATGGCTGGGTCATGAGGCAGAGCTATTCCAGGTTTTCTAAGTTATCTCCAGACTGACCTCCATAGTGGTTGCACAAGCCTGCACTCCCACCAGCAATGCAGTAGGGTACCCCTTTCTCCACACCCTTGCCAGCATGTGCTGTCATTTGAGTTTTTGATCTTAGCCATTCTGACAGATGTGAGATGGAATCTCAGAGTCATCTTGAGTTACATTTCTCTGATGATTAAGAATGCTGAGCCTTTCTTCAAGTGTCTCTCAGCCTTTAGGGATTCCTCCTTTGTGAATTCTCTGTTTAGCTCTATTCCCCATTTTTTGATTGGATTATTTGGTTTCTTGGCTTTTAATTTCCTGACTTCTTTTTAAATTTTGGATATTAGCCTTCTTTCAGATGTGAGGTTGGTGAAGATTTTTTTTCCCAAACCGTAGATTGCCATTTTTTTCTGCTTTACAGAAGCTTTTATGTTTCATGAAGTCCCATTTATTGATTGTTGGTCTTAGATCCTGAGGTGATGGTGTCCTGTTCAGGAAGTTGTCACCTGTGCCAATGACTTCAAGGGTTTTCTCCACTTCTAATAGATTTAGTGTGTCAGGCCTTATGTTAAGGTCTTTGATCCACTTAAGTTTTGTGCAAGATGATAAGTATGGGTCTAATTAACTTAAGATTTTTTTTGATATTGAGACATGTCAGGTCCTGACAGCACCCTCTACTCTACTCCAAGTAGAGGAGGAGCATTGAAGTATCTCCAGTTGGAGATTGTTACAAGCTTGTCACTGGGCAAGAAAATCCCTTGCTTCAACTATAAACAGACCGCTTTCTAAAAGGGACAAAACTTGGAAGCAGTTGACAGCCTAGCTCTGCCGAGACAAGTTAGGCAAGTCCTTCATAATTCCTGCTTTACAGTTAATGTCTGTCAGAGAAATGGGGCCTAAAGGCTGAAGATGGATTCTCTAATGTATGGAAAGAAATTGGGAACTGTCCAGGCAACCAGTTGTCTGTCATTTCTTAGTTTTGGAACCTGCACTTCCTGTATAATCAGATATATTTATCCTTCTTAGGTCTCTGACATGGTTGAAGACTAGATAGTTGTAGTCTCAGAGTTAAATTTTGAGTTTAGAAATTAAGAGGATGTTCTGGATCTAAGAAGATGATTTTAAGTTGGTGGTGCAAGTTAAGATGGAAGCTGAGTTGGATACAGAACTTTAAACTCATGGAGATGGATGTATAGTAGAATGTTAAAGTCAATTGCCAAATACATGTGGACTAGACATAGGAAATATATGTTATACCTTATACTTTTCATAATTGTGGCCTAATTATTCATCTTGTTTTGTATTGTATTTGTTGTTATAACATAAAGAACCATTTGTTGGACTGAAAAGAACAGCTGTTGGTGGGAAAAGATATAACTTATTTTTTTTTTTTAAAGGAAGCAGATTGTGGGTTTGGGGAGGCAGAGAGTGGGGGGGTGAGACTGGAGAGTGTAGTAAGGAAAGGATTGTGACTGATATGTAACTTGAAGAAATAAAAAAAAGAAAATTATTAAAAATGATTAAAAAACTTGTGTGTGTTTGTGTCTAATAGAAATTAAACTTAGATGAATGTAAGTATTTTACCAGTGAATTATATTTTCATCACTTTCTAAGTTCCTTCTTTTATAATTTATTTATTTGTCTATATTTTATTTAGATGATGCTGAATTATACTTTATTGAAAATATGATTTCTTACTATATTTTCTGATCACCATTTAACCCTTTACATTTCCACTGTAATCTTCCCCACCTCTCCATTTATCCAATCCTGCATTTTCATTCTGTCTCATTTTTAGAATCCAAACAAGAAAAGTAAAAATAATAGTAAAAAACCAGATTCATCAAAAAGAAAAAGTACAAGAAACACACACATGTGCACAAACCAATACCACCACCCACCAAAAAAAAAAAAAATAATAACAACAAAAAACAAAACAAAACAAAAAACCACTACTTAGTCAGAAACAGTAATATGTAAGCAAAAGACCATTAATACCAAAAATAAAATGTTCAAACAAAGCATTATGAGACATATTATACAAAATTATCATTGATATTGTTTTGGGTTGGTAATATACTGCTTGCCATAGGGCCTATTCGTAAGTGTGGTTTATATACTCAGTTAAACTTCATTGGAGAGAATGAATTTTTTTGCATGTGACTGTCAATTAGAGATAGTTTTTGGTTAGGAATGAAAGTCCTTGACTACTTGTCCCTCTTAGAGTTGAGACTTTATCTGTTTTGTAGCTTTGCAGATGCTGTATATGCTGCCATGATCTATATGAATTCATGTGTGTCAGTTCTGTTGTATCCGGAAGACACTGTTTCTTGGATGATATATACCTCCTCTGGCTCTTACAATCTTTCTTCTTCTACTTACACACAGTTTTTTGTTATATGATTAGAACAAATTGGAATGTTATACGCCTGATGCCAAAAAGAATGAAAAAAGATGTTTAAGTTTGTCATATCTATTTTCTAATTTATTTGTTTGTTCATTTTTCTTTCTCCTTGTGTCTTTCTATGGATTTGGGGGACTGACTCTATAGTGTCAGGCTTGCAGAGAACATCTCTACCTGCCGAGCCTTCCCACCTACCCAAATGTATCATATCTAGGTCAAGTTGTTAAGGTGATATATCCCCTACCTAAAAGTCTAATCTTTTTGGTGGTCTTACATGGAGTTTACTAACACACACTGCCGCTGGACGTGTGCCACTACTGCACCCTTAGTGTCATCATGAAATCCTAGTCATCTTTGTGGTCCAAAAGCAACAAAGATAGGCTGCATGATTTTTCTAATTCTAAGGCCAATATAGTAAACCTTCCTGCCTAAGTCACCAATTTTTTAAAGAATTCAATTCACGTTTTATTAGTTTTGTCATTAACACTTACCTGTCATTGTTTACATAGTAACTCAACCCTGATACCTTTGAATTTACTTTAAGCCAGTACCTGAAGTTTGCTTCTCCCAAATACATGAAATTTCCATTTGCAACGTTTCTGAATGTGGTCACACTTGGAGATGTGTCTTCAGGGGAGTTTGGGGAAATGCTCTGATTGGGAAAAGGCTTTAAACTATGTCACTGTTGTCCTGATAAAGAATTGCTGTTAAGAGGTTGACATACACAAAGGAAAACCCATTGGGAGATCGTGAAAAGACATAGCTATCTCTCTAACAAGGAGAAAGTCCTCATAATAAACCACATCGCTGTCATCTTGGCTTTGATTTTTCACCTTGTAGAATTGTAAGCAGGAAATAGGTATGGCTGAAGCCACTTTGTAACTGCCATTTTAGAAAATTATCATAGACCTTGGATAGATGAATTACTCTGCATGGAAATGATAGAACAATTAATTTTGTGTGAATCAAGCTAAGGTACTTATTTGTTTATGCATTACAAAACTAAGAAACAAATACAATAAATTTATATAACTATATTTTATCTTGTTCAAGTAACAATAATTTTTTTTAGAATGAAGAGCTACAATGGGAGGATATGAGTTTTATATTAAAACTTTTCTTTGTATAAAAAAAGAGATTATAGAAACACACCAGATAAAATATATAATGATTTATACTGATACTAGTATTTTACAAAATGGTGAGGAATACTAATTGAAGCTGGTATTTTTCTGTTTTCTTTCATTTCTCTGTGAATTTTTGACTATATTGACTGAGGCTTGTAAAAGGTATATGTAATATTTAAAGTTAAACAAACTACCATTACTTATTCACTTGGCATTTAAACCAGTTTTGATTGCATAAATTGCCACCCAATGCAATAAAACACTTATTTGAAAAATACTGAGATTAATACTGATTTCTGTATGTAAATGTGATCCTTTAGAAGGCAGTTTAGTAACATTTTCATTATGTATCACAATGGTTAAATTCACCCTAAATTCTTTGATCTCCACAACCATGGTTGTTAACCAAATTTACAGTACCAGACACAAGTTTCCTCCTATAGAGGGGCCTCAAACCAATCAGAATATGATTTGTTTTTCCCATAATAATCATTGGCATAATAAGTTTTTCCTTGTGTGAAAAATTTCATAAGATGACCTTGATTTATTCTCCTGTGAATTCTTTGAAATTTCTGTATTAAAAGAATTCCTCAAACTAATATTAAATTTTATTTATTATGCAAAGATACTAAATTGTGGCTTCAGTTAATAAGAGGAATATGAAATGTCACACTTTTTCTTACTCTTGAGTCAGTCATATTATATATTTTGTTTTCTTTATTTATGTTTATGTTTGTTTTTGTGTTTCTTTTTTAATGTTTTTATTATGTTGTATGTACACATGTATGGATGTGTTTGTGCATGTATTTATGTGTGTGCATCTGTCATATTTATGTATTTGCATTTTTTCCCAAATGGATTAACTAGCATCATGTGCATATAGTCCTCCAAGGCACCCCGAAGAGGGTTTCAGATGCATTGGAGCTATTCTAATCGATGGATATGAGTCACTGGTGGGAGTTCTGAGATCTAAAGCCAAATCTTCTATTAAAGAAGTCAATATTCTTAATAGAGAGGCATAACTTTACTCATATGAAAATAAGCTTTTCATTACTGTTAGACAAATATTCTGTTACATGATTTATTATTACATTATTTCTTCAGTGCTATTTTTAGGATAAAGCTATTAAAATTATAATTCCACTTATTTTAGTCTTCTTTGTAAGAAATTGATTTAATTTTCACTATATGGGAATTATAAAAATATTGTTGTCTTAATTGTATTATTTCTTTTTTTTCTGTTTCATCTCCTTTTTTTTCCTTTATTTTTTATTTCTTCAAGTTACAACTCAATCGCAGTCCCCTCCCTTTTCCCCCTCCAGTCCCACTCTCCCACCCTCAACCCCCCATCCCCTTCCCTTTTTTTTTTCTTTTAAGTTTAAGGTATATCTTATTTCCCCCTACAGTTTCTCCTTTCAGTCCAACAAATGGCTCTTTCTCTTATAAAAATAAATACAACACAGTACAACAGAGGTAATTAGGCCACAGTTATGAGGGTTAAATGGCTTAACGTACATTCCCAATGACCAGTCAATATGTATTTGGTACTTGACTTTAACATTTTACTATCTAAACATCTCCATGAGTTTAAAGTTCTATATCTGACTCAACATTCATACTAATTGCAACACAATTTTAAAAGTATCTTCTTAGATGTATAACACTCTCTTGACTCCTAAACAACTCAAAATTTAATTATGAGACTTTATCTATATGTTCTTCAATCACCTCAGAGACCTGAGAGGGATAAATATATCTGATTTTATAGGAAGTACAAGGTCTGCAGCTTCCCAAACTAAGAAATGACATACCAGTGGCTGCCTGGACAGTTCCCATTTTCTCTCCATACATTACAGCATAGCTCTTCAGTCTTTGGCCCCACTTCTCTGACAGACATTGAATGTAGAGCAGGGGTTATGAAGGAAGTACCTACCCTGTCTTGGCAGAGCTAGGCTGTCGACTTACCTGCTTCCAGGTTTTGTCCTTTTTGGACAGCATTCTGTCTACAGTTGGAGCAAGGGGCTTGTCCTACCAAGAGATAGGCTTGCGACTAATTCAACCATCTCCCACTGGAGATTCTTCGATGCTCATCTTCTACTTGGAGGAGAATAGGGGGTGCTGTCAGGAGTTGATATGTCTTGATATAAAAAAAAATCTAAAGTTACGAAAACATCTTTGAATGCCATATTCTGCAGATCTCTTGAGGTTTTTGAAGAGGTCCTATCTATCTCTTATATTAGGGTAAGCAGATGTTGCTTGTCTCTTAGCAGGTTTATTTCTGATTAGCTTAGCAAGTAACTATAATAGACTGTCATAGTACCTAACACAATGACCGGCTTGCATAACCATTAGTTTGCATTTCTTAATTATCCAAAACTGTTTATGACAGTTAGTAGTAAAAGGCCGAAACATCACATTTCATTTTTTTTCTTTACCTCCTAACCCTTCCATCCCATTTCTCTGGGGTGGGGTGTCCTTGATAAGTATGGGTCTAACTTCATTCTTTTACAAATGGACATCCAGTTGGACCAGCACCATTTTTTTGAAGATGCTGTCCTTCTTCCATTGTGCCGTTTTGGCTTCTTTGTCAAAAATTAGGTGGCCATAAGTGTGTGGGTCTATTTCTGGATCTTCAATTCGATTCCATTGATCTACTGGTCTGTTTCTATACCAATACCATGCTGTTTTTACAACTATTGCTCTGTAGTACAGCTTGAAATCAGAGATGGTAATACCTCCAGATGTTTTTTTATTGTACAGGATTGATTTAGCTATTCTGGGCTTTTTGTTGTTCCATATGAAATTGAGGCTAGGTCTTTCCATATCTATAAAAAATTGTGTTGGTATTTTGATAGGAATTACATTGAATCTATATATTGCTTTTGGTAGGATGGTCATTTTTATTATGTTGATCCTACTTATCCATGAGCATGGGAGATCTTTCCATCTTCTAAAGGCCTCTTCCATTTCTTTCCTCAAGGGCTTGAAGTTCTTGGTGTACAGGTCCTTTACTTGCTTGGTTAGAGTTACCGCCAGGTATTTTATATTGTTTGTGGCTATTGTGAAGGGGGTTGTTTCCCTTATTTCTTTCTCAGCCCAATTGTTTTTTGTATAAAGAAGGGCTTCTGATTTTTTTGAATTAATTTTGTATCCAGCCACTTTGCTGAAGGTGTTTATCAGCTGTAAGAGTTCTCTGGTGGAATTTTTGGGGTCGCTTATGTATACTATCATATCATCTGCAAATAGGGATAATTTGACTTCTTCGTTTCTGATGTTTATCCCCTTGATGTCCTTTAGTTGTCTTATTGCTCTAGCAAGAACTTCAAGTACTATATTGAAGAGATATGGTGAAAGTAGACATCCTTGTCTTGTCCCTGAGTTTAGATGAAATGCTTCATGTTTCTCTCCATTTATTTTGATGTTGGCCACTGGCCTGCTGTATATTGCCTTTATTATTTCTAGGTACGGCCCTTGTATGCCCGTTCTCTCCATAACTTTTAGCATGAAAGGGTGTTGGATTTTGTCAAATGCTTTTTCTGCCTCTAGCAAGAGGTTTTTTTCTTTCATCTTGTTTATATGGTGAATGACGTTGATAGACTTTCGTATGTTGAACCATCCCTGCATTCCTGGGATGAAGCCTACTTGATCATGGTGTATGATACTTTTGATGTGTTCTTGAATTCGGTTGGCTAGTATTTTATTAAGTATATTTGCATCTATGTTCATGAGGGAGATTGGTCTGAAGGTCTCTTTCTTTGTTGGGTCTTTGTGTGGTTTAGGAATCAGGGTGATTGTGGCCTTGTAGAATGAGTTTGGCAATGTTCTTTCAGATTCTATTTTGTGAAAGAGTTTGAAAAGTATTGGTGTTAGCTCTTCTTTGAAGGTCCGGTAGAATTCCATGCTAAAGCCATCTGGCCCTGGGCTTTTTTTGGTTGGAAAATTTTTAATGGCTGTTTCTATTTCCTTATGGGTTATAGGGCTGTTAATCTGTTTATCTGATCTTGATTTAGCTTTGGTAGGTGGAATCTATCAAGAAAATTGTCCATTTCACTTAAGTTTTCAAATTTGGTGGAGTATAGATTTTTAAAGTAGGATCCAAATATTCTCTGGATTTCCTCAATGTCTGTTGTTATTTCTCCCTTTTCATTTCTGATTTTGTTGATTTGTGTTTTCTCCCTCTGTCTTTTAGTTATTTTGGCTAAGGGTCAGTCTATTTTGTTGATTTTCTCGAAGAACCAACTCTTGGTTTCATTGATTCTTTGTATAGTTCTTTTTGTTACTAAGTTGTTGATTTCAGCCCTAAGTTTGATGATCTCCTGCCTTCTGCTCCTCTTGGGAGTGTTTGCTTCTTTTTTTTTCCAATTCACCCAGTTTAGCTGTTAATTCGCTAATATGAGCTGTCACAATTATCTTTTTGAAGGCACTTAGTGCTATTAACTTTCCTTGTAGCACAGCTTTCATTGTGTCCCATAGGTTTGGGTATGTTGTGTCTTCATTTTCGTTGGATTTTAAGAAGTCTTTGATTTCCTTCTTTATTTCTTCCCTGACCCAGTGGTCCTCTAGTAAAGAGTTGTTCAATTTCCATGTGAGTGTAGACTTTTTGTTGATTCTTTTGCTATTAAAGTCCAGCTCTATTCCATGGTGTTCTGAGAAGATACAAGAGGTTATTTCAATTTTCTTGTATCTGTTGAGGCTATCTTTGTGTCCAACTATATGGTCGATCTTGGAGAAGGTTCCATGAGGTGCTGAGAAGAAGGTGTATTCTTTTGTGTTTGGGTGAAACGTTCTGTAGATATCTGTTAGGTCCATTTGGTTCATGATCTCTGTTAGACTCATTATTTCTCATTACTTGTGGTTTTTTTTTTTTTTGTCCTGTCGACTAAACTCTCTATTTTAACATTTTTTGAAAATATCTTCTTTCCAAGTATGAAGAGACAACCACTGATGTGTGTACAAGTATTATTTACTAAATATTATCATTACTTAGTATTTATATTAGTTAATTGGTCATCACTGTTAATGCTTAAACTTCATTATAAATAAACACACAGATACCTGATGAATTTTATCAAGCCTTAGCCTGGATTGTGCATTCTTAGCCCATCTATGCTAGCTCATAATTCTATTCCCTAAATAAAACCCTGTATATATATGTCCCCTGGCTGCTATTCTGCACGCAATGTCGATGTTCCAGGCCACATAGAGATTTCTTCTTCCATTTACCCCACTGTGTGCCTCCTTCCTCCTGCCTGGCTTCTTATTCCTATTTATCTCCCTGCTCCAAAAGCCCACCAACCTTAGCCTCGCCTACTTCTCTCTTTGCCCAATCTCAGACCTCAGCATTTATTCAATCAATCAGATACAATGGTTAGCAAGCAAAGTAATAGACAGCAAGTAGATCTCGGGGAGCAATTGATTAACATTTAAAATATATAACAGATCACTGCATCAGATCATCAGATGTGCTTGAATTTTTAAAAAATGCAAACTTTAGTTTTGGGAGTTGTAATTTGTTGTTCATTTAGCAATGCATACAATACCTAAATTTAAGTTATCAACATGATGTGAAAAAGCTTCTGAAGTCTTTGAATGCATATCAACAGACTACAAGCTCAAACAAGTCATTTCAATTGCCCAAACTAGTCATTTCAATTAAATTCCTATATGAGGATGCACACTTCTTGAAGACTGCCTTAACTAACCTCTAAAATATATGAAATGCAATATATTTTCATGTAATAATAGATATTTTAATGTCTCACTGTACTTTTCCTTAAACCCAGTAGCTTTGTGAATATTTTGTTGAAAATATTTGAGACTTTTCCTATATATTCACTATAACTTCCATTTATTTGTAATTTAACCATGTATAATGATGTTTATCATGTCTAACTATGGATTTAGGTTTTTCAATTAGATAACACACTAGTTACTTTCAGATTGCTGTGACAACAACGAGACATGAAGAATTTTTGTATCACAGTGTCAGTTGTCATGGCTGGGAAGGTATAGCAATGCAGACCCATTCCATCCCAATTATGATGTCCAAAATCAGAGAAAATGTCAATATGAAATTAACCATGACAACATTCCAATAACGTATTTCTTCATGCTGTATATATTTCCAGTTTCCAATAAATCCATCAGAATTATGAATTGTGAACACATTAATATGCTCATTAACTATGAGCCCTATATTAAATTTTTCTAGACATGCCATCTCATACCTAAAGGGTGTGGTTCTTTAATTTCTTAGGCACTTCTCATTCTAATCATGTTTCTGAACACAATAATCTCAAGTAACCATCAAAAATTGTCTTTTGGATATTTCAAAATGGCACCTTCGAGTTCACACAGTATCTGAGTATTGGATGGTTGAGATTATTAGATACTGTAAAGTGAACCTAAGGCCCCCCGCAACTGACCAGGAAACTCAGACTGTGCCTAAATTCGCATGGCGATCACTGAGACAGTTCAGCAAGCCGAACAGTGCACTCAGCTCCCTGGAACAGCTGGCTCTGTCACCATTCTCGAAACATTCTCTGGGTGGAGACAGATGCTCTCAGCCCACAGCTCCAGCCTGAGGTCAGCGGAACTGCCTGCATTCCTGAGTTCCAACCTTTACACCAAGGACTGTCCCAGAGGAACAGTCACACCACAGGAATACACAGGTCAGTGAGAATTTCTTACTGGACTTTCCAACTTGATGGTGACCAATTCACACAATATTTGATTGACCAGGAGGCAAATCTTGTCACAGCAGTGTGATCAGGAGCCGCATTGACTGAAAATGTAGCCTGTGTCATGGTTTCCCTGGAGAAAGCTGAGACTAGTCACCCAAGTGAGTACCCAAGCTCCTGCAACATCCAGTCACCACATCTCTGACTCTGGACCCCCGGGGGCAGAGTGGAGGGAAGGGGAACAACAAGACTCCCAGTCTGAAAAATTATGATCTCAGACCATGGGTCGAGTGGAGCTCAATAACTGCTGAATGATTCAGTAGCCAAGCTAATGAATCTAAAATAGCAGTGTTGGCAAAAAGAGAACCCAGGTCCCAGGACACACAGATCCAGCCTGTGGTCCACAGTTCAATCTGCCTTTCTGAGGAGATCCACAAGTTCTCATGGTCATATGGTCTCTATTACAGGGACCTACCAATCAGTTGGAAGTGGGAATCTGCTTCATAGGAACAGCCAGCCATCTCTATCAGTGCTTGACAATTACTTATTATTTTTAAAACAAAACAGAACAACAACAAAAAACTGTTAAACACTGAGGTAAATCAATTATCAAATGATTACCAGTGTAACAGAAAAAATGTAATTCGCCCTGATTGATCTCATCCAACTGTTTACTGTTCCTTGCCATCTGCAGCAATGAAAAACCTGTACCCCAAATCCAATGATTAATAAATATCAATGTATTTTAAAATAATTAATTAAAATATATCTAAGGAAATGTGTGGGCATCATTTGCCAGTATAAGTATTTTTTTTTTAAAAGGTCACTAAATTAGTTTGGTACTCAGGGCAAATACAATCTCAGTCTTTCCCACATTACACTGGCATTACTGTGTTCTGAAAAGGTGATGGGTAGGGGTTTCAGTGGGTAGAAGGAAGAAAACTTGGTCTGCCCAGTGCACCAAGGTAAGTGGGCACAAGGAACAACCAGATAACACCAGAATCAAACAGACGGCTAAAGTCCAGTGTAAGAACATTATCAAAAAACAAACAAACAAACAAACAAACAAACAAAACAAAAACAAGGCAATATGACACCTCTAGATCATAGCTATAATGCTACAAAAAGCCCTGGAAATCCAAATAAAATTGAAACACAAGAAAATGATATTAATCCTATGCTTATGAAAATAATAGAGGTCTTAGGGAGGAAAATATATTCCTCAAGGAATAACAAGAAAATATAGCAAAGCAGGTGATGGAAATGAATAAAGCCCCAAGAAAAATTCTGGATATGGTTAAACAGGAGTGGGAAAGGAATAAACTGTTTCAAGATCTGAAAAGGGAAGTTGAAGCAATAAAGAAAACACAAGCTGAGACATCCCTGGGACTGGAAACCTAAGCAATATAAAGGAACTACAGACATAAACATCACCAAAAGAATAGAAGATTGAAGAAAGAATCTCAGGCAAATAAGATAAAATTGAAGAAATTCATATATCTATCAAAGAAAATGTGAAATCTAAAAAGTACCTGACATGAAACCTTCAGGAAATCAAGGAACCTATGAAAAGAATAAACCTCAGAATAATAGGAATAGAAGAAAGAGAAGATTCCCAACTCCAAAGACCAGAAAATATCTTCAACAATATCATAGAAGAAAATTTCTCAAAACTAAAGAAAAAGATTCCTATAACCATATTAGAAGCCTATACAACTACAAATAGATTAGACCAGAAAAGAAAATCCTCCCTCCACATGATAATTGAAACACTAAATGTACAGAACAAAGAAAGAATATTAAAACCCGCAAGAGAAAAGAGCCAAGTAACATAAAATGGCACACTTATAAGAATCACATCTGACTTCTCTTTAGAGACCCTAAAAACCAGAAGGGCCTGAATGATGTCTTTCAGACTGTAAAAGACCACAGATGCCAGCCCAGACCTCTATACCCAGCAAAATTGTAAATCAACTTAGATGGAAAAAACAAGATATTCCATGACAAAACTAAATCCATACAAAATCTATGCACAAATTCAGCTCTACAGAAGATAATAGAAGGAAAACTCCAACCCAAGGAGGTTAGCAACACCCAAGAAAACACAGGAAGAAAATAACACCATTGCAGCAAAACCAAAGGAAGAAAAGCTCACTTATACACTACCATCACAAAGAAACAGGAATTAACAATCCCTTATCATTAATATCCTTCAACATCAATGGACTCAATTCCTCAATAAATAAGACACAAGCTAGAAGAATGGATATGAAAACAGAATCCATCATTCTGTTGCTTACAAGAAACACACCTTAGCAAAAAGAGAGACATTATATTAGAATAAAGGGCTGAAAAAAGATATTCCAAGCAAATGGATCCAAGAATCAAGCTGGAGGAGCCATTACAGTATCCAATAAAACAGACTTTCAACCAATGTTAATCAAAAGAGATGGGGAAGGACACTTCATACTCATCAAGGGAAAAATCCACCAAGATGACATCTCAATACTGACCATCTATGTCCCAATTGCAGAGGCATCCACATTTGTAAAAGAAACACTACTAAAGCTCAAATCACACACCAAACCCCACACATTAATGTTCGGAGACATCAACACACAGCTCTCCTCAATGGACAGATCAATGATACAGAAACCAAAGCGAGAAATAATGGAACTAACTCTAACTAGCACCATGAATCCAATTGACCTCACTGATACCTACAGAACATTTCACCAAACACAAAAGAATATACATTTTCCTCAGGACTTTATGGAACCTTCTCCAAAATCAACTATACAGTCAGTCACAAAGCAAAACTCAACAGACACAAGAAAACTGAAACTACCCCTTAAAATTTATCAGACCACCATGGAATAAAGCTAGAATTCAACATAACAGAGACAACAGAAACCCTGCACACTCATGGAAAATGAAAAGTTCTTTAATGACTTCTGGGTCAGGGAAGAAATTTAAAAAAGAAAATAAAGTCTTAGAGTTTAATTAATATGAAGGCACAACATACCCAAACTATGGGACACAAAGAAATCTGTGCTAATAGGAAAGTTCATAGCACTAAGAACCTTTAAAAAGAAATTGGCGAGTTCCCATATTAGTGATTTAAAAGCACATCTGAAAGATCTAGAACAAACCCCTAAGGAAACAGAAGCAGTCATTAAAAATCTCCCAATGAAAAAATAAGACCATGGCCAGGTAGTTTCAATGCACAATTTTTACCAGCCTTTCAAAGAAGAGCTAATATCAATATTCTTCAAAATTTTCCACGAAATAGAAGCAGAAGGAATATTGTCAAATGCATTTCATGAGGCCACAGTCACCCCAATACCTACACCACACAAAGACCCAAAAAAGAAAGAGAATTTCAGACCAATTTCCCCTATGAACATGGATGAAAAAATACTCAACAAAATATTTGCAAACTGAATCCAAGAACAGATTAAAAGTATCATACATCATGATCAAGTAGACTTAATCTCAAGAATGCTGGGGTGATTCAACATACAAAAACCCACCAGCATAATCCAACACATACACAAGCTGAAAGATAAAAAAAAAAATACCAACACACGATCATCTCATTGGTTGCTGAAAAAGCATTTGACAAAATTCAACGCCTCCTCATGTTAGAAGTCTTGAAGATACCAGGCAAACAAGTACCCATACCTAAACATAATGAAGGCAACAGCACAAATGATGTTGACTATTGGCTTGCAAATTACAGTAAGCCAATAGTCTACATCAAACTGAATGGAGAGAAACTTAGAGCATTTCCACTCAAATCAGGGACATGGCAAGGCTTCTCACTCTCAATATATCTCTTCAACAAAGTGAACAAGATGGGACAATCTGCTATCAGCAGATTTGTGTGTCCAGTAACTACCTTGCCACATTTGTTTCTTTAATGTCCATCATCTTTTATCAAGTAGAATGGGGGTACTACCAGAAGCAGATATCTCACTGTCAGAAAAGCTTTTTTTTTTATTAAAACACACCAAATACCATTTTCTGTAGGTCTCTGAGGTTTTTGAAAACCATCTATCATCTATCTATATCATCTATCAGTCCACCTGTTTATCTAAATAGACTAACATTGCTTGTTTGTATCTATGTACTATCTAACTTCAAAAACATATACAAGAGACTAAATACAGGATATTTCTGCTGATGTTTTCCACAACCATGATGTTTTTCTGTAAGATTTACTTGGATACTGGAAAGATAGCTCAACAGTAAAAGTGTGCACTGCTCTTACAGAGAGTCTAAGTTTCATCCTAGCACTCACAACAGTCAGCCCACCTCTGGTTGTAACTATGGCTCCTCTGGAAAACAAATATGTAACCGAAGTTTTAAATTATTATTTAACACTTATTTATTTATTACTAAATTCACTTATAACAAACACCAACAATTTCTTAACTATTAATCCTATAAATTCCTACAACCCCTTTAACCTATTCACTAAACCTATTGATAATTATAACAACTACTTTCATAACCTTTTAGAATGATACAGTCTCTGGGGCAGGTCCTCAGTCGTCAGAAACACAGTCTTTGTTGTAGATTCTTTAACGCACTTAGCAGTCCTTTTTCTGGATCTCTCAGATGCAGGTTCGTCAGGGTTTGTTGGTTATTGCAGTCTCACCTTAAATAAGGCTTCATGCTTTCTGTGGGAGACCCCAGCCGTCTGTAGGCCAACTTACTTCTTTTGAATCAGGAACACAGCTGCTCTGCCTCAGTCCTTAAAGCCAGGCACAGTTTCCCCTAGGCCACTGATCCAACAGATCAAACCCCTCCAGGCAAAAGCTGAGCCACAGGGTCCAGTCCTTGGCCTTTTGGTGTCTAGCTCAGGTTTTCTTTGCTCACCGGCTTCTTTCTGCTTCAGGGAGAGAGCTGGCCATCAATGGCCAGCCCTTTTTTCAGCAGAACCCTTGGAGCTCTCTAGCATCAGGGGCCTCTTCTCTTCTGGGCTCCACGCACTGTCCTCAAATAGGAGGAACTCTGTTTCAGCTTAATTTGGGCTCCGCCCACTTAGCAGCTGAAAACAATGTCAGGCCAGATACTTTGTTTCTTCAATTCTATTGAGTCTTTCCTGTTTTCCTGACTTCAAACTTGTTTTTCAGTCTATTGAGTCTTTCCTGTTTTTGCTGACTTCATGCTGATAATGCTCTTCAGGCCCCGAATTAAGAGACAGTATCAGAAACTCCTATATATTTTCTAAATCTAATTTATCTAACCCCTACATATCCCCCTTCTAGTAAAATAAAAAATAACATCTACATATACATTGTAAATAAATTGTCTATGTACAATACATAAACTAACTTTAAATTTTTATCAATATACATTAAAGCAAGTGTTAAAATAACCTTAAACTTCTCACATTACATAGTTGTATTTACATCTTTTGACAAAAGACATTAAAGCAAACAAAACATTTTAAATTCTTATCAATAAACTTACTTTCTATTACATACAAAACATTTTTTAAACTTGCATCAATAAACACAATCTTAAATTTAACAAAATAATCTTAAGCTTTTAATAATAAAAGAGACAAAAAAAATAGAATGAGGGAAGAAAGAAAATCCTCAAATCCAATTCACAACACATAACATATATCCATTCATTTCAGACGACAACAAACAATCACAACACATAACATAACAAAAAGCTTCCAACCCATCTTTCGGGAATGGAGTGTAAATATTTTCGGGTACCCTTCAAAAAATGAGATATTGGCCAATTCTCGGGAAAGTTACCTATAGCTTTTATTGTCCAGTCTCTGTAAGATCGATCATTTTTTGGACTAGTGCTTTTAAAAATGATTTGCATGCAAAGTTTTTAAGAAAACAGTGATTGAAGCAGTATGTTAGGTTGAATCTTCTGGCCCATTTGTCTTGTTGTTATTGTCATTCAGTCCTTGGCTCTGAAAATAAATTTTTGCTCTAAATTTGAGCAAATGGAAGGCATAGAACAACTTTGTAAGTCCATTTTAAGGCATAAACTCTGTCCATCCTGGATAAAAGATTGGAATATCATGAACACCATAAAGTTAATAAAATATTCTTACCATGTGAAGATATTCATATTTCAGCTAATGGGAGGTTCTCCCTGGTCAGATCTAATCTTTATAAGTTTTGTTGGTAACCACATTTTTTCATTCCCTGTAGACACATAGGCATAACCACGTCCCCATCTTAAAACCATTGCAGGTTTCCACTCTAAAGTTAACATATCCTTATAATATATTGGTTGATTTAATTCCTCAGTTTTTTGTACAACCCAGTGTCTCTCAGCTGCAGTGGTACCCTTTTCACCAACATTTAGGAAATTCAAAGTTAGCAATGCATTGTGTAATCTATCCCTGGGATTCTTTAATTCCCCCTTTTGTTTAAAAAGCATCTCTTTTAAGGTATGATTAGCTCTTTCTACAATTGCTTGTCCTGTAGGATTGTGTGGTATGCCAGTAACATGTTTTATATTATAATATGCAAAGAATTGATTCATCTTATTAGAGACATATGCAGGAGCATTATCAGTCTTAATTTGTGCAGGTACACCCATAAATGCCATTATTTCTAACAAATGTGCAATAACACAATCAGCTTTTTCAGAACTTAAAGCAGTTGCCCATTGAAACCCTGAGTATGTATCAGTGGTATGATGTACGTACTTTGTTTTCCAAATTCTTCAAAGAGAAAAACATCCATTTGCCAAATTTCATTCTTTTTAGTACCTCTAGGGTTACTACCAGCAGGTAATGGAATCTGGTTATACAGAGAACACGTAGGACATTTTTTAATTATTTCCCTGGCTTGTTGCCAGGTAATAGAGAATTTTTTCTTTAAACCTGAACTGTTAACATGATGTTTCTGATGAAATTTTGAGGCTTCCAACACATTTCCTATGAGTAACTGGTCAATTTCCTCATTTCCTTGTGCCAGTGGACCTGGCAAACCTGTATGGGGTCGAATATGGGTTATATATAATGGATTATTTCTACCTCTGATGACCTGTTGCAATTGTATAAATAAAGAAGTTAATTCTGTGCTATCGGGAATAAATTCAGCAGTTTCTATGTGCAACACAACTCTTTCTGCATATAGAGAATCTGTAATTATGTTAAGAGACTCTGGAAAATCTAATAACACCATAAGGATTGCATACAATTCTGCTTTTTGAACTGAGGTATATGGACTTTTGATTACCTTGCTGATTTTGTCTGTCTTATAACCTGCCATTCCCATCTTGTTAGCATCAGTATAGAAGGTTGGTGAATCAGGAATTGGTGTTCCCTTTACAATATGAGGAAGAATCCAATTAGATATTTTTATAAATTGTATACTTTTGCTTTTTGGAAAATTGTTATTAATTTCTCCCAAATAATTACTGCAAGCTCTTTGCCAATCTTCATTAATTACCCACAATGACATAATCTCAGCATTAGTAAGAGGCACTACTATTTCAGCCGGGTCCATTCCTGATAATTGATGTAGTCTTATTCTACCTTTTACAATTAATTCAGATATCTTTTCTATGTATGTCTTTAATTTTTTACTTTGTTTATGTGGTAAGAAAATCCATTCCATAATACTATCTTCCCGTTGCATAATAAGCCCTGTAGGAGAATGAGTTGATGGTAAAATGACCAAAATACAATCAAGTTGGGGATCAATTAGATCTATGTATGCATCTTGCAATCTTTGTTCTACCAACATTAACTCCTTTTCTGCCTTAGCAGTTAAACATCTTGGACTGTTTATATTTGAATCCCCTTGTAATGTTTGAAACAAATTACTTAACTCATGAGTACTTAAACCAAGGGTGGGCCTTAGCCAATTTATATCTCCCATTAATTTTTGAAAATCATTAAGAGTTTTCAATTGGTCTCTATGGATTTGTACCTTTTGCGATCTTATTCTCTGTTGACTTATTTTATAACCCAAATAGTTGATTGAATCTCCTCTTTGTATTTTTTCAGGAGCAATTTTTAACCCCCATAGTGGTAGAATTCTTTGCATTTCCTTAAATAAGTTCTCTAAAACAACTACATCAGAATCAGCCAACAAAATATCATCCATATAATGATAGATAATAGATCGAGGAAACTGCTTACACATTATTTCTAATGGTTTTTGTACAAAATATGGACACAGAGTTGGACTGTTCAACATTCCCTGTGGAAGTACATTCCAACAATACCTCTTGATTGGCCTACTGTTATTAAGAGTAGGTACAGAGAAGGCAAACCTTTCCCTATCATTCTTATGCAATGGAATTGAGAAAAAGCAGTCTTTTAAATCAATTACTATTAAAGGCCATGACTTTGGTAACAGAGAAGGTAAAGGCATACCAGGCTGCAAAGGAACCATAGGTTGAATTACTCTATTCACAGCTCTTAAATCTGTTACCGTTCTCCATTTACCCGATTTCTTTTTTACCACAAACACAGGAGAATTCCATGGGCTGGTAGACTCTTCTATATGACGAGCCTCCAGCTGTTCTTTTACCAATTGCTCAAGAGCCCCCAATTTTTCCTTTGTTATGGGCCACTGCTCTTGCCACACTGGTTTATTTGATAGCCATTTCAAGGGTAGGGCTGTTGGAATTTCAGCAGTGGCCCCTAGTATAAATTTAGAAACTCGATACCTGGGGTGTCCTGTGTTTGGACACTAGATATAGCTTGCAGTTGTTGAGTACTCACATCAATACCTTCCTCAAAAGTATCTATTATCTCAATGTCTGGGGTGTCCTGTGTTTGGACACTAGACATTGCTTGCAATTGTTGTTGAGTATGCATATCAATACCTTCCTCAAAAGCATCCATCATTTCATCATTTGTTATTTCTGGCATTGTAAGAATATTAATTTGAGTACCCCATTGTTGTAAGAGATTCCTTCCCCATAAATTTATGGGTACATCAGCCACATAAGGTCTCAACTTCTCTGTTTGCCCTTCTGGTCCCACACAGTTAAGCCATCGTACACTTTGTTTTACATGTGATAATTTACCAATTCCTATAAAATGTGTAGGAACCCTTTGAAGTGGCCAGTTTGAATTCCAAGACTCATGTGAGAGGACAGTGACATCTGCTCCTGTGTCAAGCAATCCTTCTATTTCAATACCATTCACTTGTATTTTTAATTTTGGTCTCGTATCACTCACCATTGTTTGCCAATACACACGTTTTCCACTATTTTCGACTGCTCCTGTTCTGTCTATTGGAACAACCTTGCCCTTGGTGTAAGGAAACAGCAGCAGTTGGGCAATTTTGTCCCCTGCATTAATTGTCATCTCTTTCCATATGGATGTCATAATTTTAATTTCTTCCTTAAAGTCTCCATCTATACTACCTGGATGAATAAAGAATCCTTGACAAGTTAATCCATTTTTTCCAAATATTAATCCTATTGTCCCTGATGGTAAAGGACCATAGATACCAGTGGTTAAAATATAACATTCATCTGTTTTGGATAATATTTTAGATTGATCTGTGGTCAAATCTAAAACTGTAGTACCTTCAGTAGCCTGTAAAAGATCAGCAATAGTTAATTTTGTTCTTCCTGCCTGTCTGTTTCCCTCTGGTTGCATGATGGATGACGGTTCACATTCTTTTGGGGGGCCTGAACTGGTAGGCCCCTCCCCTTGTTTCCCGGCAAGGGGTTACCTCTGACATCCATTTTAGCTCTACAATCCCGGGACCAGTGTTTACCTTTTCCACAACGAGTACAAAGTCCTGGAGACCTTAACCTTCTATTGCCATTAGAAGCCATTCGCTCCCTTCTACGACCACGTTTGCCATTAAAAGCCATTCGTTCCCTTCTATGACCATGTTCTGCAGAGTCCAGGTACCTATCATTTTGAGTTCTAGAGGATTCAGCCTTACGGTATCTTTGGAAATGACCAAGTTCACCATTTTTAAAGCACTCATTAAGACCCCTAGCAACTGCTTGTGCTATGACATTAGTCTGATGCTCTTGAAAACCAATATCAGCTGTTTCTCTTATCCATTCATCTACTGGGGCTCCACGAGCTTTCAATGGCCTAATTGCCCTTTGACATTCAGCATTTGCATTTTCATATGCCAAGGCATTTATCAAGTCCTGTCTGGCATCAGGGTTATCTACATCTCTCTCCACAGCTGAAGTCAATCTCCCTAAAAAGTCTGAGAAGGGTTCCTGAGGACCTTGTATTATCTTGGTAAATGAAGTAAACCTTTTCCCAGCCTCAGCCACCATATCCTAGGCCCTCAGAGCTGCAACACATTGTTCGATGATGACATCTTTAAATTGAGTCTGTAACCATATGTCAGCATAAGGTCACTCACCAAGCATTTGGTGGGTTGTGACATTTATTCCCCTTGCCATATTTTGCTGCTCTAATTTTGTGGCTTCATGTCTCCACCATGACAACCATTGTAATTGCTGGCTACCTTCTAGCACAGCTGATATCAGTCCCTTCCAATCTTGGGGAATGACTCTATTTTGTATAGCCCAATTATTTAGCGTTTGTTTAATGAATGATGAGTGCATTCCATAAGAGACAATAGACTCCTTAAATCTTTTTAAATCCAAAATGTCTATTGGACGCCATGTTAATTCCTGATTGAGTTGACCGTTATTATCAGGCCTAATTTGAAACATAACTGGAAAAGCTGATGGTGATTGTGCAGTACCATGCAGATCCTCTGGGGGCGCACTTGGTTCCACATTAGCACCATTACCTACCTGGTTTCCTACTGGTACATGCGGCGACTGTGGAGACCTAGCTAGAAAAGAACTTGCTATTTTCTCAGTTCCAGTCACCTGCCCTGCCAGTATTTTCTTAAATTCCTCAATCTGCATTTCCATAATTTTTAATTGTGTAACAGACATCTTCCTTATGACAAACCAAAAAAATAAAAAAAGTAAACAGCATAAAACATTCGGTCTGATTGAAAAACAGTGTAGAGGTCAGCAGTAAACACTGCCATATTGTCAACAACTGGCATCATAGTTTCAAAATCTGCAGTTTTCTCTATAGTTTTGAAAATAAAATTACCCATAATGCCTTACCACGTTGAGCGCCACCTGTAACCGAAGTTTTAAATTATTATTTAACACTTATTTATTTATTACTAAATTCACTTATAACAAACACCAACAATTTCTTAACTATTAATCCTATAAATTCCTACAACCCCTTTAACCTATTCACTAAACCTATTGATAATTATAACAAATACTTTCATAACCTTTTAGAATGATACAGTCTCTGGGGCAGGTCCTCAGTCGTCAGAAACACAGTCTTTGTTGTAGATTCTTTAACACACTTAGCAGTCCTTTTTCTGGATCTCTCAGATGCAGGTTCGTCAGGGTTTGTTGGTTATTGCAGTCTCACCTTAAATAAGGCTTCATGCTTTCTGTGGGAGACCCCAGCCGTCTGTAGGCCAACTTACTTCTTTTGAATCAGGAACACAGCTGCTCTGCCTCAGTCCTTAAAGCCAGGCACAGTTTCCCCTAGGCCACTGATCCGACAGATCAAACCCCTCCAGGCAAAAGCTGAGCCACAGGGTCCAGTCCTTGGCCTTTTGGTGTCTTGCTCAGGCTTTCTTTGCTCACCGGCTTCTTTCTGCTTCAGGGAGAGAGCTGGCCATCAATCGCCAGCCCTTTTTTCAGCAGGACTGTTGGAGCTCTCTAGCATCAGGGGCCTCTTCTCTTCTGGGCTCCACGCACTGTCCTCAAATAGGAGGAACTCTGTTTCAGCTTAATTTGGGCTCCGCCCACTTAGCAGCTGAAAACAATGTCAGGCCAGATACTTTGTTTCTTCAATTCTATTGAGTCTTTCCTGTTTTCCTGACTTCAAACTTGTTTTTCAGTCTATTGAGTCTTTCCTGTTTTTGCTGACTTCATGCTGATAATGCTCTTCAGGCCCCGAATTAAGAGACAGTATCAGAAACTCCTATATTTTCTAAATCTAATTTATCTAACCCCTACACAAATGTCTATGGCATACATAGGTAACTCTCTTCATGGGCATGTCCACAAACATACACACATGTATATAACTTAAAGTAAATAAATTTAACAAAATTGATTTTGTTGACATTTGTAAGAATTTATTTACATTTAATTATATTAACAACTTTTATTCTATTAAATTTTATGACATGTTATATTAATAATATATTTTGTCTAATTTTAAATAATGTCACTTTATTGTTCTCTGGAAAATTACACAATAATTGAAGTGATTTCTGTACTTTGTTTTCCATTTTAAATCTTATATTTCTCAGTTTATTTGTCATTTATTTGGGATCAACTTTTTTATTTATTCAATTACATTTTAAATATAAAATAATAGTTTTTACTCTATAGTTGAGTCTTTATTTATATACAAGTTGCTTTGAATTTTGAGACTAACATTCTGTTCCCACAAAAATTTTGTAGTAAATATTATTCAACATTACAAATTGTATACTGTTGTGAATTGCTATTTTTAGTCAGTTTTATATGATTTAAAAATTCAAACATATTCATGATGCATTTGAACATGCTAAATAGAATGGTTATTTTATTAGTTCATAAAATTATGACACTCTACATCAATGAGAGACTTGTTATATCTAGTTGAATTTTCAACATAGTACTTTAAAAATTGTGTCTTATTAAAGGATTTGGTTGAATAAAATTTAGGTTATCAGTAAAAAGGGACTAATCTGATGGAATCACTCTTAAATATAAATGGGATTAAGCAGTTTAATTTAGAGTCAGGACAAAAATAATAGAAAAATATCAATAATTTTCTGAGATGTTATACATTGTTAAAAAAGGAGTCGTTTGTGTGTAAATTTGCTTAATTTTATTAATGAATTCAAGAAAAGGTCTATACAGTCAATCATACATGATGTAGAAACATGAAACATAATTGTCATAATTGAACTATATTTTGTAAAGCAAAATATAAGACATAGTAATTAATTTATAATAATTTCACACGATTAATAGGAAATCATTACCTTCATTGTTGTATACTATATGACTGTAATAATTCACAATTGATTCTCTATGATATGAGATATTAGACAGTGTTATATAATTAAGCTCCACGTGCAACTGCAGAGCCTGAAATGTATAGAAAAATAATATCTAAGCTAAATTTACCCTAATAAATAATACAAATCATATTTAAATGGTGTTTTTTGAAATTCAGCTCATTAATTTAATGAAAACATCTAATTATTCTCAAATTTAAAAATGTATTTTTATTAAAGTAAATAAGTTCATTATAATACACCAGACTATTACTTTAAATCATCATTGCTTGGTGTGTATTTTATTCATTTTGATAAAACCAAATTATTTAATGAAATAAATATAATACATTAATATTTAACATGCTTTTGCTTGTGTAATTGGAATTTTTTCTCATATAAAAATAACCTGAGGCGGGCCAAGATGGCTGCGACTTACACTGACGCATTTTGATCGTGGGGAAAAAAGAGCCATAATAAACACAGAGTTATTGGGCACTGTGCAAAAACCGGAGGGGCTAGACAACCCCCCCCCCTGGGAACACTCACAGCTCCCAAGGGACTGTTAAAAATCCCAGGGCAGGGCTCTCCCCATCTCTCATAGCCACTAAACCCGGGATTCGGGAACTCCCATTTGGAGAGGCGCCTGGTAAGATCGATCTCAACTTACAGCAGGCAGAATCAAGGTCCACTTGGCCATAGATCGCTGGCCTATTGGGCTCCCCACACATCAGGTTGAACTTATACCCACTTAGAAAACATTGCGAGATAGTGGAAGGCTTAGCAAGGAACAAACGGGGGGCTCAGCGGGTAGTCTGCAGCCTCTCGTGAAGCGGAGGGCGGGAGGTTCCGAGAGCGCGGGAAGCTGGGAACACAAAGGCGGGCGGGAGGGGCCGAATCGCGCACACTGATGGTAGCACAGCTGGGAAGGGAGCACGGCTGGCAGGGCCAAATCCCTGCGAAAGCACGGCAGGTCATCTGGGGAGAGAGACAGGCGTGGGCGGGGCCAGGGATCCGTGCACCCACGGCTGAGCTGCTGGGATGAGAGGTCCACTCAGGCAGCCGGAGGATCCGGGGCTTGGGGTACCCACGGGACCCGTGGCGGCGCAGACAGGAAGGGAATCAGGCACAGGGGTCCAGCCCTGTGGCGAGAAGCCTAGAGAGAAACCAGAAATCGGGACCATAGCTGTATCCTGGAAAATCCAGACATATTAGGTGTGGAGCCAGACCCTGTCAGCCTCTGTGACGACAAAGCCCACAGAATCTGTGCCTGGGCAAACAGGCCCATACTATCAGAACCATTACAGGCTGATAACTCAGAGTGCAACATAGGGAAGTCTGAATTGGGAGCAGTGAAACAATCCTGGTCCATTACTCACAACCTGGGAATAGGCTGCACCAGCTCACAGTGCCTCAGGCAATTAAAACCACAGTGACCTTGAAATCCCCCTGTAAGCAATGACAGATAGCCAAGTATCTCGTCCCCTGCACCAAATCATCCACTGTGGTTCCAAGCACAGAAAACAGACAGCTAAATGCATCCAATGGCGAAAGGTAAAAAAAAAAAAAAAATAGAAATCAAGGAATTATGACTCCAACAAAGCAGAATCATCCTAGCTCATCCAATTCGGATGACCACACACCAACAGAAACACATGAAAACATTGACAATTCTGCATTATGGAAAGTGATAGAGTCCCTGCAAGAAGAACTTAAATCTATGAAGGAATTCAAAGAAGCCACAATTCTACAAATCAAAACAAGGAACAACACCATTAAAGAGCTCCAAGCCAAGGTGACAGAGCTTGAACAGGAAAAGGAAAAAGCCATGAAAGATTTTCATACAAAAACAAGCAAGCTGGAGAAGGAAATGTACAAAACGAACAAAACCATACAAGACATGAAAATAGAAGTAGAAACAATAAAGAAAACAGTCAGAGTTAAAAGAGGAAGTGGAGAACCAAGGGAAGAGAACAGGAACTACGGATGTGAGTATCAACAATAGGATGCAAGAGATGGAAGACAGGATTTCAGGCATGGAAGATTCAGTGGAAGAAATCAGTACAACATCCAAAGAAAATGAGAAGGCTAAAAAATCTCTCACCCACAACATCCAAGAAATCAAGGACTCAATGAAAAGACGGAACCTAAGAATTATAGGTATAGAGGAAAGAGAGGACTCCCGACTCCAAGGTCCAGGAAATATCTTCAACAAAATCATAGAGGAAAACTTCCCAAACTTGAAAAAAGAGATGCCAATAAAAATCCAAGAGGCTTACAGAACACCAAACAGATTAGACCAGAAAAGAGACTCCTCTCGCCACATAATAATTGAAACAGCAAATGTACAGAACAAAGAAAGAATATTAAAAGCTGTAAGAGAAAAATGTCAAGTCACATACAATGGCAGACCCATCAGAATTACACCTGACTTCCCCTCAGAAACTTTAAAAGCTAGAAGATACTGGTCAGATATACTACAAGTCCTGAGAGATCATAGGTGCCCAGTCAGACTACTTTACCCAGCAAAACTCTCTATCAACATAGATGGAGAAAACAAGATATTCCACGACAAAATCAAATTTAAACAATATCTACCCACAAACCCAGCCCTACAGAAAATCTTAGAAGGAAAATCCCAACCCAGAGAAGAAAACTCCACCCAAGAAAACAAAGGGAATAGAAAACCCCTCAGCAACTAAACCAAAAGAGGCACAGGACCACCACCTATACCAAACTAATGGGAAATAACAACCCCAGGTCACTAATATCCATCAACATCAATGGACTCAACTCCCCAATAAAAAGACATAGGTTTACAGAGTGGATCCGCAAGCAAGACCCTTCCTTATGCTGTATACAAGAGACACATCTAACTACAAAAGATAGACACTGCCTCAGAGTAAAGGGCTGTGAAAAGGTTTTCCAAGCAAATGGACCCAGGAAGCAAGCTGGAGTAGCCATCCTAATATCAAACAAAACAGACTTCCAACTGAAGTTAATGAAGAAAGACAAAGAAGGGCACTATATACTCATTAAAGGGAATATTCATCAAGAGGAAATTTCAATACTGAACATCTATGCCCCAAATACAAAGGCACCTACTTTCGTAAAAGAAACACTCCTAAAACTTAAAGCGCATGTCGATCACAACACATTAGTAGTGGGAGACTTCAACACCCCACTCACAGCAAAGGACAGATCATCAAGACAGAAGACAAACAGAGAAATATTGAGTCTAACAGAGATCATGAAACAAATGTACCTAACAGATATCTACAGAACGTTTCACCCAAACACAAAGGAATACACCTTTTTCTCAGCACCCCATGGAACCTTCTCCAAAATCGACCACATAATTGGTCACAAGGATACTCTCAACAGATACAAGAAAATTGAAATAACACCTTGTATCATATCAGACCACCACGGAATAAAGCTGGTCTTCAACAGCAAAAGAATCAACAGAAAGCCTACACACACATGGAAACTGAACAGCTCCTTACTGGATGACCACTGGGTCAGGGAAGAAATAAAGAACGAAATCAAAGACTTCTTAAAATCCAACGACAATGAAGACACAACATACCCAAACCTATGGGATACATTGAAAGCTGTGCTACGAGGAAAGTTCATAGCACTAAGTGCCTTCAAAAAGAAAATTGTGACAGCTCATATTAGTGAACTAACAGCTAAGCTGGGTAAATTGGAAAAAAAAAGAAACAAACACTCCCAAGAAGAGAGGAAGACAAGAAATCATCAAGCTTAGAGCTGAAATCAACAACTTAGAATCAAAAAGAACTATACAAAGAATCAATGAAACCAAGAGTTGGTTCTTTGAGAAAATCAACAAAATAGACAGACCCCTAGCCAAATTAACTAAAAGGCAAAGGGAAAGAACACAAATCAACAAAATCAGAAATGAAAAGGGAGAAATAACAACAGATATGGAGGAGATCCAGAAAATATTTGGGCATTACTTTAAAAATCTATATTCCACTAAATTTGAAAACCTAAGCGAAATGGAAAATTTCCTCGATAAATTCCACCTACCAAAACTAAATCAAAATCAGATTAACAGCTTAAACAGCCCAATAACACCTAAGGAAATAGAAACAATCATTAATAATCTCCCAACCAAAAAAAGCCCAGGGCCAGATGGCTTTAGCACAGAATTCTACCGGACCTTCAAAGAGGAACTAACACCATTACTTTTCAAAATCTTCCACCACATAGAAACAGAAAGATCACTGCCAAACTCATTCTATGAGGCCACTGTCATTCTGATTCCTAAACCACACAAAGACCCAACAAAGAAAGAGAACTTCAGACCAATCTCCCTCATGAACATAGATGCAAAAATACTTAATAAAATACTAGCAAACCGAATTCAAGAACACATCAAAAGTATCATACACCATGATCAAGTAGGCTTCATCCCTGGAATGCAGGGATGGTTCAATATATGAAAGTCTATCAATGTAATTCACCACATAAACAAGATGAAAGAGAAAAACCACATGATAATCTCGCTAGATGCAGAAAAAGCATTTGACAAAATCCAAAACCCCTTCATGCTAAAAGTTCTGGAGAGAACGGGCATACAAGGACCATACCTAGAAATAAAAAAGGCAATATACAGCAAGCCAGTAGCCAACATCAAATTAAATGGAGAGAAGCTTGAAGCATTTCCTCTAAACTCAGGGACAAGACAAGGATGTCCACTTTCACCATATGTCTTCAATATAGTACTTGAAGTCCTTGCTAGAGCAATAAGACAACTAAAGGAGATCAAAGGGATAAAAATTGGAAATGAGGAAGTCAAATTATCCCTATTCGCAGATGATATGTTAGTATACATAAGCGACCCCAAAAACTCCACCAAAGAACTCTTACAGCTGATAAACAACTTCAGCAAGGTGGCTGGATACAAAATTAACTCAAAAAAATCAGAAGCCCTTCTTTATACAACAAACAAATATACCGAGAAAGAAATAAGGGAAACAGCCCCCTTCACAATAGCCACAAACAACATAAAATACCTGGGGGTAACTCTAACCAAACATGTAAAGGACCTATATAACAAGAACTTCAAGCCCCTGAAGAAAGAAATGGAAGAGGCCTTTAGAAGATGGAAAGATCTCCCATGCTCATGGATAGGTAAGATCAACATAATAAAAATGGCTATCCTACCAAAAGCAATATATAGATTTAATGCAATTCCTATCAAAATACCAACACAATTCTTTATAGACCTGGAAAAAGCTATTCTCAACTTCATATGGAACAACAAACAGCCCAGAATAGCTAAATCAATCCTGTCCAATGAAAAAACATCTGGAGATATCACCATCCCAGATTTCAAGCTGTACTACAGAGCAACAGTAATAAAAACAGCATAGTACTGGTATAGAAACAGACCAGTGGATCAATGGAATCGAATTGAATACCCAAACATGGATCCACACACCTGTGGCCAACTTATCTTTAACAAAGAAGCCAAAAACGCACAATGGAGGAAGGACAGCATCTTCAACAAATGGTGCTGTCCAACTGGATGTCCACTTGCAAAAGAATGAAATTAGACCCATACCTATCACCTTGTACAAAACTTAATTCCAAGTGGATCAAAGACCTTAACATAAGGCCAGCCACACTAAAGATACTAGAAGAAAAAGTAGGAGAAACCCTCGAACTCATTGGCACAGGTGACAACTTCCTGAACAGAACACCAACAGCTCAGGACCTGAGATCAACAATCAATAAATGGGACCTCATGAAACTGAAAAGCTTCTGTAAAGCAAAGGACACTGTCATTCGAACAAAACGGCAACCAACAGACTGGGAGAAAATCTTCACCAACCCCACATCTGATAGAGGGCTGTTATCTAAAATCAACAAAGAACTCAAGAAACTAAATGCCAAGAAACCAAATAATCCAATCAAAAAATGGGAGATGGAGCTAAATAGAAAATTCACAAAGGAGGAATCCCTAAGGGCTGAGAGACACCTGAAGAAATGTTCAACATCCTTAATCATCAGAGAAATGCAACTCAAGACGACCCTGAGATTCCACCTAACACCTGTTAGAATGGCTAAGATAAAGAGCTCAAATGATAGCGCATGCTGGCGAGGGTGTGGAGAAAGGGGAACCCTACTCCATTGCTGGTGGGAGTGCAGGCTTGTGCAACCACAATGGAGGTCTGTCTGGCGATATCTTAGAAATCTAGGAATAACCTTGCCTCAAGACCCAGCCATACCACTTCTGGGTATACACCCAAAGGACCTCTCACGGAGACATTGCGAAGTCTCCTCATCTATGTTCATAGCGGCCTTATTTGTAATAGCTAGAAATTGGAAACAACCCAGATGTCCCTCAACTGAAGAGTGGATTAAAAAATTGTGGTACATCTATACAATGGAATATTACTCAGCTATCAGAAACAATGAAATCATGCAATTTGTAACCAAATGGATGGATCTAGAGGAGCTCATCCTGAGTGAGCTAACCCAGTCTCAGAAGGATGCACATGGCATCTACACTTATAGTAGGATTTTAACTATATCGTACAGGATATCTGTACTACAACCAACACACCAAAAGGAACAAGGACATAATTTTTTGTTATCTTTTTCTTTTTCCTTCTTTTTTTCTTTGTTCTTTTTCCTTTTCCCTTCTCTTTTTCCTCTCTTTTTTTGTTGATTTGATTTGTTTTTGTGGGTTTGTGTGTTTGTTGGTCTTTTTTTTAGTATTCCCCCAGTAGCAATGAGACACCATTCACTGGCAGTACTGCCTCATAGGCCCCCGGTGAATGAAGAGGCTCTTGGCCCTCATATGACTCCTGATCTGTGGTGAGAGAATGTTAGGCAGGGACACTCCACCCCAGAGGAACAAGACGGAAGGGTCAGGGGCTAGAGCATGGGAGGGTGGTGCTTGGAAGCGGGAAAAGAGGACAATATGATAAGGATGTAACCTGAAGCAACAAACAAATAAATTTATTAACCAAAAAAAAAAAAAAAAAAGCAGGGGGCAGGCCTGAAACACTGTGAATGGAACAGAGGATACAGCCATTCGGCCTGGTTTTGCAGACCTCCAGGTGTAGAGAAGACATGGAGCTAAGGTAAAATACAAGAGAATTGTGGTATTGGCCCATGCCTTTGACTCAGCGGAGACGGGGGGGGGGGAGCACTGTAGAGTTGGTGGTCTTACGTATTCTGGAGTCACACGGAGCGGGGTGGTGAGGGTGCATACTCTTGGTCCCACCATTCAAGAAGAGTACACCCTTGGTCTCAGCTCCCAGCACACTGGAGACAGAAACGGGCAGATCCCGGAGCTCAGGGTCAGCCTGATGCAGGGCAAACTCTAAATAGAGAAAGACTTCGATCCAGGAGTGGTGGAACACATCTTTGATCCCTTCAGATGGGAAACACAGGTCCCTGATCCCAATAATTAGAGTTCAGAGACAGACACACACATGGGATTTGGAGTTACCTAGATTTGGAGGCTACTTACAAAAGGCCTTCTCGATGCAGGCAGATTGTCCTTTGGGATCTCAAAATATATACACTAGAGCTGGTTTAGCTCCAAGGTGACAGAATGATTTCTTCTTTAACCCGGATTGAAAGATAACGCTTTGTATGTTGTCAGAAGGCCAAATTTGCTTCAGGAGAAGTACTACCTAGCCCCCCCATCCCCCCCCAAAAAAAGAGGGCAATTGTCCTAGGGTTGTGATTGGGGCAGGGCTCTGTTCTTATCGTTCCAGGAGAATCAAAGTGTCCATTAGGGGAGCCCGGGGACAGCTGGACAGCGGAATCCTCAGCAGACAGCAGAATCAGGCACCAAGGAGGACGAGTGACCCAGTTGATTCTGCCTGGCAGACTTCCTCAGTAGCTACCTCCATCGGGGGCCTGCAACCACCACAGCAATCCAATGTCACTGGGACTGCTCAGCTCTACACAATGCCCCGGTAGGAACCTCAGTGAAGCCTGCAAGATCAGCTTCTGCCTACAAACCCCTTAGGTCATCTAAACAGCTGAGAACAGAAGGACTGAACATAAAAGGAGTGTACTAACATTTTTAATCATTTTTCCAATTTGGGTTGGGGCTCCAAACAGGTCTACTACGACCCAAATCAGCAGGAAGTCACTTTAAGAGAGCGATGTCCCATGCCCAGAGGGTGGGGAGGGTGTTTCTCCGCCCTTCTATTTGGTTATTTGAAGGATAACTGAAAACTCTGTTATGTAGGGGAAGAGACTACAAGCTGATAAATGGTCCTGTCTTAATGGGTTTTGGAGGTTAGCCCCAGGGAATTCCTACTTTTCCTTTTCTGTATCCTTCTTCCTCTCCTATGTAGGAGTGCATGGGCTTGAGAAAAATGAGATATAGACATAGCACAGGAAGGTCCAAGAAGAAGGGGCAGATTATTGAATATGCCCTTATACCTTTGTATATTGATACAAAATTAGTAGTTTATTTGGCTAAAGTGGTATTGACCATTATTTATTGTGCAAAAATAAGATTGTATTGGATTATATCGGTATTGATCTTTGTATATTGATACAAAATTAAGATTATAGTTGGCCACAATGGTATTGACCCTTGCATATGGACGTAATAGTAAGATTATATTGGGCTACATAGGCATTGATCTTGGTATATTGATACATAATTAAGAGTATATTTAACCACAATTGAACAGATCTTTGTATATTGATACAAATTTAAAGGTAACGCTTCCTAAAGGTATCATACCTAGAGATACTTAAAAATGAAATGTGAAGCTCTGACCTCTTGATACCAACCGTCTAAAATGTACTAGGATAGTTAAAACAAACTCCTAGTCATGCAAACATGTCACTTTGTTAGCTACTATGACAGTCTATCACAGATATTCTCTAAACTACCCAGTAATCAAGTTGCTAAGAGACAAGCAACATTTGCTTATCTAAATACAAGAGATGGATAGGGCATCTTCAAAAACCCCTAGAGATCTGCAGAATATGGCATTCAAAGATGTTATCTTAAATCAAGATTTTTTTTTTATATCGAGACATATCAGCACCTGACAGCACCCCCTATTCTACTCCCAAGTAGAAGATAAGCATCGAAGAACCTCCACTGTAAGATGGTTGAATTAGTGGCAAGCCTTTCTCTTGGCATGAGAAAACCCCTTGCACCAACTGCAGACAGACTGCTGTCCAAAAGGGACAAAACTTGGTAGCAGGGAAGTCGACAGCCTAACTCTGCCAAGACAGGGTAGGTAAGTCCTTCATAATCCCTGCTCTACAACAAATGTCTGTCAGAGAAACAGGACCCAATGGCTGAAGATTGATGCTGGAATGTATGGAGAGAAAATGGGAACTGTCCAGGCAGTCATTGGTATGTTCTTTCTTAGTTTTGGAAGCTGCAGTCCCTGCACTTCCTATATAAGCAGATATATTTATTCCTCTCAGGTCTCTGAGGTGGTTGAAGAATAGACAGCTAGAGTCTCATAGTTAAATTTTGAACTGTTTAGGAATCAAGAGGGTGTTATAGATCTAAGAAGATACTCTTAAAAGTGTGTTGCAAGATAGTATGAATGTTGAGTCACATATAGACCTTTAAACTCATGGAGTTGGTTAGATAGTAGAATGTTAAAGTCAGGGGCCAAATATGTATAAACTGGACATTGGGAAGGTATACTGGGCCATTTAACTCTCATAAATGTGGCATATTTATATCTAGTGTTTTGTATAATACTTACTGTTATAAGAGAAGGAACCATCTGTTGGACTGAAAGGTGAAACTTCTGGGGGGAAGAGGGTGGAAGGGCGGGATAGGAAGGGGGAATAGGGAGGGGTTTGTTACTGAGATGTAACTTGAAGAAAAAAAAATAAAGTATTTAAAAAAATATTTATCCAAAAAAATAAATAAATAAATAACCTAATATTGGTTTCCCCATTGCCCATTTTCCAAAATTCTCCTCACCTCTCTACACATTCTACTCCATACCATTTTTATCTCTCTTTAGAAAACAAACAGAAAAATATAGAAAGATCATAAATGAGGACAAGAAAAAATAAACTGTAGAAACTCATTAATATACAGGCATAGACAAACATAGAAACACAAAACCCATAAAAACCATATTATACAAGCCAAAGACCAAAAAACAAAATATGCATGAAACAATGACAGACAACAAATCTTCAAAAATACCACTGAGTTCACATTTTACTGATGATCTACTGTTGGGCATGAGGTCTATACTTATGAGTGACTAATAGTGCAAGTGAGACTTCACTGAAGAAAACTAAGTTTCCTTTGGATGCCATTGTCAATTGGACATAGCTTCTTGGTTAGGAAAGGGAGCTCTTGTCTTCTCTTTCCTCTAACAATAAAAATCCCATCAGGCTTGAACCTTTACAGACCCTATGCCTGTTGCCACAGTCTTGGTAAATTTATATATGTATCCATCCTTTTGAGTCTGGAAGACATGGATTATGCCACCAAGGATGGCATATATCCCCTCTGGCTCTTACAGTCTTTCTTTTTTTATTCTCTATATTTTTCTGTAATTGTTATATTTTAAGAAAAGTAATATCCATAATGTTATATATATGACAAAATTGATTAGGAAATATTAAACTCTATCAGAATAAACTATGTTTTAGTAATATTGATAATATTACTCTGAAGTAGAATGTTACCCAATAACAATGGTATCATTATCCTCTAAGCAACTTTTGTGAGATTTAATAATTAAATCAAAATAGAGAGCAAAGAATTGGGATCCGACTCTGTTAGTGGAGTGCACTCATTCAATACATGAAGCCCACATTTTAACACTGATCACAGCAGAGCAAAGGAATGGTAGGGCAAGGCTCTTCTAGCACTCTGGAAATGACGGTCATAGGGTTAGCAGATCAAGATCATCTTTAGCTTCATGGTGAAGTTGACATGGACCCAGCTTATGTGAGTCAGTCTTAAAAATTACAGGGCAGCAGGATAAAATTCTGGAAAAGTTTCCACTTTAATGAAAATGAGTAGGACTAAAATAAATCTGAAATATCAAAGATTCATATAAAAAGAGTAAAAGATTATATTGTGAGAGAGAACCAGATCAAGAAAGAAAAACATCTCATATTCATATTTGAGTCTCCTAGCTCAAATCTTCATGTGTGAGCACATATCCTGGAGCAACTGCAGAAACCACAAAAGTAAAAATGCTGCATTGGTTGTCCTATTGTAGGTGAGAGCTGGGGAATAGACATGAGGAGAGCAGGGAAGAAGTGATATGATGGGAGAAATGGAAAAAATGGGGTAACTCCAGTTGAGGAAGAGAGAGATATCACAGAAGGAGAGAAGAGAAGAAAGTATCAACTAAACTAAAACTAAAACTATGTCTAAAACTAGCATATTTATAACTATCTACCTAAAAATGCCTATAGTCCATGTAAGTCTCTGTATAAATATGCATATATAGTTTTAATGAAAATTTTTGCCTACACTGACAATGATCACTCCAATAATCAAAGTACATCTAACAAAAATGTCACCACTAGAGGTGAGAAGCCATTCTTTGAGTTGTTCAAGAGGACTCTTTAAGAGATTTTCAAATATTACAAGCCATTGTTATTGTCCTTTGTTACACACACCCCACAGGTCGACAGTAATTCTGAATATACCTGACATTTCAGAAACAGTGCCTATAAGCCCCTAAGCTGGAACTGACCTGAAAGACTTCCTTGTGGAAAAGACATCGATGAAGTAATAAAAGCAGCTAAATCAAAATGAAGATTTGGTGGAGCTTAGTCAAAAATCACACACCTATAATACAGTTCCTGCAAATTAGGGTCAGGAGCCATTGCAGAAAAGGGAGGTTAAAGATTATAATAACAAGAGAAACAGGCATTTTGCTCTGAGATCATGTCTCCTTCTAATGTTAGAAACTATACTCAGAAAGTCAAATCAGCATAACTAAGTAAATAGGATTTGAACAAGGACAACAACAGACATTCTAGAGTGGATGGAGAAAGCCCATGAGACCAAAACCCTTAAGAAAAAATAAATAAAAGAAACTATGGAATTCTGAGTGTGGAATAAACTGTCTTCCCCAGGGAGGAGAACACCAATTGGATATCCAATTCCAAATGTTCATTATTGAAAACATATATACAATTAACATTATTCAGATTGAACAACTTTTGAATAAAGAAAATGAGGCCATGGATTTGAAAGACAGCAAGAAAAGTTCAAAATAAACCAATATTCATTATCCTCCTGCCAGAAACTCTCATGTACAAAAATTTTAGATGAGGTTGATCATGCCCCTGCACAGGAACAATTCTTGAAAATATATAAACTAATCACCAATTAATGCAGAAAATATTCTCAAAATTATTACACATCAGGGGCAATGTGAATAGAATCCACAAATATACAGCTTCCCACCTGTTTGGCTATAATTAAAGAACAATGAACAGCAGATGTTAAGGGTCAAAAATTGGATATGGAAAATTACTCATGGAACACAAAATGATGCATCAATTTTTGAAAATGATTTGGTATTCATTAAGATATTCCACATGAAACTACCATCTTGGCAGTAACTTTATTGCTTTTAGGAAACTAAGATAAGTTGCAAGACAGGAAATTCTAAATGTAGTGAATATAAGGTCCATATAGGGTTGAAAATATGTCTGTTTGTAAAGGGCATGTTATGAAAGCATGAAGACTCAAGGAAGCACCTCAACATTCATATGTGGGAAGTTGTGTGGCAACAGCTTGCAATCCTAGTGCTGGTGAAGCAGAAATGGGTGGACTTTAGGAGTGTCTTTGCCAGCTATTGTAATCTAGTCTGCGACTTTTAGGCGAAGGGAAGGAGCCTAGCTCAAAAGATGAGACCTTAATGAGAACTGGGGCTGACTTCTGACATCCCGCCCATGCTCAGTCGTGCATGTACATAAACAAAGGTAGATGCAAGCATGCACACATAACACATAAAAAGTAAGGTCAACAATGAATATGGACACCGTGACTTAGAAATATTGCAAATGCCTTCAACTAATAAACTAACCCAGCTAACTCTGTCCATACAAATATGCGTTAGTTGGTGACTAAGCATTGATTATAACCTGATACAGGATATAACAAGATAAATCTGAAACTTATCTTAAAATGTCTTCCCTACACATGTACCATAAGATACCTAAATTTAGAAAAAAATAGAAAATTGATATTGGACAATATAAGAAGAATACATATATTCCTAATAATAGAGGAATTTTCTATTAAAATATGAAAATGTAGTCTCCTCAAGATGGATGTATTTACCATTTTTATATACAAAATGTGGGAATAGTACAATGTGTTATACAGATTCTTTGTATGAACTAATGCAAAAATTAGGGAACTTGTCATTAGATGCTTTACAGAACAATTAGACAAACACATCAATCTGTATAACACCAAAGAAGGTCAGAATGTAGTGTGTCAGGGGAATCACAGTATAAATTGAATTGTCTCAGGGTACTCACATGTTTATTAATAGTTGTGTTCCTCAATGCATAAATGGCTCACTAAATTGGAATCTAGAGAAGTTATATAGAAAATTAGTATGAGTATTGAAATGTTATAACTTTAAAACTATGAAAACATATTTCCTCCACATATTTCACAGAAACTATGAACAGCCTCTGTTTTGCATGTGTTTTTATGCCAAACAATTTATAAATTCCAATTAGTTGGGAATTTATATATGTATCATTTGATTTAGAGACACTTGAATGTTTTAGTGTCTAAGGCTCACAATTTTCAAGTCAAGGGTAAAAATAATCACATAGTGAGTGATATTTAATGGGTAATAAAACCACCATTTGGACAGAGAATTAATAGTATAACCTTTAAGTCAGGATCTCTTAGGTATAATATATAGCCTTAGGAGAAATGGTTCATAATTAACTGTGTAATTTCACGTTTTCTCTTTTTTTTCTCTCTGTTCCAGTTTCAGAGTTGGCTCTGTAACTAAGGAATCGTATGAGTATAGATATCTATGAGAAGGCACTCTAACCACCACAAAAACTTCTCAAAACTAAGCTTCTACCATTGATTTCTTTCCTACATCATCCTTCTCATTCTCCAAGATATTTAAGAAGAGTTTAATTACACCATCAGAGTATCTTACATCATTACTTTGGAACATAATTTTAAGGATTAGGGTTGAACACAGCATGAGTCATTTTATTGCTTGCTAATTAATTTAGAAATGACATTATGCTCTGAATGAAATAATATAGAATTTTATAGAATACAAGTCTTCAAATTGACTATCATTAAATTAACTTGACTTTATAAATGATTTAGCTAAAATTTCACATTTGTATAAGTGCCCCACTACAGAGAAAAAATTCTTTTTTGTGTGGGTCATAAGGTCTTTTTTTTTTAAATATCTATGTATTACTTCAGGTTACATCTCCATCACAGTGTCCTCTTTTCACCCAGTCCCACCCTCCCACCTTCTACCTCTATCCCTTTCATCCCACTCCTCTGGAGTGGAGTGTCCTTACATAACAGTCCCTTGCCCCAGTTCAGCAGTCACATGAGGGACAAGAGCCTCCTCATACACTGGGGGCCTACAAGGCAGCACCACTAGGGCAAAGTGTCTCATTGACAGGAAAAAAAGTATATGTTCATGTCCCCTTTGGTGCATTTGTTGTAGTATAGTTATCCTGTACCAAATGGCTAAAATCCAACTATAAGTGAATAGATGCCATGTGCATCCTTCTGGGTCTGGGTTAGCTCACTCAGGATGAGCTTCTCTAGTTCCATCCATTTGGCTGAAAATTGCATGATCTCATTGTTTCTGGTAGTTTTTTTTTTAAATCCATTCTTCGGTTGAGGGACGTCTGGGTTGTTTCCATTTTCTAGCTATTACAAATAAGGCTGCTGTGAACATAGATGAGGAAACATTCTTGTGATTTGGTGAGGTATCATTTGGATGTATACCCAGAAGTGGTATGGCTTGGTCTTAAGGAGAGCTATTCAAAGTTTTCTAAGATATTGCCAGACTGTCAATGTGCTTTCTTAAACAGAAATTCTGACAAGATAAATTTCTGTATGTTATAACTATTACAATGTAATCATTATTTAGAAGAACATTTTTCCTTCAAATCAACTTATAGGCTTATTGTCTGTCCTAAGTGAATATTTAATTATATTTATTTATTAGAAATATATATTTTGATTCATTGCTCTATATTATAGAAATTATTTTCAAAATCTCTATTAAGAATTTAGGAGAAGTAGTTGCTTTTATTGTAAATGTATGGAACAAAAATTAACCTGATTTTATCTAGTGAATTTTGTTATTATTATGAAAATGATATGATTATATATATTTAATAATGACAATTAATGGAGACATGTTCATATTCATTAATAAGATGAAAACATTATTGGTTGCTTTTATTAAAGTCATTTTCTAAAGTAAATACATTTTTAAATACATTTAAATACATTTTTTTTGTTTAAATACATATTTTTGGTCCTGGAAAGTTTTTTATTTTCTCCTCTATTATAAAAGATCTAAAGGAATGCAAACATAAGACACCTGTACAGAAGATACTTGAAAGGATTGTATACACTGTGCCAAAGTATTTAGATATCACTGAGGCTACAGAGAACATGAGCTATAATAGAGTGTTAAAGAAGTAAATGGGAATTAACTTAAAACAGAAATGGCAAAATGTTATGATTTTTGTATAACTGTAAATGTAGAAGTCTCTATTTTACAATCAAAAGACAGATGTTTGCAGATAGAATGTATTTTTATATTATTATTATTATTATGAATTTAATGACCTCAGCTCTTTGTTGTATAAAAGACACACATCTCACTATCAAAAATAAATAGAGCCGCAGGGTAAAATTACAGATAATAGTATTCCAAGTAGAATTAACTAACATGCAAGCAATCATTTCTACACTGTTGTGTAGAAAATAAATTTAAACCATCTTGTTTACTTATCTGTTCACTGAAGGTTATATATTCTTTGAATTCTTGGAAAACTTTTATTCTCTAATCTTTTTCTGTTTGATTATAATTGTCCTGCAATAAGGAAAAATATGATAAAATTCCAAAGTAACAATACCAATAATTTGGAATTTGCATATTATGATTTGCAGATTTTGAAGTCTAAACTTTCAAGGATGTATAGGCTTTTTCTCCCTTCAGTTGTTGTTATATGTATACACACACACACTGATGTTTCACAATAATAAATGAATAAAATTTTCAGTTTGAAAAAAAGCCATGAGGATTATTTGTTAGGATGTGGAGATAGAAATAGGAAGTTATGAATGATGTTTTAAAAGATTAAAACTTTGTTATTATATTATTCACTTACTTCAATACTTTTAATGAATATAAATATTTGTTAATTTTTAAAATATTATGTATAGCATTAAATTAAAAAAACCCTAATGTTATTGTGGAAAACAGCATTAATGTGTTGCCTCATTTAGAAATGTATTTAAACCCAGAAAATTTCTGTAATTCTGTTAGAATTGGAATTTTATTTTTCACAACAATACCTTAAAAAATGTATTAACACTGCTATAACCTGTTATTTTAGTAAGTGTCCTCCATCCCTCTTGATTCCCATTAACTTTCTTTGTCCCCTGGTGACAGGTTCTAAGTCCAAATGGGCAGTAGTGAATCAATGGAGAAAGAATCTAGGACTAAGTGTTTCATAGTCTCTCATTCTCTGAACATTGTCCAGCCATTGATTTCTGTATTTGTTTCTACCCACTGCACTAGGAAGCCTTTTTGATTATGATTGTACAAGACTATGATCTCTGAGTACAGCAGAGAACTGTTAAGGGTCATTTCATTGGTACATTCCTTTAGATGAAAGCAGTACTAGGCTTTCCCCCTAGGTCACTGACTTCTTCGGTCTAAGGATTTTACCACCTGTATGGTGTCAGGAATGCATTCCATCTCATCAAGCAGTCTTTAAATCCAATCAGATAATGGTTAGTTATGCCCACTAGATTTGTGTCACTATTGCACAAAGAAATCCTAAAGGCAGAACACCATTGTATATCTTAGGGTCTTCTGCTAGCTTGAATAGGAATTCTACCTTTTTCAAAACTAATATTGTTATGTCAATGTAAGATATTTATGAAACAATGTATTTAAGGCTTACACAATGAATAGATGTTATCAAACAAAAGAGGTCTCATACAATTTGATTTAATCACACATGAATCAAATAAAATCTGTTAGAGTAAGATGAAACCTGTCCGAACACTGATACATGAATTAAAATGACTGGTATTGCTCTCATGCAGCAGTAACAAGGAACAGAGCCATGACTTTGCCATATAAATTAAATGCTGAAGTTTAGCTATCAGAATTCTTTATGTAAATCACAGCTATCTTATTAAAAATTGAAAGCAGTATGTACTTTGCCAGGCTTAAAATTTTTATAACCAATCACAAAATGGGCTGTATAAAATGTGTAACAAAGTTCTTAGTTCCAATGGGAAAATATAACTAACTTTCATTAAATATTTTTAGTTATTTATTAATATAGAAGGGAAATTAAAATAATTTATATTTATATAAGTTTACACTCCAGTCAATGAGTCTTGTGAAGATTTCAAAACCAAGTTAATATTTCAAAAACCTTTCAATGCTTTTAGTTTTTTAAGTAAATTCTTTATGTATGTCAATTATAATATAATCAGAATGACTTTTTTGCTTACAAAATTTCAAAACACCAAAGTATATGAAAGAGTAGAAGATCAACAGAACCAACCAATCAAGGCTCCTAGAGGCTTAAGCTCATCCTGAGTGAGCTAACCCAGACTCAGAGAGATGTTCATGGCATCTACTCACTTATAATTGAATTTGGCCAAATCATACAGGATAACTGTCCTACAACCAACACACCGAAAGGATCAGGAACATAGGCTTTGTTACCTATTAATGGAACAATGGGACAATTTTCCCTAGGGGTGCTACCATGTAAGCCCCCAGTGCAAGAGGAAGTTCTTAGCCCTCATATGACTGTTGAACTCAGAGGGGTCGATATATAGGGACACTCCACATTGGAGGAATGGGATGGGTGGGAGAGGGAGGAGAGGGTGGGAGGGTGGAACCAGGAGTGGTAAAAGGAAGGCACTGTGATGCAGAAATAACTTGAAGTAATAAATAATCAACAACAGCAAAAATAAAAACAAATACTGAAACACTAAACAAAAAAAAGAAACAAAACATATAGACCAGACCTAGACCCCCCCCATACATATGCAAATGATAGGCAACTTGGCCTTACCTGGAGGCTTGTGGCAGGAAAGCCAGCCACTGAGGCTTAGATGGAGGATAGCAGGCCTGATTTGCCTTCGCTGGAGGCCTGAAACCTGTGGCGGCATTTCCCCCAATAATTAAATACACAAAGACATTTTAATATTTCAATGCCAAGGCCTTAGCCTGGCAGATTCTCAACTAGAACTTGACCACCTAATCCCGACCAGTCACATGGCTCCCTATACCTTTAAAGCTCACAAGGAAATGTGCTGCTGCTTCTGAGTCCTGGAGAGAAGAGAGCTTCTTTTGTGCAAAATCCATGGTTCCATTCTTTTTCCCAGGAATTTCCACCTTACTTTACTATTTCTGCCCAGCAAGTTGGCCATCAGTGACTTTTATTAACCAATCATAGAGTGTGTCAGAAAGGGCAATAATCATATTTCTGAACACTGAAATCAGTTTCTGAGAACCAATGAATTAGACCTTCCTCCAACATGTTCTTATCACACAGAAAATAATCATGTGATAGTATTGAAAAGTTAATACATTTGACTGGCCTTTTCTATAATATATGTATGTATTAAACATTAAAATTAACAAAAATATAAAAATATAGAGAATAGGCAAGACAAATTAAATTTGGACAAAAATTATTCAGTACATACCATGTGTATATAAAATATTTTATAGGAATTTCAATCCAGAAATATGGCTGTTTGGTAATGGATCATATCCAAATATATTCTAGGTGTATGTGATCCATTCAGAATGAAGACAGGCTCTGGATTACAGTATGATCTGACTGAAATACAGAATTGCCTTTAGTACACACCTTCAATCCCAAACAGTGTAGGTAAGGTTAGTTCATAAAAGGAAGCAAGTATGTTTGAAAGAGACATCTAATTAAAAGGCAGACAAAATGAGAAATCAGAGAAAGACCTGACAGAATGAGTCCAGAGATAGAATATGCCCAACTTCATAAGAACAGGACAGAATAGGAAGACAACTTAAGCACACTGTAGGGAGATAGAGAAGAGGATTTTTGCTATTGTTGTTTTCTCTTTTTTTTTAGCAAGAATTTCTTGGTTTTTTTTTTTGTTGTTTTTCGTTTTTGTGTGTGTGTTTGTTTTGTTTATTTATTACTTCAAGTTATATCTCCATCACAGTGCCTTCATTCTACTCCTCCCGGTTTCACACTCCCACCCTCTCCTCCGTCTCCCACCCATCCCATTCCTCCAATGTGGAGTGTCCCTACAAATCAGCCCCTCTCAGTTCAACAGTCACTTGAGAGCTAAGAGCTTCCTCTTGCACTGGGGGCTTACATTGTAGCACCCCTAGGGCAAATGGTCCCATTAATAGGTAACAAAGTTTATATTCCTGATCCTTTTGGTGTGTTGGTTGTAGGATAGTTATCCTGTATGATATGGCTAAAATCCAACTATGAGTAGATGCCATGTGCATCTTTCTGATTCTTTGTTAGCTCACTCAGGATGAGCTTCTCTAGTACCATCCATTTGGCTTATAGACCTGGAAAAAAAAATCTCAATTTCATAATGGAATAACAAAAATGTAGAATAGCTAAATTAACCCTGTACAATAAAAAAGATAACTGGAGGTATCAGCATCCCAAATTTCAAGCTAATCTACTGAGTAATAATAATCAAAACAACATGCTGCTTGTATAGAAAAAGACCAGTGGATCAATGGAATCGAATTGAAGACCCAGAAATGAAACCACACACTTATGGGCACTTAAATTTTGACAAAGAAGCCAAAACCGTACAATGGAGAAAGGACAGCATCTTCAACAAATGGTGCTAGTCTAACTGGATGTTGACATGTAAAAAAATGAAATTAGACCCATCCTTAACATCTTGCACAAAACTGAAGTCCAAATGTATCAAAGACCTTAACATAAAGCCTGACACATTAAATCTGATAGAAGAGAAAGTGGGGAAAAGCCTCGAACTCATTGGCACAGGTTACAACTTCCTGAACCGAACACTAATAGCTCAGGCTCTAAGATCAACAATCAATAAATGGGACCTCATGAAACTGACAAGCTTCTGTAAGGCAAAAGATACTGTCACTCAAACAAAAAGGCAAACTACATACTGGGAAAAGATCTTTACCAACCCCACTTCTGACAGAAGGCTAATATCCATAATTTATAAATAACTCAAGAAATTAAACACCAAGAAAACAAATAATTCAATCAGAGCTAAACAGAATTCACAAATAAGGAGTCTCTAACTGCAGTGAGACATTTGAAGAAATGTTCAACATTCTTCCTTAATCATCAGAGAAATGCAACTCAAAATGACTCTGAGATTCCATCTCACTCCTGTTAGAATGGCTAAGATCAAAAACTCAAATGACAGCACATGCTGGGGAGACTGTGGAGAAAGGGGAACACTCCTCCATTGCCTTGAGAGTGCATACTTGTACAACCATTATGGAAATCAGTCTGGCGATATCTTAGAAACCTTAGAATAGCTCTCCCTCAAGACCCAGACACACTACTTCTGGGTATCCACCCAAACGATTCCTTACCAAACCACAAGGACATATCCTCATCTATGTTCATAGCAGCCTATGTGTAATAGCTAGAAACTGCAAACAACCCAGATGTCCCTCAACTGATAAATGGATAAAAAAAAAAATTGTGGTACATTTACACAATGGGATATTACTCAGCCATCAGAAACATTGCAAAAATTTCTTACTGGGACTGATTTACAGAGACAGTTTACAGGGATACAGGTGAAGATAAAATAAGTCAGAATATTAAAATATATTTCCAGAATTAGTTTGAGTCCAGGTAGAACAATTCAGTCAGAACCTAAGAGAAGCCAATTTGAAACAGTTTTCTGGGAGAGGAATGTAGGCCAGAAGAGGTGAGTTGAACCAGCCAGTGGGAACTCACAAAGAGCTAGAAATGCATGGAAATGGATGGAAATGGCTCCCATCTCATCTTCTCATATGAGGAAATAAAAAGAAAAAAAACATTTACAATATATATAATATTTTAGTGTGGGTAGATGTAATAAATAAGTTTGTTTTAAATATATATTTATATTATACTTATGTGTTTAGTACACACACACAGACATATATATATTTATATGAATTGGTATATATATATATTTATATATATTTATATAAATATATATATATATATTTATATGAATTGGTAGGGCCCACCAAGGCTAGAAATGAGAGGAAAAACCCTGAATTGGAATTAAAAGTGGTTGTAAACCATCTATTACATGCTAGGAACTGAACCCTGTCTGTACAACAACAGCAGAGTGTGATACTAACATCATCTCAACCTTTCAGCTTCAATAATTAGATTTGTAAGAATATACTGAAAGCATTATATACAGTATGCTTCATGAATATAAATTGAATAATGTCTTCACTATCATAAATAATTTAAGATCTATTCAATATGCATGGCAATTATTACAAACCTTAGAATAAGTAGGGGCAACCATGAAATGTTAACATGAATTACTCATCTAAATATCAATGCAATGAAATCTTATACTGCTCTTGAGAAATATTGTTAAATACTTGATTTTTGATTCCAATCTTCAAGACTAAATATTTCTCCCAAAGTTATGGTGAAGATATTTTTAGGAACTTATTCTTGTATGGAAGTTGAAGATTTCTGTATTATAATCACACCAGGAAATTTTGAATTGATTTTTAAAAAATAATGTATTGAATAGAAAAAGTATATTTTATCTTAGATTAAAATTCTTTCAGGAGAAATAATAAAAATAAACACGACTGTTAATCCCTTGTCAGGTATTTCCATTTATAAACAGGGCCAGGGTGTATTTCATAAAATTACTTTGATACTACTCTGATTCTGAATATAAAATAATGTGAGGGATGAAATTTGCATAGCTAGTGTTGCCTTTACTCCCATTATGGTCTACTTTCTTCTCACTTCCTCATTTACTCATCTTGTCATCTAGATAAACACAAACCAAACGAAAGCCAGCACTATATGGTTGCTGTAAGCATCACCCCACTGAACACTGGTCTCTGCTACTAGATAGTGCAATGTACCTGTAGTTTATGCTTCACGGATATTATCTCACAAATATTAGAATTTTATATAAGCAAATGGTCTTAAAATAGCTTAAAATGAGAAATAGTAGTGTTTAAATTTACAACTAGGATCTCTTCTCTAATATGTATGATGTTTATGCACATGGAAAAGATCATAATATAATAAGGCACAGTAGGATTGTGTCCTCAAATATGTTACCTTTAATATTATGAAATTTTCTTTATTTCAAAAATCAAATTATAAAAATCATTTCTGGTTCTTTCTTAAAAACTACGATGTGAGGGAAGTCCCAAGTTTTCCTGGACTCATTTGCTTATGTAAAAATTTAGTTATTCTACAAATGCACCTGTGTAGAGATTTCATTTTCCTTTACTCTCAATCCCATTCTTAGTTTTTTGTTGAACCCAATGGATAATCTGATATGTCTGTAAGTATATATTAAAGTTGTTTTTAAAAGACAAAATGACATAGATTTAAATATTTAACAAAATGTAAATATATATATAAAACAACCCATACAGGGTTGTAGAAGTTTGTACTCCCACCAGCAATGGAGGTGCATACCCTTTCACCACATCCAGCATATGATATTACTTAACTTTTTGATCTTAGTCACTCTGAGGTGTGTATGATGGAATCTCAGAGTTGTTTTGAATTGTACTTCCCTGATGACTAAAGATGTTCATCATTTCTTCAAGTCTCTCTCAGTCTTTAGTTATTCCTCCTTTGTAAATTCTAGGTTTAGCTCTGTACCCCATTTTTTGATTGGATTATTTGGTTTCCTGGTGCTTATTTTCTTGAGTTCTTTGTAAATTTTGCATATTTGCCCACTTTCAGATGTGGGGTTGGTGAAGATTTTTTCCCAATCTGTAGGCTGCCATTTTGTTGGAATGACAGTGTCTTTTGCCTTACAGAAGCTTTTCAGTTTCATGAGGTCCCATTTATTGATTGCTGGTCTTAGGGCCTGAGCTATTGGTATTTTGTTCAGGAAATGTCACCTGTGTTTGAGCCTTTCCCCCACTTTATTTTCTTTTAGATTTAGTGTGTTCAGATTGCATTGAATCTGTACATTGCCTTTGGTAGGATTGCCATTTTTTAAATGTTAACCCTACCTATCCATGAACATGGGAAAAAATTCCATCTTCTGATGTCCTCTTCAGTTTCTTTCTTCAAGGACATGCAGGTCTTCTTTCACTATTTTGGTTACAGTTACCCCCAAATATTTTATATTATTTGCGGTTATTGTAAAGGGCCTTGTTTCACTGATTTCTTTCTCAGCCCATTATCTTTTGTGTAAAGAAGTGTTACTGATTTTTAAAAATTATTTATTTTTTATCCAGCTACTTTGCTGATGGTGTTTATCAGTTATAGGAGCTCTCTGGTGGAATTTCTGAGGTCACTTATGTATAGTATCATATCATCTGCAAATAGGAATACTTTGACTTCTTTCTTCTAAATTGTATTCCCTTGATGCCCTTTAATTGTCTTATTGCTCTGGCTAGAACTTCAAGAATTATGTTGAAGAGACAGAGAGAATGGGCAGCCTTGCCTTGTCCCTGATTTTTAGGGGAAATGCTTTAAGTTTCTCTCCATTTGATTTAATTTGATGTTTGCTACAGGCTTTCTATATTGTGTTTGTGATGTTTAGGTATTGTCCTTGTATGTCTGATTACTCTAGGACTTTTAGCATGAAGGGCTGTGGGATTTTCCCAAATGCTTTTTCGCCATCTAGCAAGATAATCATATGCTTTTTTTTTTAATTCTTTCAGCCTGTTTATATGGTGGATTATATTGATGGATTTTCTTATGTTTAACCACTCCCGCATCCCTGGGATGAAACCTACTTGGCCATGTTGTATGATGCTTTGGATGTGTTCTTGGATTCTGTTTATAAGTATTTTATTGAACATTTTTGCATGTATGTTCATGAGGGAAATTGGTTTGAAACTTTTTCTTTGTTGGGTCTTTGTGTGGTTTAGATATCATGGAAATTGTACCCTCATAGTTTGGCTGTGCTCCTTCTGTTTTTATTTTGTGGAAGAGTTTGACAAGTATTGATATTAGCTCTTTGAAGGTCTGGTAGAATTCTGTGCTGAAACTATTTGGCCCTGGGCTGTTTTCTGTTGATACTTACAATGACTGTTTCTATTTCCTTAGAGGTTATTAGGACTATTTAATTTGTTTATTTGGTCTTGACTTAACCTGGATATATGGAATCTATCAAGAAAAATTTCCATTTCACTTAGATTTTCCAATTTTGTTGAGTATATATTTTTGAAGTAAGATCTAAAGATTCTTTGGATTTCCTCAGTGTTTGGTGTTGTATTTCCCTCTTTTTATTTCTGATCTTGTTGATTTGGATGTTTTCCCTCTGCCTTTCATTTAGTTTGGCTAGGGTTCATATGTTGTTGGTTTTCTCAAAAACCAATTCTTGGTTTTGTCTATTCTTTGTATTTTTTTCTCTTTCTAAATTATTGATTTCAACCCAGAGTTTGATTGTTTTCCTGCTGTCTGCTCCTCTTGGGAGTGTTTATTTCTTTTTTTCTAGGGCTTTCAGTTGTGCTGTTAAGTTTCTAATATGAACCATCTCCTCTTTCTTTTTGAAGGCACTTAGTACTATGAACTTTTCTCTTAGCCCTGCTTTCATTTTGTTCCATAAGTTTGGGAATAGCTGGTCAACAGATATTTTACATCTAGTGGTGGACTCCCTACATTGTGATATCAATGTCAGCCACTGAGGGCTCCTAAAATAAAACTTGCTGGCTACCTCTTTTTGTAAAACTATTAAATTCATTACAATTTTGTTGGTTACATTGTCTGGCTTCCTTTGGATTCATGTCTTCAGGATGTAGTACTATTTCATTCATTTCTCAATTTTAAAGTAGTTCTGAGAATTTATTTTAAAGTATCGAGTCATAAATTATGGGAAGCATGGCTAATTGATTAGATTAATGTATATAAAATCTTACCCATGCTTTAGTTACATTTTTACATATATGTTTTTTCAATTGAGCATTTCATTTGAGTTTTGTTGTTATTCACCCTACCTCTTACTCTTTCCAAACATAACCTTTCTTCCATACTCACCCAACTTTGTGCATTTGATAAAACAAAATCCATCTTCTGAAGCACCAAGTGCAGGGCTTGCATGGGTCTGTACCATATACATTGTGGCTCTCAGGTTAGTGATTTTATGGCACTCCTGAGTGCGTGAATCAGTGGATTGCTGAATCGTGTGCCATCTCTTCGGCTCTTTTCATTCTGTCCATTTGCTTTATCCAACTTCAATATTGGTGGGGTTTGTTTTATCTTATTATATTTAACTTTTTTACATCTTGTTATCTCTTGGAAACCTGTTCCTTTCTAATACGAGAAAGACAGTGGATCTGGAAGGGAGGGAAGGAGGGAAGAATTAGGATGAGTAAAGAGAGGGAATCTCTAATCAGTATTGTATAGGAAAATAATCTATTTCAATAAAAGGGGAAAAAACAAAAAAAAATCATTTAAGACAAAATTATATTGCCTAAACATCTTGGATATATGGTCTTCTACTGCAAGATAATATATTCTCGTAGAAATCTGTCTCCCCTTCTCCCAGCAGCTAACTTTTTTTAATAGCTTGAGGTCAGATTTCTTGAGTCCATACCCATTTCCACACTAGGATTTTTGTCTGGTTAGAAATTTTGTGAGTGGAATCTTGTCCATACCATAACAACCTAAATGAGTTGATATTTTCAAGTATCCTACCGTATTCAGAAGATAGTTTATCATTGGAGTCGTGCAATATAATGATATATTAGACTCATGAAATCTTTTCATTCTTCTTCTACAATGATCTCTGAAACTTGGAAGGAGGTTGTAATATATATGTTCCATATATGACTGAGTATACTGTGGTCTTTGATTCTCCAGACTTTGGCCTTCTCTCAGTAAAAATATCATACACCTTGCACTTATTGAATCTGTGCAGAACACCCAAATAATTAAGACATAGTTATACTATAGGAGTTAAAAAGGACAGGTTTCATTTGTTCTTTGCTCAGAACTTATAATAACAATAGAAACCCACTAAGAATAGTATGAGATAGAGTGTATCATAAAGCAGCTGTAAGTTTTGGTTATAGTGTGTGGTATTCTTTCTCTTCTTTCTTTTCTCTTTCTTTCCTCATTTTTGTCTCTGCTATCTGACTGTGATAATTACATGTATGAGGCACCATACCAGGCTGTTTATTTGCTATTTTCATTTTTTTAATCAATAATAGTCAGTATTTCTAGAAAAATATTCATCTGACATCGAGTTTTCTCTTCCCTGTGCTACTTTTCAAATTTCCAATGAGGCTTTTTTTGTACAAAATCACTTTAACATCCATTTGTTATATAGATACTTCAAACCCATTTGTTATTTCATTTAAATAGCTTTGCTTAATATTTCTTGTTAGTTTTTTTCTAAAATTTATCTCTTCATTCACTATTCACAATAACTCAGAACTTATAGAAACATCATATATTCTAACAATAAAACTAGAACAATCAACTGTGCCTCTGGGTTGCTTGAGGTACATGTCATTTAGACTGAGTTGAAAGGAATAATGACCTTCTGGGACCTTGACATTAATAGTACAGTCTGAACGAAATAGGCCTATATGAAAAGCCCTGTATTTTTCCAATATTAGAAAGTGACCTCCTTGTGAGATTGTTAAAGTCCAGTTCTCCAGTGGCTTGGCCTCTTCACTCTGGAGAGGAGAAAGTACAAAGTGGTAACAGATAAAATGCTAACTTTACTGTTTACTAAGCACTTTGAAGTTTGAAAAACACTTTTTTATTATTCTCCAAGAAATCTTTAAAATGAGAAAGAAGTTAGCTAACATATTCACTGGCTTCTGAATGTGAGAAGACTTCATGAAAAAAGTATGAAAATGACATAGTATGTGTACAGGTATTCCTACTAAGATTACAGAGGGCAGGAGATAACTTCCCAGAGTCAGTTCTTGCAGGAATATCTAATGCTTATTTCATAAGAATGATCCTCTTCATGTAAATAAATCTAGGCTTTTCATAGAAGTTATTACTTAGATTTGATAAAATCAAATACTTTTGCATTCTCATTTCTATTGACACATTTTTTTAAAAAAATGTGTATTTTTTTCTCTGCATCACTTTTTAAATAACTAGAAAAGGAATAATTGTAAAACAATTCCCAAATTTGAAACATGCACAAACACACACACACACAATACCATGATCAGTTGTTTAAATGATCATTTACCTAGTCTATCCTTCTTGAAAAAATGCTTATTGCTTCAAGTAAAATAGTAATTGCTGAATTATTGGTATACAAACTTTCACTGTAAAATAATATCTGGCTCAATTCATTTAAAAGAGAAAAAATTGATGTAACTTGTCGTGTGGAGGATTTGGTGTCTAGTGAGTTGGGCCTAAAGTTTTGAGCCTCCATAGGGCCAGCATATTATGGCAAGCATTGGTATATTGAAGAAGCCTTCTTATCTTAAAATAGACAGGAAGTAAAGAGGGTTATGAAAGGTTTGAGTCCACAAATTCCAAATCAAGGATATGGCTACAGTGAAATACCTTCTTCACCTGGGACCCACTTTCTAATGTCTCCACCAGCTTCCAGTTACCAAGAGTTCTACATAACACAAGCCAATGCGCATATATATATATGCGTCACAACATTTAGGAAACAACCCAACACACATTACTTTTTAGGCACATTAAATAAGATATATTATAAACCATGCACACTGTATTACTTTTTTCTATACTTAATAAAGATATCATTGGGTTAATGATGCAGTAGATATAAGAGTGCCTTTTTAACATGCATGAATACATAAAGTCTTTTCCCAAATCCTTATAATGTAGGACTGGTATAATTTCCACTATTTCCTAACAGAACCAGCCCAGAAGTCTCTATTGTTGAAGACATTGTCAATTCAAAACATAGACTACAAAGAAAGAAAGCAGTAACTAACCCCCTTGCTGTCTAGGTTTCATGATACTGGAAGGTGCTAGATATACTGATAGAGGAGAAATGTGATCCAAGATCACAGCCAAGTGTGAATCCTCTTGTAATTCTTAACTCTTTGATGAAATATGTCCACTTCTGGAAATGTGGTATGAGTATCTTGTGGTTATTAGAATTTCTTGATTATGTTAGGCCTACTCCACAAGAGATAATACATTCTTGGCACTATAGAATTGAACAAATGCTTATTTATGGATAATTATGCATAGTACCTACAAAGTTATAAAGTGCAAATTCTCTGTCAAATGTCTTTGTATTTAACTCCTTTTTAAACATTTACCTATATAGTAGTGCCTTTCTCAGATTAGTCAGTGAAGCATGTCTTTATAGTATGTGATTGTCAAAGTAGAATCTCATAACTACTCAAAGAGCTAGATTAAATTCATAGTTAAATTTTAGCCTGAAGCGTAACTTCTATGTTGTTCTTATCTTAGCCCAGTGGAACATTATAGAAAGAAAAGGGTTGTAGATGGAGAAGGACAATGAGGGTTATCTTCTGAAGAGGACATAATTGCTCCAATTATAAACCTACTATATAAGTCTGGGTACCTTCACAGGGCCAGAAAGAAAAGAAGAGGGTAGGGAGAAGATGGTAGGAAGAAGACTACATTATAAGCAGAAAGGTCAGTAGTAGGAATAGGGGAGTAAGAGGTACAGTAATCGATGACTAGAATGTATAAAAAGAAACAAACTATCATAAAATATTATTCATTATAAATAAAGCTTTCAGGGATTTCAGAAATTGTGTGAACATTAAATGTCTGCATACATCACTTTTATGTTTTGGAAAAACATATTCCCATAGAAGTAATTTAATGTTTTCAGTTCATTATATAGTTGTATAAAGATGTCTTGGAAACTGTCTAGTTCCCACCCTTCCCTGCAAATCTAATTTTCACATTCTTGTCTACTTGCTTTGTTTAGAGATCCACTGAGTCTGTGGGTTCACAGGTTTTGAGGTATTTGCTGGATCCTAGAGGACTCATCAGTGGATGCTAAAGGAAACTTCTGAAAGCATTCTTCCTTTCCCAGAATCTACCAATAGTCAGTAGTTTAGCAAAAAGTACCTCAGTTCTTCCTCCTCTATGAAAAGTCCAGTCTTGTATAAGCCAACAGAAGTAACCACAGCATCTGTTTTGAGTTTATGATTACAGAGATTTAGTCATGCCTAAAGGATGCTATTTTACATAACTTTGATGTTCCATCTTTCAAATGCATTTCACCCTCTCTTCCACAAAGTCCACTAAAGTTTGAGTGACAGGTATAAATTCCCACTTTAAGGATAAACTCCCAACTTTCAATTATTCAAAAAATTTTGAGAAGTCTTGAGTTTTTTAACTAATTGTAGTTCAATGAAGAGATTAGATTTTCTTATAAGGATGAGATCAAGTACTATCTGTAAGGATATACGTAGACATTTAGAACATGAGCCTATGACTTCCCAAGATTTGGGCTCTTGTCTTGTCTCACAGTACCACTCATGATTTACTATGTAATGAACCTCAAATCCTATTAAAAAACAGTGGTGGTCATCATAATGGTTGTGCCACTATTGTACAAGCTGGCTTAGCAGGTTAATTTTATACTTCATAACGTTTACAGCTGAGTAAGACCATTGGTACGTTTTCTCTCACACCTGCCTGCACTGCACCTTCTATGACTTTCCAAATAAAGTATTTTTATCACATGTATTTATTTATTGCATGTAGGGGAATACATGCCACGTGTGGTACTCATGGCATGATGTTTGTGTGTGTGTGTGTGTGTGTGTGTGTGTGTGTGTGTGTGTCTGTCACAGAGAAACCTGTTGGAGTCATTCCTTCCTTCTGCTTTGTGGGTGCCAATAATTGAGCTCAGATCATCACTTTGAAGAAAGTAGCTTTAACCTTTTAATTATCTTAGTGGCCACATGCATATACAACCTTATTCTACATTAGATGTGGGAAGCATAACCTCTGATTTAACTAAAACATTAAAAAGTAATGATGTGTGAAAAATAATTCATTCAATATTTGAATTTGTAGGTACAACAAGTATTTATTGATGAAAGATATGGATAACTCAAAAGTAAACCAATACATGTATGTCTAATTAATGTTTAATAAAGAACTCAAGGAGCTAAGGACATCACAAAAAGAAGTACATAGACAATTAACTCTGACGCAAGGAGGATCCTAGAGACTGAACCACCAACCAAATAAAATAATAATAAAAAATAATAAAAACAAAAAAATAAATAAGGGGATCCAAGATGGCGGCGGCAGGCGCAGACGTATTTTGATTTTGGAGTCAACAATCACAAGGCGGCAAGTGTTCCAGGATGCTGTAAAAAGGGCACGACCCCTTCTAAATCTCACCCGGCTACACAGGGACCACAGAAGATGCCTGGGCAGGATGCCACTTCCAAATCTCGGACACGCTAGGAAGCCTCTGGACCCGGGAATCGGGATAACCTATCCCCCCAAAAGGAGAAATCCCGGTAAGTTCCAATCTAATACCCAGCCGGCAGACTCAGAAACCACGGAGAGATAATCCCCACCCTGCTGGGCACTCCCAGGTCTCACACAGATGATCTGATCCAATTATCTAGCAAAAGGTTGCAACCCTTGGAAGTGAGCAGGAGATCCCCTGCAGAGTGCCTTTAGACCACAGATTGAAGTCTGTGACGTCACCAGCCAGTTTCCAAGGCGCGGGAGCAGCAAGGCTACTGCAGCTGAACTGCAGACTTACCCGCTACAGGAACCAACCACGGGAAAACTAGTCTTCTGTACTAGTACAAGCCCTTCTGGCGGGGAATCCGAGTTTACTTGTAAACAGCCCCACCACCTGAATTAATTAGGTCCCCACCTGGGAGGAGGGACTGAATGACTCACCTTATAGGAGTGGAGTAAGGCAACTCGAATTCTACACCACAGTGCCCCGTTTAGACCCAAGTCCAGAAGACAGCAAATTCCACATGGCCAGAGACAAAAACAAACAAACAAACAAACAAACAAACAGAACAAAACAGAGTGAAATGTCTCCAACAAAAGAAAGCAACGCTATTCCGTCCAGCCTGAACCACCTCACCACAACTGAAATACATGAAAATGATGACAATTCTACAGTATGGAAAGTGATAAAGTCCCTTCAAGAAGAACTTAAAACTATGAAGGAATTCAAAGAAGCCACAATCTTACAAGTCAAAACAATGGATAACATCATTAAAGAGCTCCAAGCCAAGGTGAACCAGCTTGAACAGGAAAAGGATAAAGCAATGAAAGATCTCCAGACAAAAACAAGCAAAATGGAGAAGAAAATGTATAAAACGAACACTACCATTCAAGACATGAAAATAGAAATGGAAACAATAAAGAAAACACAGTCAGAGTTAAAAGAAGAAATGGAGAATCAAGAGAAGAGAACAGGAACTATGGATGTGAGTATGAAAAATAGAATGCAAGAGATGGAAGACAGGATCTCAGGCATGGAAGATTCGATGGAAGAAATCAGTACAACATCCAAAGAAAATGAGAAAACTAAAAAATCTCTCTCCCACAACATCCAAGAAATCAAGGACTCAATGAAAAGATGGAACTTAAGAATTATAGGCAGAGAGGAAAGAGAAGACTCCCGACTCCATGGTCCAGGAAATATCTTCAAAAAATCATAGAAGTAAACTTCCCAAACCTAAAGAAAGAGATGCCAGTAAAAATCCAAGAGGTTTACAGAACACCAAACAGATTAGGTCAAAAAAGAAACTCCTCTCGCCACATAATAATAGAAACTCCAAATGTAGAGAACAAAGAAAGGATATTAAAAGCTGTAAGAGAAAAGGGCCAAATCACATACAATGGCAGACCCATCAGAATCATACCTGACTTCTCCTTAGAAACTTTAAAAGCTAGAAGGGCCTGGACAGATGTCCTACAAGTCCTGAGAGAGTGTAGGTGCCGAGCCAGACTACTATATCCATCAAACTCTCTATCAACATACAAGGAGAAAACAAGATATTCCATGACAAAATCAAATTCAAACAATATCTCCTCACAAACCCAGCCCTACAGAAGATCCTAGAAGGAAAATTCCAACCCAGAGAAGATAACTACAACAAGAAGACAGAGGAAATAGAAACCTCCACAGCAACTAAACAAAAGAGAAACACAAGACAGCCAGCTAAACCAAAATAACGGGAAATAACAACCCCTGGTCACTAATACCCATCAACATCAATGGACTCAACTCGCCAATTAAAAGACACAGACTTACAGACTGGATCCATAAACAAGTCCCATCTTTTTGCTGTATACAAGAAACACACCTCACTATTGAGGATAAACACTACCTCAGAGTAAAGGGCTGGGAAAAGGTTTTCCAAGCAAATGGACCCAGGAAACAAGCTGGAGTAGCCACCCAAATATCAAACAAAATAGACTTCCAATTGAGGTTAATAAAAAAAGACAGAGAAGGGCATTACATACTCATTAAAGGAAATATCCACCAAGAGGTCATCTCAATATTGAACATCTATGCCCCAAATTCAAAGGCACCTGCATTTATAAAAGAAACACTTCTAAAACTTAAATTGCACATCAATCAAAACACTTTAATAGTGGGAAACTTCAACACCCCACTACCAACTATGGACAGATCATCAAGATATAAGCCAAACAGAGAAATAATGAGTCTAACAGAGATCATGAACCAAATGGACCTAACAGATATCTACAGAACGTTTCACCCAAACACAAAAGAATACACCTTCTTCTCAGCACGTCACGGAACCTTCTTCAAAATCGACCATATAGTTGGACACAAAGAGAGCCTCAACAGATACAAGAAAATTGAAATAACCCCTTGTATCTTATCAGATAACCATGGAATAAAGCTGGACTTCAATAGCAAAAGAATCAACAGAAAGTCTACACTCACATGGAAATTGAACAACTCTTTACTAGAGGACCACTGGGTCAGGGAAGAAATAAAGAAGGAAATCAAAGACTTCTTAAAATCCAACGAAAATGAAGACACAACATACCCAAACCTATGGGACACAATGAAAGCTATGCTATGAGGAAAGTTAATAGCACTAAGTGCCTTCAAAAAGATAATTGTGACAGCTCATATTAGCAAATTAACAGCTAAACTGGGTGAATTGGAAAAAAAAGAAGCAAACACTCCCAAGAGGAGCAGAAGGCAAGAGATCATCAAACTTAGGGCTGAAATCAACAACTTGGAAACAAAAAGAACTATACAAAGAATCAATGACCAAGAGTTGGTTCTTCGAGAAAATCAACAAAGTAGACAGACTCTTAGCCAAAATAACTAAAAGACAGAGGGAGAAAACACAAATCAACAAAATCAGAAATGAAAAGGGAGAAATAACAACAGACATTGAGGAAATCCAGAGAATATTTGGATCCTACCTTAAAAATCTAAACTCTACCAAATTTGAAAACCTAAGTGAAATGGACAATTTTCTTGATAGATTCCACCTACCGAAGCTAAATCAAGATCAGATAAACAGATTAAACAGCCCTATAACCCACAAGGAAATAGAAACAGTCATTAAAAATCTCCCAACCAAATAAATCCCAGGACCAGATGGCTTTAGCATGGATTTCTACCGGACCTTCAAAGAGGAGCTAACACCAATACTTTTCAAATCTTTCACAAAATAGAATCTGAAAGAACATTGCCAAACTCATTCTACGAGGCCACAATCACCCTGATTCCTAAACCACACAAAGACCCAACAAAGAAAGAGAACTTCAGACCAATCTCCCTCATGAACATAGATGCAAATATACTTAATAAAATACTAACAAACCGAATTCAAGAACACATCAAAAGTATCATACACCATGATCAAGTAGGCTTCATCCCAGGAATGCAGGGATGGTTCAACATACGAATGTCTATCAACATCATTCACCACATAAACAAGATGAAAGAAAAAAACCACATGATAATCTCGCTACATGCAGAAAAAGCATTTCACAAAATCCAGCACCCCTTCATGCTAAAAGTTCTGGAGAGAACAGGCATACATGGGCCATACCTAGAAATAATAAAGGCAATATACAGCAGGCCAGTGTCCAACATTAAAATAAATGGAGAGAAAATTGAAGCATTTCCTCTAAACTCAGGGACAAGGCAAGGATGTCCACTTTCACCATATCTCTTCAATATAGTACTTGAAGTTCTTGCTAGAG